>VXAU01004667.1:853824-883641 GCA_013399695.1 Formicarius rufipectus | reverse complement strand
AGGAAAAGAGAAAAGAAAAAAAAAAATCCTCCTCTTTAAAAGTCACTTTGCATCCCCTCCCCGAGCGGGAAGGGAGCACGGGTCATGTCAGAGCCCTCCGCCGATGTGCCTTGCCTTTGCCGCTGTGCTAATGACACTGGGAATATGCTAAGGAGCTGCCTGCGAGGGGCTTTTCTAATGCGGTCACTTCCTGGGACCTCAAAGAGGCTTTAATTGCCGGGCTGCGCCGATGGCAGGTGTGCTTGTCATGTCTAATCATCGCGCCCGGCGCGCTGCGCGACCGCGCCGAGAAAGGGGGATGCTGGCGCTCCCCCTCCCCGCCGCGCCCTCGTACCCCCCAACTTTTCAAGCACTGCACACCTGTCAAAATGATTATGGGAATGAGACTCCATCACGGGCAGACAGAGCAGATTTGAAGGAAATCCTCTTTCTCCCTCACTCTCGCCCTTTCTTTTTTTGTGTGTGGGGTTTTTTTTTTATTCTTGCGCTCACGTTCGCTCAGCTCGAGAGGGATTAGGAGAAGTGGGGGGGGGAAATCCCCCTGGTAAATGGATCCTAAACACTCATTGTTGTCGCTGGGATGTTGTTTTGGGTTTTTTGGAGGTTTGTTGTTTTTTTTTTTTTTTTCCCCGGGTACATTCTGGAGTCGTAGCAAGGTTTCCACTCCGGGAGCTCTTGGATAAAGCTGTAACCGAGAAAACGAGGCAGCCCCTGTGAGAAGCATCAACCTCCTTGTACAGCACATCTCTTGCACGCACAGAAATGCCCACAGCACACAAATATCCACCGACACACACACACACATCCCTGACACACACACAACCCCCTGACACACATACACATATCCCTGACACACACACAACCCCCTGACACACATACACATATCCCTGACACACACACAACCCCCTGACACACATACACATATCCCTGACACACACACAACCCCCTGACACACATACACATATCCCTGACACACACACAACCCCCTGACACACATACACATATCCCTGACACACACACACCCCCGTGACACACACCCCCCCAGCACTCTCGCATCCACAGATACAGTGCACAGATGAGATCCTTCGTGTCCCTGTCTCCCTGTGGCTTGGGAAGAAGCACTTGAAGGCACAAACTCATGAACTCAACCACCTTCACACAAACACACCCTGACACACAGCCCAGCAGGTGGATAAAGGACCATGATCCCTATTCCCAGCTGTGCACTGACCCCCTCCACAGCTGCCAGTGTAAATACTCAGCTTGGCCCCACATGGGGGTACCTGTCGCAGAACCCCAGAATGGTTTAGGTTGGAAGGAACCTTAAAGATCATCCAGTTCCACCCTCTGCCATGGGCAGGGACACCTTCCCACCAGCCCAGGTTGCTCCATGCCCTGTCCAACCTGGCCTTGGACACTTCCAGGGATGGGGCAGCCACAGCTCCTCTGGGAAATCCATTCCAGCACATCCCCACCCTCAAAGGGAAGAATTTCCTCCCAATATCCCATCTAACCCTGCCATGTTCCTGCCACCACACAGCCTTCCTCACACTTTGGTGGTTTGAACACAAGTGGATGATGCTCTCCCATTAAATCCCTGCTAATCAGCAATTAGCAATGGACCAAGCACGGTAATTCCATGTCCACCTGTGCCACGCTCAGCAAGGGCTGTGCCCGTGGTGGCAGAGGCAGGTGGGACTCAGAGGCTGAGTGGCTCCATGTCAGGATGAAGCCATCCATAGGCATGTAGACATCCATAGGGATGCCAGCCATCCATAGGGATGCAGCTATCCATAGGGAGGCAGCCATCCATAGGGATGCCAGCCATAGGGATGCAGCCATCCATAGGGATGCAGCCATCCATAGGGATGCAGCTATCCATAGGGATGCCAGCCATAGGGATGACAGCCATAGGGATGCAGCTATCCATAGGGATGCCAGCCATCCATAGGGATGCAGCCATCCATAGGGATGCCAGCCATCCATAGGGATGTCAGCCATCCATGGAGATTTTGCCATCCACAGAGATGCAGCCATCCATAGGGATGCCAACCATTCACGGGGATGCCAGCCATCCTTAGGGATGAAGCCATCCACAGGCATGCCAGCCTGCTGCAGATGGACAGCTGTCTCTGCAGCCCAATGGGGACACGTCGAGCTCTTCTGAAGCCCCTCAGTGCAGGGGAGGGTCATCAGAGCCCCTCCCACTGTCCCAGTCCTGTCACCACTCTGCCCTCCTGTTCCCCCAGTGCTGGGCCCTGTTCTGAACCTGAAAGAGAGGAATCCCAAGGGGACACGAGGCAGAGAGGGCGGGAGGAGAAGCAGGAGTTGTTGCACAGGTTGTAATGTGGTGCCGACTCAGGTGGGGCAGCTGCACTATATGTATATTTTATAGGACATGGACTGTGACTTTTAAGGCCTCCCTGGGTGATGTTGTGGTGCCAACTGAGCCCAAAAGCTGCTCCACATCTCAGCCACTCTCCTCTCGAGCTGTTTGGGAATAAACTGCATTAGTCTGCCTGCCCCACTCGGGTTTCTCCATGCCCTGCTCTCTTTGCCTCCCACCCCTGTTTGCTGCCTCCTTCCTCCCAGCCTTCTGCTTCGCTTTGCACCTGTCCTGCTGCTCTGACCTGCTGCACCTCCTGTGTGACCTCCTGACAACAAACGGGCCACCCTCCCTGCCTCCCCGTGGTTTGGGAAGCATCAGCCAGAGGTTCTGCTCTTCCCACACACCTGCAGCTCCTGGGGTCCCAGGCACAGCTGCCTGGAGGCAGAGAGGAACCTCCAGCAAGACTTGGCATGATCTTCCCAGTTATTCCTGAGGAATGGGATGTCCCCTGCTTTTCTCCCCTCCTGAAGGCCTCACCAACATCACCTTCCCCTTCCCATGCCAACATAACTCGAGTCTCCCCCACCTGTCTACAGTCCAGACCAAACCCCAGCCTTTTTGTTCCTCCTTCTCCTCTTCCTCTGTCCAAGCCCTCCCCCTGGAGCTGTGGTCACTGTCACACTGACCTGTGCAGAGCAGGATGGCAGCCGTGCCCACCTCACTGCCAGGGGCACCCACAGGGGCTCCCTGGCTTTACCTCACAGGATCACAGAATAATTCAGACTTGAAGGAACCTCAGGAGGTCTCCAGTCCAGCTCTTGCTTGAATGAGGGTCCACTGTGACCCTCAGGGCTTTGTCCACCCATGTGTTTGCTGGGTGGCCACCTTGTCTGGGGAACCTTGAGGTGATTTATATATCTCACGGAACCATTAAGGTTAGAAAAGCCCACTAAGATCATCAAGTCCAACCATTCCCCAGCACTTGCAGATCCACCACTAACCCATGTCCCCAAGCAACACATCTACATGATTTTTGAGTATTTCCAGGGATGGTGACTCCACCACTGCCCAGTGGCAACCTGTGCCAGGGCTTGAAAACCTTTGTGGTGAAGAATTTTTGTTAACAACCAATCCAGATCTTATATCTAGTCTGAACTTCTCTTGTTTCATCTTTATTCCCACTGTCTCTTGCCTTCTTCCAGTGGAAAAGAGGAGAGGACTTTTGATGGGCACATTGCAATGCTTGGTGGAGCAGGTCACCATTTAACCCCACACCTCCTACCAAACCCCTGAGCACGAAGGAGAGAGGAAAAGCAGAAGCTCCTCATGTGGAAGGCATCGCCAGTGAGCAGAAATTGGGGGAAGAAAGAGAAAACATAAGTAAACACTTGAGGACAGAAAAGCTCATTGTGTCTCTTGAAAAGATTCTGTTTAATAAAAAATTGATGACAGTTGAGATGGGCCTGTTCCCCTTTAAAACTAATCCCATCACTCTGGTCTTCATCTCACTTGGCTCTTTTCTGATAATCAGTTGTTTCCTCCATCTCCCCACGTTGTGGGATCCACCAGAGACTCTTTCACGTGGCCCCTTTTGAAGTGGGAGGGAGAGTCCTAAATAAATAAACAAATAAACTAAACTATTGGTTTGTTTCATTCCTATAAGGAATAATGCAAAAGGTTTCAAAGGAGAGGGGGAAGGATCGTGGAGGCAAAGAGAACAAAGAGTCCAAGCTCCATCCTGAGGGCCCAGGTGGCTCAGGAATCCCGCAGCTGATCCAGTTCCTCCCAGGCACAGCACCTGCCTTCTCCTGTTCCATGTTCACCAGCCTTGGCTGGACATGGGAATGGCTCTCACCAGCTGTCATAAGAGAAGTCTGGGATGCTCCACATGCAGGTGGAACCATCAGAGAATCATGGAATGGGTTGGGATGGGAGGGACCTTAAGTCTGGTCTCATCCATCCCCTGCCATGAGCAGGGACACCTTCCACCAGCCCAGGTTGCTCCAAGCCCCGTCCAACCTGGCCTTGGACACTTCCAGGGATGGGGCAGCCACAACTTCTCTGGGCAACCTGTCCCAGGGCCTGCTCACCCTCACAGGGAAGAATTCCTTCCCAATATCCCATCTATCCCTGCCCTCCTTCAGCTTAAGGCCACATTCACCATCTGTCCAGCTGGCTCAGACTCTTGCTCCTCACCCCATCAGATGCAGGTCGTCTTTGGCCTGTAGATATTCCAGATTTTTCAAGGAAGAGAAATAGCAGGAAAAGTCAGGAATGTAGACAAATGTCTGGGTCACCCAGCAAGACCCTGTCCAAGGTAAGAACAGAGCCCACGTTTCCCCAATCCTATCTCAACACATTTGATCAGAGTGAGGCAGCTCATTCACCTGGATGGAAGCAAACCCTCAGTCGAAATGAATGTGGACCCCAAGATCTGGCCCCACAAACTGATTTCTGTTGCTGTGCCACCCTCTTGTTGACATCTATCTTGTTCCTGCTCTGCTGGATCCACCAGAGCCCGCGGGGAAGTCCTGTCTCCTTTCCCTGGAGTGAAAACTCAACCGGGTGGCAGTGGAGATGCTCAGCAGAGCACAGACTGAAGCACTCGAGGTGCTCCAGCCTGTCCTCCCCTCCCTCTGTGCCCTCTGATTTATTTAAAAGCAGCTTGGGAAGTATCTTTAGCCAAATACCTTTCCCCAAACTCCACCTCTCAGCCATTCAGCTGAAAGATGGTGGAGATCACGCGTGTCGTTCCTTCTTTAAAATTTTAATCGCGACTATCCAAAAACAGGAGCTCAGAGAACAAAATAAAAAGTCAGCAGCCCTGTTAAATCCTCAGCAAAGTCCGTGGCCCAGCTGGGCTGATACTGGGGATGTTCACTTGGATGTTCCTCTCTGCAAACAGCATCTTGAAAACGCCAGAGGACTGGATGGCAGGATTTAGCAGAGCATGAAGCGCTGCAGGAAGTGTCTCTTGCTCAGAGCCCGCTCTCCTGGGATCAGCTGCTGGTTCCAGACAACTCAACTTGGCTTTTAGTGGGGTGTCAGGGGGTGAGAAGACCCCAGGTCAATCATAAAACTCAGTGGGGTGTCCCAAAGGGATGTAAAGTCAGTGTTTGTGTGGGAGCTCTTGGCATGGAACAGCCCATGGAATGAGGTTGTGGCAACTGCTAATCAGCTACAAGGGGAATGGCAGAAGGAGCCTGGTGATGGGCCAGGGGTTGATCATGGAATCAGAGACTCTTGGAGTGATTTGGATTGGGAGGGACCTTAAAAACATCAGTCCCACCCCATGGGCAGGGACACCTTCCACCAGCCCAGGCGTCTCCAAGCCCCATCCAACCTGGCCTTGGACACTTCCAGGGATGGGGCAGCCACAGCTTCTCTGCCCAACCTGTGCCAGGGTCTCACCACCCTCACAGGGAAAAATTCCTTCCCAATACCCCATCTGATCCTTCCCTCTGGCAGTGGGAAGCCACTCCCCCTTGTCCTGTCACTCCAGAGTCTTGCAAATACTCTCCCTCCATCTTTCCTGGAAGTTTCCCTGGACTTCTCCAGGATGAACAATCCCAATTCTCCCAGCCTTTCCTCACAGCAGAGCTGCTCCATCCCTCCTGTTATCTTGGTGCCTCCTCAGGACTCTATCCAACAGGTCCATATCCTTCCTAAGCTGGGGACCCCAGAGCTGGGGACAGCCCTGCAGGTGGGGTCTCACAAGCTTGGAGACTCTGGGAACAGCTGGAGCTGTGGGAGGAGTAGCCCAAGCTCTGGAGATTTTTGTGATGCTGAGGTTAAACCATGAAATGACCTGAGCTAGAAACTTCAAGCTACTCCCCCTCACCATGCTGGCATCTCCCAGGCTGACCTCAGGTGTTGGGGCGCAAGCCCTCGAAGGTTCCAAGTGAAGATCTGGAGCATTCCAGAAGGAAAAAAATCCCTGGAGGGGAGTGGGGGGAATGGGGCTTTCCATCTTCTCTGGCGGCAAAGGCAGGAGAAGGGCTAAGAGGCCAGGCAGAGACACGCAGAGAGGACAGTCCACGAGGGCAAGGCCCCTTTTCTGCACCAAAAAGCAGCTCTGCAAGCTTGGCCTCATTGCACAGAGGTGTTGGCAGCATGTCAGCCCTGCAGAAAACCAGGAGAGGTTAAGATCATGTTAATTTGTACACACACAGGGGGATCGGGAGGGCTGGAAGCAGGGGAGGGAGCATGAAAAGAGGAGGAGGAGGAGGGAGAAGACTTGCACACAAAAAATGTTGGGTTTATGTGTGTGTGTGTGGGTGGGGGGGTCCATTTCCAAAGCAAGAATACAAATGATCCCAACAAAGCCCAAGCTGTCCTGAAACCCTGTAGCCAATTAGTGCACATCAATATTTAATTAGCCCTCGCTATTGTGCAGCCTGGACTGTGCTACCCCAGCCCCTGCCACACTCACTCTTTCCCATCACAGATACACTGTTATGACACATAATGATATTGTTGATGAATAATTTAGAGCAGTTTTTCTCCTCTTCTCTCTCTGTCTCTCTCTCTCTCTCCCTGTGCCCTTATTAGCAGAAAATGTGGAACAACTTCTGGGAGGAGGTGAGGAAGGATCTACTTCCGTCAGGCTGTTGGAGGACCAGCCTAATCTCCTGCCTTGCTCAGGCAGATGAAATCCAGAGCTTAGTGCTCCCAGGATGAGTGGGAGGTGACCTTCCCTTGGTGGAGGGACTGGGCAGTGAGCTAAGAGGAAAGGATGACTTGGAAAAACTCATGGAATCTGCATAACAACAAAGACTGAACCATCTTAAGTGCCAGGACTGAGCTGCACCTCCATCCCTTCCATCCTGAGCTGCACCTCCATCTCTTCCATCCCAAACTGTGCCTCCATCCCTTCCATCCTGAGCTGCACCTCCATCCCTTCCATCCTGAGCTGCACCTCCATCCGTTCCATCCTGAGATGCATCTCCATCTCTTCCATCCCAAACTGTGCCTCCATCCCTTCCATCCTGAGCTGCATCTCCATCCCTTCCAGGTTGAGTTGTACCACCATCCCTTCCAAGATAAGCTGCACCTCCATTCCTATTAACCAAAGTGTTAATTATTACAGCTTGTGTTGTATTACCAGATCCTTGTGTTGATCCATCCATAAAATTACAGGGTAAATGATGGTGGAAACAGAGATCTCAGAACTGGCTTTTTTTTAAAGATGAATCTGAGTTTAATCAGGAAAATCATCGAATTTGAGCTATTCCTCTGCTGGCTCCACTCTCTTTCCAGTTCTGGCCTCTCATCAATCACTTTTGACCTCGTGCCTGCCAGGCTCTGCCCGTCTCATTAGTAACTTCTGAACCTGTTGGCTATAGTCAGGCCGTTGGGTTCAGGAATTTCAGGAATAGAGGTGAATACAGAAGAGAGGCACTAAATTAGTTCCTGTATTATGGGAAATGCAGAATGGGACTGACATAACTCCTGGTTGTCAAGGCCAGTCTGGATGACAAGGGAAGGAATAATTATCTCTACCAATTTTTCTTCTAAAATGTGCAAAAGATTTTCTTCCTATATTTTTGCCAAGAAAAATAGGGATTGTTTGGCTAAAATGATTTGGGGGAAAGAAAGGTTTGTCCTGATTTCAAGCACCTCAGTGTAGGAAATCCAGTTGTCTTCTGACAAGACTTCCTGATACAGACACGAATCTCCCATGGTCAATAATCCAGACCTCCCACCCACTCCTGCCATGCTTCCCTGAGGTTTTGATGCCACTGTGGGCTCCAGTCCTGCACATGTGGATTATGGATCCAGCCTGGAGCTGCTCTCACTGGAACTGAAACCCAGGTATGGAGCTGAAGAGGTGTTTATCCCATGCTCTGCACGCTGGTGGTCCTCCAAAGGTGTGAAAGTTTCAGATCTGGAGGTTCCAGAACAAAATGATTTCTTAAAGAACGGAACTTGACCTGAGCTGTTTGAAATTAAAACCCAGAAGCAGCCTGATTCTTCTAGAAATAAGGCAGCCCTGAGACAGGGAAGTTCCCTGCCACTCTGGGGAGGTTTGATTTCCAAAGCCTGGAAAACTCAGAGTGTGGTTCCCCAAGCCCCAGGGAAGTGTGGTGGGCACAGAGCCACCCCCAGGGTGGGTGCTCGGGGAAGGAAGAGCAGGGCAGAGCTGGGTAATTCAAGGGAGTAAGGGATGGCATGGATGGAGCAGGATCTCCAAAGACTGTGAAATGCTTTTCCTGCTTGTGGAGACTTGACAGGCATGAAGTCTGGTGAAGCTTTCCGGGCACAATGTTGAGGGAAATGGATACAGAATCCCAGAATCCAGAATCACTGAGGCTGGAAAAGCCTTCCCAGCCCATGGAGCCCACCCTGTGCCCGATGCTCATCCCGTCCCCCAGCCCAGAACACTCAGTGCCACATCCAGGCGTTCCTTGGACACCTTCACGGGCAGAGACTCCACCACCTCCCTGGGCAGCCCCTGCCAATTCCTGACAATCCTTTCCATGAAGAAACTCCTCCTGATGCCCAACCTGAACGTCTCCTGGTAGAGCTTGAGGCTGTTTCCTCTCCTCCTCTCCTTTGTTCCCTGGGAGAAGAGGGACACACCCCCACTCCCGGCTCCCCACTCCTGTCAGGGACTTGCAGAGCCAGAAGGTCCCCCACCAGGCTCCTTTTCTCCATGCTGAGCACCCCCCACCCCGATCCCCCAGCCGCTCCTGCTGCTCCAGCCCCTTCCCCACCTCCGTTCCCTTCCCTGGTCCTGCTGCTTCCCTACTTTGGGTACAGAAGTCTCCCTTTCCTTGTGCTGTCGCGATATCCAGACGGTCCCTGCGGTCCCTGTGCCTCAGCTGGGCACTTTCTGTGTTTTGTCTGCATGTTCCAAACTAATCCCTGTTGCATCCGCGGGGTTTCATCTCCCAGATTTGCATGCAGTGCTGGAACAAACCCAGCAGCTCCGTGTCCACCTCTCCCCGTCCCCAGCACACCATCAAAGATCCTTCGTCCTCTCCCGAAATCATTACTATTGGCAAAATAATTGCAACAACAAAACTAGCACTAAAAGCCCTGTTTGCTCTCCTTTCATCTCGGCTCAGCCGAGATCCAGGCAGCCTTCATGATGTGGGCTTTTTTTAAAAGGGAAGAGGAAGAAGGGGAAGAAATCTTACCCCTCTATGTGTCTTCACTGGCCGTTCTCGCGCTATAAAAGCACAGCACTGCTTGAGTTCGGGGTGGGGGTTTAAAGTTTGTTTCTGAAGCCGTGACTGTCAAAGTTGGTTATTGATTGAGTCTGGGGGATCTGAGGACTGCATGAGGAAAACTGACTGATTATTCAACCCCTTTTCTCCCTTCTTTCCCTTTCTTTCCTTTGCACTGGGACTGGATTGATCGACCCTGTCTTCATTGTCTTCCCCTCTCCTTTCTCTCTTCTGGTTCCTGCTGGGGATTCCTGATTAAACTATGGCAGGGCTCAATTGATCCTCCGCAGCTCACTCGCTCCTCACGAGGAGGAAAAACTGCACCGCTGCATAATTCAGAAAGCAAACACGGAGAGGAGAGGGAGGGAGGAAAAATCAATACGGCTACAACTGATCCTGCAGATAAATGAGGGGGAGGATCCCCGGCAGCAGCTCGGCTGAGCAGGAGAAAGTTCCGCGACTCGGGATGGGCGCGGGTGGAGATGGACCAGCTCAGAGCCCTTTGGGAGGGGGGCGGGAGGGGAAGAGGGGTCTTGCCTCGCTCAACAAACGCCCTGTGGGGTGGGAAACCTGGGGCTGAGCAGGAGGGACCCTCTGCATCCCCTGTGCTCTGTGGTGTTGGCAGCAGCCTCCTCAGTCCTTGAGAGGGGGAAAGAAATGTCCCCTTCCTCCTCTCCCTCCCTAAACTTCGGGACTTCTCCTTTCCAGATTGTCACCCCTCAATAATCGTGGTGGTTTTCTTGACAAACTCCTGCTCCAGAGCCAAAGGTTTGCCTTCAGTGAACCAAAGGAGTTGTAATGTGGGATGCAAAGTGGAAATGGGATTCTCTGTCCCTCCAGTTGTGCAGGGAGTGGGAACTCAGTGGAGCCCTGAGGCCAGAGCAGAACCTTTCGTGGTTGAGCCAGCTGGGCAACTCCTGCCCCCAGGGTCACTTGTTGCACTGCCAAGGTGTCCTGGTTCCGTGAGAAGGAGCAGGTTTGTCCCAGGAAATCAGGATATGAACCCACCAGGAAAAGAACAAAACCCCCACGTAATAGAATCCCGGAATTATTCCGGTTGGAAGTGACCCTAAAGCTCATCCAGTCCCACCCCCTGCCATGGGCAGGGACACCTTTCACTACCCCAGGTTGCTCCAACCTCTGTCCAACCTGGCCTTGGACACTTCCAGGGATGGGGCAGCCACAGCTTCTCTGCCCAACCCGTGCCAAGGCCTGCCCCCCCTCGCAGCCAGGAATTCCTTCCCAACATCCCACCTAACCCCGCCCTCTGCCTGTTTGAAGCCATTCCCCCTTGTCCTGCCCCTCCGTCCCTTGTCCCAGGTCCCTCTCCAGCTCTTTTGGAGCCCCTTTCAGCACCGAAAGGGGCTCTGAGGTCTCCCTGGAGCCTTCTCTTCTCCAGGCTGAGCAATCTCGGCGCTCTCTGTCTGTCAACAGCCAAGAGCTTCAGATCTTGGCAAGGGGAAGATGAAACAGGAGATGCAATCCTGTCCCTGCATAGGGAGTACCGTTTTCCCAAGGTCCTCAGGTCACCTCCCCTGTTCCCAGCCCTGAGGCGGGGGAGAAAGTGGGGGAGTGGGATCACCTGGCCTTGAAATCAAAGCCTGGGGGAGGGTGGCAGGATAAAGGCAGGGACTGGCACCAAAGCCCTGCCTGAGCAACCAGGGATTTGGGCACATCCCCGCTCTGAAGGGGAATTTGGCAGCTGAGCTATCCAGCCTGATCCAGAGGCAGCTCAGCAAACACAAACACTGCCCTGAGCACGGGGAGGGTCTGATGAATTAAATGACGAAAACTGGGAATATCTGGGCTCCTCGTGTAGCCCTGGGAGCGTCTGGGAATGACGTAGGGGGAAACTCCCTGCCTGTCCCAGCGTGCTGTCCCTGTCAGGCAGTGCCTGGCCCTTCCCTGGGCTGTGATGGATCCCAGAAAGCCCCGTGTCTCCAAGTGCAGGGAGCTCTGCTGAGCTGCACTGACGTTTCCTGCAGCCGGGGGAGAGCAAAGGCTTTTAAACCAATATTGCTCCATATTTTAAAATGATTTAAGAACCCAAGGAACAGCCCAGCTCTGGGTTTGCCAGCAGAGGGATCGTTCTCTTAAAAGCTTTTAAATGCATGTGATAGAAAGGGGAAGTGCAGCTGCCTCGCTGGAGATATTGCTGTGGCACCAGCTCCCAGCCTGCCCACACATCACTGTAACTCTCCTTCGGAGCTGGGAGACACTTTCCTTCCACGCTGGGATCTTCAGGGATCCCAGGAGCATCAGGCACTCAGGAGAGGGATTTCAAAAGAGCACAGGGGATAAGAAAGAATGGGAGAACTTTAGTGCTCCTTAGACATCCAGGTGCCTGAAGGAATTCCCCTGAATCCAGCTATTGAGAATCCGGCTCCCTGGTGCAAATCCTGCCTTTCCAGGTTTCCTGGGGTGGTTGTGGAGTGAGATCCTCCATTCTGGAATTCCCAGGGGGTACACAAAGCTCCTTTTCTTTGCAGACACATTTGTGCTGACACGCTGCACCCACCCAAGACACCAGTGAGGGGGTCACTCCGTGCTGGGAGTGAACCTGGAGTCAGCTGATCTCTGGGAGGCTGGAGAAGGGCCCGGCACCTGGTGTGGGATGGGTGTCTTGGAAGCCTGTGGGGTTCAGATTTGGTTTCTCCTCACTCCCCCTTTTGCCCTCAGAGCACTCCTGGCTGTGCAGCATGGAATGAACACCTCCAGGACTGTTTCTGTGCACTGCTCTGGAGCAGAGGTTGGATGGGACTGACCATCCTGTGTGCCCAGGACTCCCCCTCCAGCTGCACCCTCCTGGTGCAGTCTGCAATGCTGCCCTGGAACATGTTCCCACTTACTTTGCCTGTGCCAGGCACTTTGCACTGCAGAATGCCCGATTTTCTGCTCTGCTAAAACTTGCAGCAGGGATCTAGACACCTTCCATTGTGCATTTCCTCGTGTCTCTGAAAAACCTGTGCAGATCTCAGCTGTTCTCCCACATCAGAGCCACCTGCACCTCGGCTGTTGGCTCTAAGGCCATTTGCACCTCTCCAAGGATTAAGAAAACAGCAGTTGACCTGACCCTTCTCATCTTAGAAACTCTGGGGTCTGTGGGAAGGGACAACCATGGGTCCTCAGCAAAGAGAAAGAATCAAATTCCTACACAAAACCAGACCCTGTCCCTGGGTAGTCACTGGTGCAGCTCAGGTGCTGGGAAAGGCTCTCTGGGACTGGTGCCTTGGTTCACTACAAATTCCCCTCCATCCCTGATGGACTCACGTGGTGTGGGCAGAGTGGAAAGGAGCTGTGGACTTGAGGACAGGATCCAAATTCCAACAATTCTTTTTGTTCCCGGGTGCCACTTGGCCACCTGCCCATCCTGAGCACTCCAAAGGACTCGGTGCCAGGTCTGGAGCATCAATGGCTGGTCAAGGCTCCTGTCAACCAGTGTGCTACTTTGTCATGTAACCCCCACCTTGGGGATGGACTAGATGACCTCCAAAGGTGCCTTCAAACCCAAACTGCCCTGCAATTCTACAATCCACCCAGGAGCGTGTCCTTTGCACGGCAGCAAACCTTGTGGCTTTCCCTACATTAAATTTCTTGTCTGCTTCACACTCCTTCTGTCTTTGTGCCCTCCAGGGATGGCTTTTGTCTTCTGCTGATGTGCTACATGGAAACTTTTGTCATCCCTTGGATCGCCTGAGGCACTGGAGGTGACCTTGTTGCTGAGCTTTCCTTTCCCTCTCACAGAGGAAGCTTCTCCCTCCTTTGAACCGCTGCGGCCGCACGGCAAAGCTCCTGTTCTGTCTTGTCAGAACAAGTCCCACTTAGGCAGGCTCTGGCCATGAAAGACACCTCTGAGAGGGTGTTGGAGCTGGTGTCTTTGGGGTTGTGCTCTGTAGGGTCAGGAGCTGGGATTTATGATCCCTCTGGGTCCCCTCCATCGCAGGATGTTCTTTGTTTCTGTGTGATCTGCATTCACCCCCTGGCCTGCCTGCCCTGCACCTGCCTTGACGACAGAGATGAGCCATGGTTTGCCATGCCTGGGCCCAGCTCCAGGACCAGCACATATCCCTCTCCCAAACTTCTCCCTCTGTCTACCTCCTCTATCACTCCTCACTGGGTCCTTTCCACCCCGAAAACCCCCAAGATGGGCTCTGGGGGGTTAAAACATGTGGATACAGGTGAATTGTTTCAGGGGCAAGAGAAGGGGTGAGAGGTGCAGGGTGGAGTGTTTGTGGCCAGAATATACCACAACATTCCCAAAACTAAGAGAAGGATGGCAGCTTGACTGCTCTAACCACGAGACCACCGTGTACCTCTGGCCATCTCCGTCACCTGCCTGTACCTCTCCTCATTCTTCCAGGACCTGTTTCAGAACAGGGTTGAGGCAGTGGAGTTGCTTCAAGGAAATAAAAGATTTGAGCAAAGGAGTTCACAGCTCTAATTAAGGTGTTGACCTTCATGGTCTTCTTTACTCACGTGTATGTTGATGCACATGAGGAGACCAGCAGAGCACAGTCCCATCCTCTGGCCATGCCAAGACTGTTGCCTCATGGCCAACGATGGCCAGTGGTCCCTACAGGTGGATGGAGTGGCTCACCTGTGCCATGGACAATCCAGGCAGTGTCCAAGCATGAACCTTTTCTAAACAGCTGCCAGGATAATTTTTGGAGCGTGGTGGCAACTTCCTTGCTCCTTGATTTTGCCGGGGTGTGGAGGCTGAAGAGGGAAGGTCACTGTAATACACGACACAGGGATTGCAGGGGTGAGCACGGTCAGCCAAAACCACTCAGCGTCCCAGAGAGTTGATGCCCCATCCCAGGAAATGTCCAAGGCCAGGCTGGATGAGGCTTGGAGCAACAGGGGCTAGTGGAAGTGTCCCTGTCCGTGGCAGGGGTGTGGAATGAGGTGGTCCTTAAGGTCCCTCCCAACCTAAACCATCCCATGATTTATTGATCCCATAATTACAAAGGACAGCAAGTGCTGTTATTCTCCCCAGACCTCAACCAACTTGGAGAGTCACATAATTGCATTGTGGGGAGACTGAAAGTTTTCCAGGGCTTCTTGAATTTTCCAAATTGGATTTGTGGTCCACATGTACTCACAGAGGGTGGAAACGGGGCACACGCACGAGTCTCCTGACTCTATTTCAAAACCCCTTGATGCTTTTACCCCTCGGTGCAAGTGCAGACCCGGGAGCTTTTCAGTCCAAATTCCTCCAGGATCCCAGCTTGAGACTGAAACCAGACTCCACATGCTGGCCACTAAGGAGGGAGGGAAGGTAGCCCTGATGTGGAAATGGCAAAGGTCTCATGGCATTAAGGGACACTGAGTTGAAGACTTTGACTGTTTGAGCCCCCAGTTCTCTCTTCTGCTGTGAGCCCCAGGTGCTGGTCCTGCTGACACCATCTCTCCAGAGTGGCCACCCATGAGCCCTCCCTGACCTGACCTTCCCTGGCCACTTCTCACGACAGGCAGATCCAGACCCCACATTCCAACCTGTGCTCTGCTTTCTCTTCATGGTGGGCATCCCTTTCCACGCTTCACTCCCTGTGGAGCAACATTCCATCGATAACCAGTGAGACAAAACCGTGGACTTCCTCCAGAGCCCCTCGGTGGGATTTTCCCCACTGGGATCTGTTCACTAACAGTGACGGATGAGAGAAAAGGAAAAGCAGGCTCAGCCCACAGCTAAGTCATATTTCTCTCCAAAACGTTGCACCTGAACATCTTTGCAGCACTCTTCACGGAGAGGAAAAATGTAGGACTCTGAAAGTCTGCAAAACAGCTGGAAGGGCACTTCCTTCTCCAGCCGGAGTCCGGCAATCCCGATTTTTAAGTGCGGGACTTCTCAGCTATTCCTTTTGATCCGGCAGCCAGGAGAGGGAGCTCGGAATCCTGGTCCCAGGCTCCGCTCGCCCCAACAGCTCCGAAGACAATGTTGATGATTCTTTTGTTCACCAAATAAAAGAAGTGGCCCGCGAGGGAGCCGTTTTGGCAGCTGCTTTATGAGGGCTTCGGGGAATTGTGGAAAATCGATGCTTGCCAAAGGCGAAATGGACAGTGTCGGTGGAAGAAAACAAAACTAACTCTCAGGCTTCTGCAGGATTATTGCAGGCAGGGGACCTGGTTCTAACGTGGGGTGTCTTCAGACCCCGCAGCCATCGGTGGGAGGAGCACTGAGCACTCGGGGTCTGTCCGGGAGCAGGAGCGGAAGGAAAACAAGAGGCTGAACTCGGGACGTTGGGAATTTGTCACCCAAACCCGGAGGAAAGCCCTTTAGGTAAAAATTCTGGGTTCCCTTTCCAGAGCATTGGGGGTTGAAGATCTCATCCCTCCCACCATGGCAGGAGCAGGGGAACTTCAGGAATTTTGTATTTTGGTGTTGAAGCAGGGGATGGTCACCCAGCTGCAGGTGTCAGAGAGAGAATGCTCAAGGAATCAGAATGGAAAGGGAGTCCCAAACGTGCTGAACACCCGTGGGAAGAGGCACTTTAAAATGAATAATTATTCAGTGCTAGCCTGCCACCAAGGCCAGGAATTTCATAGGAATTGAGGGGAGACATTTTTAGACACAAAGAGTCCCATACTCCTAGCTCAAAACTTTCTGAGTTTGGTGATGTCAGCTTAATCACTTCTGGTTACCAGTGCTGATTCCTTGATTTATTGGAACTCTTATTTCTTTATTTCCTTCAGATGTTTAATATCCTGGGAAGAGCAAACTGGGGACCTGGCTCAGCAAACCAGTTGATGAATTAAAGATATCACCTCGAGGACTTTAGAGGTGCTCCTCAATCAGAGAACCACAGAATTGCTGGAAAGGGTCTCCGAGACCATGGAGTCCAACCTGTGACCATCCTCACCTTGTCACCCAGCCCAGAGCTGGGTAGTCCTTTGTGTAACACCTCTGGATGACTCCACCACCTCCCTGAAGGCCCCAGAAACCCAGAACAGGCCGATTTCAGACCATGTAGGGCAGTTGTGGCCCCCTAAGGAATTCAATTCTTTTCCTATTTCTCTTATAAGTGACCATATTTGTGCATCTTCTCCCTCGTGCTCACTGTAACAGCTCCCAGGAAGGAAAAGGATGATTCCTTGGTGATGGACTCGTTCATGGACCATCCCTCACCAGCCACTCCCAGAGCTGCTGTGGCCACCCAGCACTGGCTGGTCCATGCCCAAATCCACTGCCCAGTCTGACTTGCAGAGGGTGCTGAGGGAGGCACTGCAGTCACACAGACTGTAGCCTTTCTGTTTCTTTCCAGATCCTGTTGGGATAAGGACAGTGCCTGGAAGGAAACCAGCCTTAGAATCATGGAACAGAAGAGAATCCCACGGTGGTTTGAGTTAGAAGGGACCCTAAAGCCCATCCAGTCCCACCTCCTGCCATGGGCAGGGACACCTTCCACTAGAGCAGGTTGCTCCAAGCTCCATCCAACCTTTCCCCAGGGATGCAGCAGCCACAGCTTCTCTGGGCAACCTGTGCCAGGGTCTCCCCACTCTCCCAGGGGAGGATTCCTTCCTCTCTTCCTCTTCTTACCATGACAGATACATTTTCCCTTGGGCTGAAGTGAGAGGAGCTTCTCTGGGGAGTGCCAGATGGGCTCCGGAGCCACCTGAACAACACCTGCCACTGAAAGCCCCACCTGGCTGACGTGGCTGCTGGCCCAGAGCAGGCTGAGACCTGCACGAGCTGCAATCCCCATCCTCAGACCTGGGTGTTGCCAGTGCTGTCCCTGCCCAGGCTTGGAACTAGGTGGTCTTTAAGGTCCCTTCCAGCCCAAAGCAGTCTGGGATTCTGTCCCGAGGTGGAGGCCTTGGTGATGGAGGCAGACAGCTCTTGACAGAGCTCCTGTTTCAGCTGGTGACAGGAAGAGTCTTGGGTCTGGCTTGAAGTGAGCTAATCCCTTTGTTCCCTGGAAATACGTAGGGAGAGAATTTGCCCCATTTACCTCCCAGCAGGCAAAGCCCCAGGACATCAGTCTCCTGGCCTGCTCCTGGTGAGGCTGGCATTGTCCCGGCGGTGTCTTAGTGTAAAATGGCTCTTCAGCCAGTCCTGGCACCGATTCCAGCTCTTCTTCAGCGTGTTTCTCGACCCACGTGGACCCCAGTGACAGGAAAAATGGACACTTTCTTTGAGGATCCTCATCATCTGCTGCCCCCATCTCAGAGAATCATACAACAGTTTGGGCTGGAAGGAACCCTAAAGATCATCAAGTCCAACTGTTCCTCCAGCACTGCCAAGGCCACCACTCACCCCTGTCCCCAAGTGCCACATCCATGGCATGATTTCTAAATCCTTGCAGCAATGGGGACTCCAGCCCTGCCCTGGGCACCCCTCTGTCTCCTGGCTGGAAGGAGCCCCTTCCTGCCTTGTTGTCCGTTCAAATAGTAAATGTGTTTTATGTTTCCTTGCACTGTTCACACATTGACTTTGAAATTTCATTCCCACAAACATTTGTCCTCAAAATCCAATTGCTTCGACAGCTGAAGAAAGCAACATAAAAGGAGCACGGGCATTTATAATTGAAAGGGAAAGTCCTGGGCTTTGCTGAATCTCCTACCAGAGGTGCCAATTAGAGGCTGCTGGATGCTGGATGGAGGCACCTCCACTCCTCCCCAGCTTATTCTGGACAGGAGAGCAGCAGGTATTTGCTGTGCTGGGTCGGGATTAGACCTGCAGCCTCAAAGCAGGAGCTCCACGGCTCCAACTCCCCTTGTCCCGAAGCCAAGCAGGCCCCAGAACTTTTAGGCACTGAAAGGCCGAGTGAAAGCATCAAATACCAAGGCAGTTGGCAGGGATATCAAACAGGGGGGAGGGAAATCTAAAACCCCAGAAAACCCAACTGTACCGACACCATCAGTGGGCACAGGCAGCTCCAGATTTTGTAGCTTCCAGACAAAGTCAGCAGCAACCGTCAGAATCCGTGTTTCAAGTCCGACCTTCTGCTTTTATCTATATTTTAAACCCCACACAAGGTATACAAGGCGAATGTTGCTGTTACAGTCAGAAAAGCCTAAATAATGGATGAAGAACAGAGGCTGCAAAGGGGGACGGGAAGGGGGGTGAGGGGGAAAAAAAAAAAAAAAAGAAAGAGAGAAAAAAAAAGAAAAAAGGAGGAAGAGAAAAGCTGGAGGGAAAAGAAGAAAAAAAAAAAAGTCAAGAAGTAACGAAAGTCAAGAGCCCCTCGAAACAAGAAGGGGCGGATGCATCTGACATGGTGGGAGTTGAGGCTGGAAGTGGGAATATGTTCCCTTCCATCGCTGTGGTGGGAATTTGCTGCTGTAGCAGTTGCAATTTGCTGGTCTCCAACCAAAGTTAAAATTGAGCAGTTCCCAGGCTGCCTTTGCCCATGATCCAAGTTCATCTTGCAGAGGACACACCAATGTCCTTGTAGGAAGGAGCCAGGAGAGGTCTGAATCTGGACATGGTAAGAGGAGAAAGTGTCCATGTGCTGGACTCGGAATTGCCAAAACATTGCCAGGGTTGGGTCCTCTTGCTCCGGGGTGGGGGTGAGGACAAGGTTTGTCCATCACAGGAGCAGAGCTGGGGGAATGCCCAGATCCTCACTCTCTCCCAGGCAAGGGGAGAGAAGGCAACCCTCATTTTGCAGTGGGCTGAGGAGGCTTTTTGCCTCAATTTCCCCAGTTATCCTTTTTTTTTTTTTGAGGTTCATGAGTCAGTGGGATAAACCAGAACTTCATATTCTGAACCAGGAGCATCTCTGTGATAAAGAGCTCATTCAATAGGCTTGGACAAAGCCAGCACATCCACCAGTCTCCTGCTGCAGTGGCCACACTGGGACAGCGTCCAGGACCATGGACCACCTGACAGTGAGGTCTCAATCCCCAGCTGGGCTCAGACTTGATGGTGGAAACTGTGGCCATAGTGGTGTGGACATGCTGAAGACACATCTCTGGGGGTATGTCACCACCTAGAGATGCAATGAGGACGGGGGGAGGATAGCAGGGTGATTTCAGGAGGTGCTTTCACCCTCAAAGTGCCTGGCACCAGCAAATACCCTGATTTGAGATACCATGGAGTAAATGAACCTCACAACTCTGACCACAAAGCAGCCCCCATCCCAAGTCCCTTCCCCTGGCATCATCCTGCTGAAGATCTCCTTTCATTCACGGGAAGGTTTCAGAGCTGATGAATCAGGGCCATCAGGGGAAAGTGCTGCCTCTTCTCTCTGGTGAGCAGGGACAGCACCCAGGGAAGGGCTGGAGCTGTGCCACGGGAGGGGTGAGTTGGATCTCAGAGAAAGGTCCTTCCCCCAGAGGGTGGTGGGCACTGAACAGGCTCCCCAGGGCAGTGGGCACAGCCCCGAGGCTGCCAGAGCTCCAGGAGAGTTTGGACAAGGCTCTGAGGGACAGAGAGGAATTGTTGGGGTGTCTGTGCAGAGCCAGAGGTTGGACTGGATGATTCTTGGGGGTCCCTTCCAGCTCAGGATATTCCCTGATTATCTGATTCTATGCTACCTAAGAAGGATTTCAGCAAAGGGAACCACAAAGGTGGAATGTCCCTGTATGGAAACACTCGCTGGATCCTTTACTATTCCCATAAAAACTTCCCATGGAGGTTGTGCCTGTGCTTCTGCACCGGGGCTGGGAGTACCACGGTGTCCACAACCATTGCCATGATAACCCAGAGCAGAATTCAGACCTCTGAGGAGGAGGGTTTTTCCTGAGTTCAATATCTGGAGTGGCTTTTGCAGGAGGCCTCGTCCCTTCCTCCCTCGCAGCCCTCCCAGAGCTGACTCCAGCCCGCAGCAGCTGAGAGCCTTACAAAGCAGAATGGAGCCATCAAGGCTTGGCATGGTGGAGACAAACTGCATTTCCACTGCCTGCAAAGTGCCCAGTCACTCGTTCCCAGCTCCCTCCTGGTTCCTTTTAAGTGGATTCCTGTATTCTCCGTGTCTGGGCTCTCTTTCCAGGTGCTCTTTGTTTTCACGGAGGGAGCTGCCCTGCCGGAGTCAAAGGGGGTGTGGGGAGCAGAACACGACTCCTTGTCAGTCCCATCAGCCCAAATCTTCTCCCCTTCTCACATCCACCTTTGGAAAGATACCCAGGAGCAGGTTTTTATCAAATCCCCTCTCCTGGTGTTCATGGTTTCTAACATCCAAGTGCCTGTCTGACTCCAGGCTTGCCCAGCAAGAAGAGTGATCTGTCCCAGTCACCAAAACTTTTCATGTGACAGAGCTTAGAAGAAGGCAGGCAAGCAGCTCCCCTTCCACCCCTGCTCCTGGCAGGGAGACCTCTCCTCTTTCCCTGCCTTCCCAAGCCAGGTCACAGACCCTGAGTGGTATCACTGCATTACCCCCTCTCCTTTCATAAAATCATGGAATGGTTTGCGTTGGAAGGTACCTTAAAACCCATCTGGTTCCAATTAGAACCAGGGGACACCTTCCACCAGCCCAGGGTGTTCCAAGCCCCATCCAACTTGGCCTTGGACACTTCCAGGGATGGGGCAGCCCCAGCTTCTCTGGACAACCCCTGCCAGGGGCCTCCCAACCCTCACAGGGAAGGATTACCTTCTAATACCTAATCCTACCCTGATGCACCTTGTCCTTCAGCCCAGAGCACTCAGTGCCATGGCCAGAGGTTCCTTGGACACTTCCACGGATGGAAAATCCACCACCTCTCTGGGCAGTTCCTTCCAATGCCTGAACACTCTTTCCATGAAGAAATTCCTCCTGATGTCCAATCTGAACCTCCCCTGCTGCAGATTGAGGCCATTTCCTCTTGTTCTGTCCCTTGTTCCTTGGGAGCAGAGCTCGACCCCCACCTGCCTCCCCTCCCTTGTCAGGGAGTAGCAGAGAGACAGGAGGTCCCTCCTGAGCCTCTTTTTCTCCAGTCTGAGCACCCTCAGCTCCCTCAGCTGATCCTCATATGACTCACTACAAATGGTCTTCTGGGATGCTCCCTCATGAATCCAAGAAGCCATTCTCTCTCCTTTTCGATGCCTGGACTCCAACCCCTCCTAAAATTGTGCCAGCCCAGCGTGGCTCTAACTGGACCAAGTCCCTCAGAGGAAGACAGAAGCTCCTGTCTTACTTTCACATCCCTTTCCAGCTTCTCTGTGTGCCACCTCACCTCCTTCTGTACAGGAGAGGGACCACAAACAGGTCCTGAAAGTTCACATTGCTCCATCGTGCCAGCGGGGTGAAAGATGCTCCCAGAGCTGGACTCCGCACCACGGTGGACTTGGACATCACCTCTGAAATCCCAAAACAGGAGAGAGTCAGGAGTCAAGAGAGGTGGTGGCTTGAGTTGCACTTCAGGAGTGAGAAAAGGAGGGATGATTCCCACCTCCTGTGCACCTGAAAGCAGAGGGTGAAGCAGCCACTCCACATCTTCCTGGGGCTCTCCCAAGGCCTGATTTTGGTGAGGAGCCACCACAGCAGACCCTTCTCCCACTCCTGTGCAGACACAGAGCAGAGGCCCTAAAATCTGCTGCTTGATGACACAATTTGGTCTGCTGTGATGAAGGAAGCTCAAGACTTGGCAAACACCCAGCATGTGGCATTGGGTGCCCAAGCTGAGCAGGACACGGCGTTTCCAGGAGGTGAGATCTGAATGGCAAAGGCCTTGGGAATGGAAGGGACTTATTTAGGTTAAAATATTATCCAACAATGCCCAAAGCAATAAAAGCTTTTGATCTCAGGTGCTACAAGGTTCTTTACTCCCTCCCACTCTGTGTCAAAGCTGTGGAGAACCCTAACTTGATGTCAGAGTTGACCTTTTCCCAAACGGAGCCACAAGAACCATCCTCCTCTGTCACAGCCCATGGACATTCAAAGCCACCCACAAAGTATTTACACCTTGCACAGAGAGATTCCTGGGCACCACATCATGTCAAGGCCCCTCTGGGGGTTGTTCTTCCCATCAGATGAGTTTGTGCTCATGAGTTTGTGGGCTGTGGACAGAAGATGAAGGATGCAGGTAATCCAGGGCATCTCCCAAAGGGTCTCCTCTGAGCCTTCCAGGACTGCAGAAACACTCAACATGGGGCCAAACAGGGGGAAAAGAAAAATCCCATGAGGATGCTCTATATGGAAGGGGCTTGGGGGGCAGAAACAACTTCTTGCAGCACATGTTGTTGCCCACTGCAGGCTTTAGAGAGCCTGGAGACAAGCCTAGAGGTGGTGCTGTCTGCTAGAGCAAACAGCCCACTGTGGGGTGTCTGCAGAAGTAATTCCACCACGGGGTTTGCTGCTCTTTTCATTTGCATCCCCACGGGCCTTGGAGGGAGCAGGGGGAGCCCAGGGGATTGGTGAAAGGTGCATTCACCCAGCCACCCCAAGAGGACCTCGTGGCTTTGGCCCCTTTCCTGGCAGAAGGTGGAATGTCAGGGCTGACCCACGGGCCAGCACATGGAGCAAAGCACCATCAGCAGAGAAAGAGAGCTCCAGGCCCTGCAGGAAGTCCTTAACCACTTGCTGGGAAGCACTAGATTAGGTGAAAGCAAAACCCTGAAATCCAGGGCACCTGCTCAGGAATGGGGAAGATTCTGGGAGTGAACGGGCCCTACAACAGATGGTCTCAGTGATCTTAGAGGTCTTTTCCAGCCTGAATGATTCTGTAATCCCATGATCTGCACAGCCTGTTTCAGGGTCTGCAGGCTTGGGGAGACTCTGCAGGACCTGCTCTGAAGTAACAAAATCACAGACTGGGTAGGGTTGGGAAGGACCATCAAGCTCATCTTGTTCCACCCCCTGCCATGGGCAGGAGCACCTTCCACTAGAGCAAGTCTTCTTGGAAAGCACTTGGCTTAGACTTTGCCTGTTGGAACCAGGAAGCTGAGCTGTTGAACTGCTCTCTGAGCTCCCCTGGTTTCAACAATCGGAGGCCACGGCAGAGGCCACAGCTCCTGAGCTCTAATTGAACCTTTGCTCTCAGCGAGGCCTGAGGAGCAACACCCTACAGAGGGAGCTTTCAGGTTCCCTTAATTTAACCAAAATATCCTGCAGCCCACTTAACAGCACATTATGAAGTTTTATCATAAATAATTAACACTGAACTACAATTGACATCACGGAGCATGTGGCTGGCTCAGTCAGTACCATACAGCAGCCAGTTGCTCATGGGGGGGATGCACAGCCAGCACGGAAAAATCAGCCACTTCCCTGGCAAAAAAAAAAGGTTTAATGCAGCTGCTGCTGGTGCAGGGCAGGCAGCTGCTCCACAGCACCCTTCCAGACAAGGAACCAGGAAAACAGGATGTCTAAACCGGAGGGCAGGGTCGATTCGGGGTGGCAGAAGGTCAGGAACCTTTGGCCACGACTTGAGGGTTGGTACATCGCAAGGAGAAGTTCGTAATTGTGTCTGAGTCCTCCGGGTTGGTCAGTGTGTTGTTTTGATGGGGAAACAGCTCCTGATGGAAGGCAGACCTGCCTTCCTCATCACCTCAGTCACTAACAGCTCCTGGTGGCTTCTGCACAAAGGCAAGGCTGGAGGTCCCATCCAGTCGCTGGGATCCTGCCCCCTCCCTGCTCCCGGGGGCCAGGCAGCCGTGGGTGCTGCTGCTTCCACTGCTCAGTGACAGGCAGAGGGATTCCCAGAGGTGCTGTCAGTCCTGCCTGGAATGACTGCCTCGAATTCCAGGTGTCTGAGAACAACAAAACTTGACCCAGAGTGCTGCAAGTTTCCCAAGGGAAACCTCCCCTCCAGAAGCGTGTCTCATGAACAGATTGACCACTTTTCCCCGCTCCCGCAGAGCTGGGCTCCTCCACGAGCCACGGGGAGCACAGCCCAGCATGCCCAGCAGCCTGCCCACCACCCCCTGCCCCACTCCGGGCTCCTTCACACCCCTCGGGGCCGTGTCCCTGTCTGCCCACCTGCCTTCACACCCGAGGAGACACAGCACAAGGGTACCAAGCGGAGGGGCTGCACTCCGTGATGAATTAGTCATGGCCAGAGGAGTGACCCCGTGTCCTGCCTGGCTGTACTGCGCAGCTGTCGGCGGCTGGGAACAGTTGTGGAGCAGAAGATTCCCATGTTTTTGGCTACAGAGTGAATCTAGAGCTGATCCATCCCCCTTTTCCCCCATTCCTTCCCCCCTGCCCCCCCTCTTTAAACCGTGTCTTTTAATAAAGACATCCAGCAGCACGCTTGGAAAGCTCGCTTAGATCTGAACTAAAGAGCACAGCCAGGGCAAGGAAAAAATCCATGCGAGAACCCGGAGGTAGCGAGCACTGCAAGAGCCGAGGAGAGACGGGGAGTGGAACAGCCTGGGAGAGAGAAACCCGGGCAAAGGAATCGGAGCGTCTCCGGGAAGAGCCATCAGAAGCCATTAGCCCATGGCTGTGCGGCTTTCCCGGCTCCCCGAGGGGAGATTCGGGGCTCGGAGGGGAGAGGCTGGAGCCCGGGGCTCCCTCTGGTTGTCTGCCCTCTGCTCCTGCTCCTGCAGGACGTGGGGGAGCCGAGCAGAGGGCAAGCACTTCCAGGGGCCGCTCCCTCCACGTGCAGGGTCCTTCTGAAGGAGAAAATGCCTCTTCCAGCAGGAGGGAAACCCCCAGATGTGAGGATCGCCCCTGTTGGGAAGGCTGGAGGCGGAGGTGGAGTTGGGAGGGAAACACAAGGAGGAGCTGTGCTCAATGTGGGACGTGCTGCCACCATTCCCATGGGATGGGCTGGTCGAGAGCCCTGGTGTTGGGGCAGCTGGGCTGGAGTAGATGGATGTGAGAGGGTGTTTGAGCAAGTGGGTTGGAAGAGCTGTGTGGACAGACTGCATGGACAGACAGTCCTGCTTGGGCAAGAGGGAGGAGAGGACAGCAGGAGAAACAATGGAGGGCTGGAGGGAGAAGATGAAGGGAGAAGGAAGAAAGTCAAAAGGCAGGTGTGAGAGGGAACAGAATCACTCCTGGTGTGGCTCAGAGGGCAGAAAGGGGCCTGAACTCCCACTCCCACCAGTGGGACCATGACCCAGCCCCGTGTTCATATTTTGGTGGCTGAAAGGGGGATGATGAACTTGTCATTGCTTATCTGAGGATCCTTCATGCTGATCTTATTGGTGCAAATATTGGTGAACAGAGACAATTCTGTACTGAATGTTTATCTTGGACCAGAGAACAAGTTCAGAGCATGGATAGGTCACAGATCCATGTGTGGTGGATGCTCCCCCATCCTACTGCAAGGCCAGTAGGAATTTCCTCCTGGAGTTGGCTGCTCTGGTTTATGGAAGAGGCAAACATGGCTCATCCTGCAGAGAGCCTGGGAAGTGCTTCCCTGAAGCTGGTGAGGGATGAGGCAGCGTTTCTGCTGCTGAGCTTGAGCCTGTTTCACCAAAACACACCCTGCAGAACACACTGCCTGTGGTTCCCAGGCAGAAGCTGGGGAGTCACAGAGTGCTGGAGCAGGATTTTATACAAACACACACTTTTTTTCCTCGTGTGAACCCAAAACATTCCTTGCCTGCTATAAATAAAACATGGTTCTTAGTTGACATTTTCACTTTGCTCAGAGAGCCCCGATTTTCCTTGTAGCTGCTGGGAACATTGGTGAGATGCTGCAGATGAAATACAGATTTTTATCTCTGATCTCTCTATAGCCAGGATCTCAAAATTTCTGAAATCACCTGTGAGTTTCCCTGTGGGGAAATTGAGGATTTCCCCAAGGATCTGAGGCCAAATCCTACAGCACTTCCTTAAAACTTACAGCTAAAAATGAAGGGCTGTTTCTTCAGGGCTTCAGGAGGGCTGTTCCTGTAGATTAAGGATGGAGAGATGAAGACCTTGGGAAAGAATAGAATTAAATTTCTGAAAGTATTTCTTTAACATAGGTGAAAAGGAACCAAACCAAAACCAAAACGAAACAAAAGCCTTGTGGCTTTATCAGGATCTCTTGTTCCTTGCTGATACACACAGGGAGCTCTATTTTTGCAGCCAAGTGCTAAAGTTGCTCTTCCTGCAGGCAGGTACCCCTGACCCAGGGCTTGGGACTCGGGAAAGGAGACTAATCTGCTGGAGAAGGGAATAATTCTCCTGCCTGCTCCCCTACCCAAGGATCATGGAATGAGTCAGTTCAGAAAAGCCTTCCAAGACCATCGAGTCCAACCGAGGCCACCACCCACCCATGTCCCCAGGTGCTACATCCACTGTGCTCTTAGATCCCTCCCGGGATGGCGACTCCACCATTCCTAGGCAGCTGTTCCAGGGCTGGACAGCCCCTTCCATGAAGGAATTTTCCCTAATATCCAACATAAAACTTCCCTGGCACAACCTGAGGCCGTTTTCCCCTGTCCTACCCTGCAATCAGCACTGGGATTTGCCCCATGTACCATCTTCTTTTTTGCCCCATTTCCCAAGTTCTTTCCAAAGCCTTCTTCCCGGGCTCCCCCTCACCTCAGCTTTCCTCCTCCCTGCTCGGATGCTGATGAAGCCTCTAATTAAAGCTTTGCTCCTTTTTTTTTCCCCTGTAGTGGAATAGAGCCGACCCCAAGCATCTTTAAAAATACATCTGCTCTGCACTGCACTAAAACACGTGGAATAATAGAAGAAAGTCTGGAGTGGGGGCACCCAGTACCTGCTCTCAGAAGACAGGATCTTCTGAAGAACACGGAGCATGGTCTCTCCTCCCAGCCCAGAGCTGAGAGCATAACTGTGGTATGCCACTAATATTGGAAGGATGGGTTCAGGAAGCCCTTCTCAACCTGGAGGGTTACCCCTCTGGGATCAGGCAGGGCCTGTTTCTGTTATGGGATGGCTGGTGGTGGTGGTGCCCACTCTGCTGACTCCCCACATCCTTTAAGGCTCTGTATAAGCTTTATGGATGGAGACATAGGACCCCTTGATGGTCCCCCGTGCCTTGTTTTCCACTGGGGAAATGAGGCCTTTGTTCATGGGATTTAGTGGGACACAAGGGTTGTGGTGGCACCATTTGCTGTCACCCAGGGAGCACAGCTGGTCCCTGTGCCTGGGGGGAGCACCCATGCACCATCCTAAATTGTTCCAAAAGACAAAGGAAGGGCAAGGCTTCCCCAAGGGTTTATTTAAACATATCTGCACTCACCTGGAGTCATCAGACTCCAGCTCAGTCATGGAGAACTTTAAACACATCCCTGCACGTTTTGGTGGGTGGTGGCACAGACACACTGGCCTGGCTCATGTCTCTGTCTGCACAAGGGGCTTATATGCCCAATTTCTTGGAGGTTCTTGGCTTTTATAGCAGGAAAAAGGAATGTAAAAAGGCATGATGTGAAGGTGAACAGCTTGGGAATAAGCACTGCATGGCAAAGAGCTCGTGGCTACAGCACCTGCTCCCAGGGCTCCCTGGGCAGAGCTCCAAGAACTGATGTGAGAGCTTCAGCAGCCCAGAACTGGTGTCTGAGAGCTTCGGCAGCCCAGAACTGATGTCTGAGAGCTACCACAGCCCAGAACTGATGTCTGAGAGCTTCAGCAGCCCAGAACTGATGTCTGAGAGCTACCACAGCCCAGAACTGGTGTCTGAGAGCTTCGGCAGCCCAGAACTGATGTCTGAGAGCTACCACAGCCCAGAACTGATGTCTGAGAGCTTCAGCAGCCCAGAACTGATGTCTGAGAGCTACCACAGCCCAGAACTGGTGTCTGAGAGCTTCGGCAGCCCAGAACTGATGTCTGAGAGCTACCACAGCCCAGAACTGATGTCTGAGAGCTTCAGCAGCCCAGAACTGATGTCTGAGAGCTACCACAGCCCAGAACTGGTGTCTGAGAGCTTCAGCAGCCCAGAACTGGTGTCTGAGAGCTTCAGCAGCCCAGAACTGGTGGACAGTTTTTTCAGGAAGCCTTTGCAGCACTGGGGGTGGTACAAAACCATCACACCCCCATACACTGGTGTGTCCCTCTGGGCTGGTCATTCATCATCTTTACAGGCTTTAGGGTGACAAAGGTGCCTCTGGGTTCCAAGTCAGAGGTTGATATCAGAGATGAACTGCAGTGTGGCCTCCTTGGTCCCTCTCCAGTGACCCTCACTGGAGCCCAGAGGTCAGCACTCACCTTTGCACCCCTGTTTTGAAGGCCCAGAAAGCATTTCCAACAAGTTCCTGGTGAATCAGTTGGTGTGATGCTGTTGAGTTCCCAAGGTGCACCATCTCCTGACCAGGGTGGGAAATGAAGAAGTCTTGGCCCACCCCATGGACTCCACCAGCTTGGAGGTAGATGAGGAACCGAGTCCTCTAAGGTGGCCATCAACTTCTGAAGGAGCTCTGGACCAGTTCAGTGGAGGGTGGGCAAGTGCCTGTAAAGGTGGACCTGCTGCCAGACAGAGAGGGTTGATGAACTTCAAGCCTCGCTCATGAATCAAATCTCAAATGAAAAACCAATGGTGAGAGCTGAGTGTCCATTCCACTCGATATTCCCTTTGTTTAGTGCTATTTTGGGTCCAGGGTCACGGCTCAGGGATGTTCTTTGTGCTCCAGGAACAGGAAGTGCCCATCACACCTCTGTGTGTGTCTCTTTCCCTTCCCTCATTTGGTCTCCTCATCCTGTGCCTTTCCCCCACCCCACCCTGTGCCAGGTGCACTGTATAGAAGTGGGATTTGGAGGAATTTGGGGTCCTTTGGGGTGCCCAGCCTGGGCCCCAGTGTGGGAGGAGAGACCCTCAAGAGAACAGGACACAGAAATCGAGACCCCAGCCCAAGGCTGGCACCTGCCCCTGGCTGGTCCTGGCTTCCAGAACTGCCACTAGAAGAGACCAGCAGCTTCTCCCTGACCTGTGCCCAGGAGGTGGATATTCGGGAGCAGGGGGAAGGGAAGCAAAAGGAACTTCACTGATCCTTGTGCATCCCAGAGGCTCGTACCAGCCTGGGCATGGCAGGTGCTGCTGGAGCAGGAGAAGGAGCAGAAACAGGAGTGGGAGCAGGAGCTGAGACAGGGCCAAGAGCAGGAGCGGGAGCTGAGACACAAAAAAGAGCTGAGACAGGAACAAGAGCAGGAGCAGGAGCTGCCGCAGGGTCAGATGCTGGAGCAGGAATCAGAGCAGGGACAGGAGCAGAAGAAGAAAGAGGAGCAGGAACAGAAACAGGAGACCAGCAGCAGAAACAGGAGCAGCGACAGGAGCAGGGATAACAGCAGGAGCAGAAGCAGCAGGATCAAGTCTCCTGTCCAGTCCGCCGGGAGTGATGAGCTCTTCAGGCCTCATACCTGCTCCCTGTGTCTCTGCCCGTCCTCCCCGGCCACAGCCCCACTGCCCCTCGCCTATGGCCCCCCCATCCTGTGCTGCAGTCCCCGGTGGGAGTCCCCTCTTACCTGGCAGCCCCGAGAGGGCCGGTGGCGGGGGGGGTCCCCGGGCGGCCCCGCTCCGGCTCCTCACCCCGGCGCTTTGCATTTGTGCCTGGGAAAT
>VXAU01004667.1:799396-847050 GCA_013399695.1 Formicarius rufipectus | reverse complement strand
AAAACATCAAAACAACTAAATAAAGAAAAGCTTCACCAACTATTATTTTTCCCACTTCAATAAATCTTCCTGGCTCGTTCCCCAAGTCCTCCTGTGCAGTGTCCCACGGGGCTCCACGTCTGGCTCTGCAGCCCCTCCATCCTTCCTTCTCCGGCTCGTCGCTGCCTCTGCACTCACCCATCCCTACGAACTCCTCCGCAGCCCGTGGTGTTTTCCTTCCTGCCGCCAAGCCCAGCTCCCGTCACCGCAAAAGTGTGTGGAGAAGTTCGGAGGATCGCTGGATCGAGGGGGCTCTGCAGCACCACCCGGCTGCTTCCAAAAGGCACGGGAGAAGCGGGACAGCACCGGCAGCCCCAGCAGAGCAGGGGGGATGATGGAGGGAGAGCTCCATTGCCTGGGGTGGTGGAGGACGGGAGGGTCCCCGGTCACACTCAGACCAAATGTCTTCCCAAGGGCACAGGGTGTGTTTGTCCAGCCCCAAAAATCCAGCCCCGAAAATCCAGCCCCATTAACGTGATGATACACAGTGCAGGTGTTTTAAGGCGTCCGGGTTAGGATCTGGTTTGCATCCTCTGAGATGTCCTTTCTCATGGGGATCCTGGCAGGCATCTCGGGACAGACAGGGTCAACGAGTGTCACATGGAAAGGAAAACCGTGACCTGATCCCCTGACCAGATCCCCACCTTACCAGAGAGGCTGAAATGTCCCCCCAAAAGACCACAGAATGGTCTGTGTTGGGAAGGACCCTAAAGATCATCTAGTTCCAAAGCCTTGCTGTAGGCAGGGACAGAGGGAACCACCAAAGATTGTTTCTTGCTGCCGGACTTGCCTGGGGAAAGGTCAGGTCCAGTGACAAGAGTCTGAAAGCTGCTATCACCATGTGTGGTGCTGCCCCAGACTCAGGCACATTTGCAGTAAGAAGGGTCCTAAACCAGCTCCATGTAGGACATGGCTCATGCAGAGGGATGGAGGACAGTCTGCAGGGCTGAATCTCATCTCTGGAATAGTCTTCCTGGGAGAAGTGCATCAGCGCTACAGTGCTGCCAGGAAAGCCCTGTCCCTGGTGGCCTGAGAGACACGTGTCAGTGGCCACATCACCTTCCTGTACTCTAAAGCATCCTACATGTGCCAGAGGCCACCAGGCCCTGCCAGGATGCTCTGACTATCCAGAGGTGATCACAGGCAGGAGCTCCGAAGCCTCTTCCCTTCTCCCTCCTGCCGGCACAGCTCTGAGTCACGGTCTCTCCTCCTCCGCCTGCAGAGACATTGCAGGATCAGGTGATGAGCAGAGCGGCTGCCAGAGCTTCACGGGAGGTTTCTGTGCCACGGAGCCTCCAGCAGAATTCCCGAGGAGGGGAATTATCCCTTCCGGGTGCTCTGTTCTCTCCCCTCCAGCTGACACCCCCGGGTTTGATATCTCTCATGGCTCCAGAAGCTTTTGTCAGCGTATTCCACAATTCTTGTGCTGGGCTCTTCTTGGTGGGTCCTCTAACCTTTTTTTCCTCATTTTCTGCATTTCAGCAGCTCAGAGGTTGGACAGAGCAGCACAGTTCCTGGTTTTGGATTTAACTATCCCCAGGGAAGCAAACCTGTGCCAAGCTGCATTTTGCTGCAAGGAACTGACTCCAGTCTCCCCCAGAACATGCCCAGGAGGTTGGGGACTCTGGAATGAGACCTGGACATGCTTTTCTTCTGTCCAGCACTCAACGAGTCATCTGGGACAGGAGTAAATCAGATGAGAGTCTACTCCTTGAGGTCTCAGCGGCTGGTTTTCCAAAGCTCCAGGAAGCTCAGGATCTGAACAAACCCAGTCCCCGAGGACTATACAAGGCTGGCGAGCTCAACATGTGCACAGAGTAATTTCTCATCTCATTTTCCACACTTGCCACTACTGAAAAGATGGTTGGAGCAGGAGAACAGATGTCCCAGGTCATTCCAAAGTCTCAACTCACCTTGGGTCTTGGGTGTTCATCTAGGAAATGACATTCCCTCCCTCCAATGCCCCTGTGCATCAGCAGACTTTTCCAAGCAGCCAAACCTCCATTCTTGTGCTCTTTCCTCATCATACCCCTGAGCACACTGCCCTGGGCTTGTTTTATCTTGGCAAAAACCTTTCTGAGGAAGAGGGTCTCAAGGAGGATTGGCAAAGGCACCTCTGGACACCCTGGCACTGGCACTGAAACTCAGGAACACAGTGGGGCACCACGAGGACAACAGGAAGCCCCTCCCTGCCCCATCCCATGGATGAACCATTCCTCCTCCCACCTCCTGCATGGATCTATGTGCTGGTCCCAGCAGGGAAGAGAACAGTGCCCTCCATATCAAATCTCTGGACTGATTCAGGAGTTATCAGGATCCTCCTGGGGAGGTGAAAACGGGGAAAATCATCCTGTCTTTTAGCCAGGATATGCAAAAATGTGGAAGCATCACACAAGGAGGAGTTTCTACAGGAGGATTATCACTGACGCCTAAAGTACTTTCAGAGTTATTGCTTTAGCCCTGTGCAGCTCTGAATTTTGGCAGTGGACTTTCCAAGGAGCGGGATGAACTTCCAGGGGATTGCCAGTTCTCCGCTCTGGATTTCTAGAGGAAGCTGGAACAACTCTGCAACCCTTCCTGTAGTCTTTTCACGTCTATTCCAGCTTTCCTTCCTAATTACTCCACAAACGGAATAGTCCAGACCCACCTCTCTCGCCCACCCATGTCAGAAACTCCTGTGAAGCAGGAAGTGTTTCACTAGAATTCCAATTAAAGAGTGGAAAATGTGGATCTCGCCCAGAAAACCCCGATAAAATCACTGAATAAAGACCCTCAGAAACCAAATCCTTGGAAACAAATTCATTCCAGGGGGATCCCAACTTCTAGGATAAGAGCTGGCACCCCAGCCTGGTCAGTGGCTTTGGGGGCCCTGTCTGAGGTAAATCCCCAGGAAGAAATGCAGACCCGGAAAGCTCTTCATGTTATTGCTGCACCCTTTGGTGGTCAGAGCCTGCATTTCTGTGCCATGGCACAGCAAAGGAGCCAGTGGTGCCAGGGATACTGTGGGCATCATGACATCTACAGACTCTGGCCTGTCACTCCCACTAGAAAAATAATCTTGGAGATGCTCTCCAGCAAGGTCTGTGCTCAAGAAACAACATTTCTCTGCTGCTTTTCAAGGATGACCCACAATGTCTTGGGCTGGCTCCCTGCCTCTAAGCAGTAAAACCCCGCCACGCTCCGCCCGATCCCGGTGTTTTCCATCAAAGGGGAGCTGGATGCAGACTTTGCAGAGGGCCATCCTGCCTGCCATGTGGTTTGGTGCCTCAGGCAGTTGCCTCCAGACTCCAGCTGTTTTTATTACCTAAGTGGGTTTGATTGCTCCTTCATTTGTGCCTGAATGAGAGCCCTTGGCACCCTCGTGGGCTTTAATGGGGTCTGTGTGTTCTCACTACCAATTAAACCCACTGGCAGCGATTAACGCTTCCAGCGCAGCGCTAAAGCGGAGCAGAGGGGACGCGGCTTTCCAGGGCTCCAGGAGGGGATCCGCTGGAGAAGGGACACGACTTTCTGCAGCCCAAGCAGACAGCTGGGCTGGCTGGAAATGGCTCTGTCCCCAGGTGACCGCTGCCACTTCCTTCTCGTCAGGGGAGGTTCGGCTCAGCCATCCCAGGCTCGCTCTGTGTCGATTTCCAGCAGCGGGTGATGATGCTGGTGGGTGGTCCAGGGTGGGTGCACCTCAAAGAGGAGGGAGAGACATTAGGGACAGCTCTCCAGCTGTACTGGCCATCAGGGCTGCTCCTGGAAAACACTGTGTGGGGTGATGTAGAGATCAAGACATCAGTTTGTGGAGGGTCCCATCCCACCTGGTCAATGTGATGAGTTCTTTCCTCCCCTTTCTTTTCCTTGTGGTCCTTCACAGGGCCTGAGCATGTGGCAGTAGCTAAAAAATGGTGAGTTTCTAGTGCACTCGAATTGTTCAGCACCAAACAGCTGATAGTTCTCACACCCAGCAGCCACTCCAAGTTCCTGCCAGCAGCTCTGCCTGGCCCCTGCAGCATCCTCGTTGTCCCAGGGCCGCAGCTCTGGTGAGCACATCAGATCTGACACAACCTACCACCATCTGTAGAAACCCCAGGGAGGATCCATCCATCAAAATTAAGATGTTTGGGGATTAAATGCTTCAATCTCATCGGAATGGACGTTTTCTGATGAAAATTGGTTTTGTCAGAAAACATGTGAGTGGCTCTACCTGCCAGAGGTCCGTGCGCTGGGACTGGATGATGGTTGGAGTTGCCTGACACAACTCAAAGTGCAGGAAAGGAAAGCTGAGGCTCAAGAGCTTTTTAACCAAATTGCACTCTGTCTCACTTCTGAGACAGGCCCATGGCATCATGAAGAACATTCCTGCTGCACAGGGAACTTGTGCTGATGTAAACTTGGGGCAAGGTCAAGAGCAGGATCACAACAGGCTGAAGTTACACCTCATGTGACTCTGTGGTAAGTGGTGGGGTTACGGAAGACTCCACAGAGGCCAAATTCTGTGCTGCAATTTGGAATAGATATCAAAATAGTAGAATCACAGGATCATTTAAGTTGGAAAAGACCTCTGGGATTAAGAAGTTCAAGTGTTCCCCAGCACTGCCAAGGCCACCACTAAGCCACGTCACCGAATGCCCCATCCACATGGCTCTTAAACCCTTCTGGGGCTGGTGGCAAGTCATGGTTCAAAATAGCACGCTGTCAAAAGGCCTGTTTCTGCAGGAAAAGACAGAAATAACTCCCAACAAGGAGGTCCCTTCCCCAGGCTGAGAAGCAGAGAGTGTTTAATGCGCAGGTCCAGCACTTGAGGTGTAAGGGAAAGACAATCCGTGTGGCCAACGCTGCCATCCAGCTTGTAAAAATCCTTATTAAAACCCCGCTGAGCCTAATCGGGGAAGATAGCTTTTAATTAAAAAGTGCAACCCTTCAGCCAACTTTTATAGGAGATTGCTGCGACCCCAGGAGATGCCAACCAGCAATAGACTCAACTCCTTCCGGAGGGAGGCATTTTCCCGATCCTTTGTTAGCTGGAACATCTCTGACTGTTTTAAATGGACAACTTCACAAGTTTCCTGAGTGTGGTTTCTTCCATTAGGAAATGGGAATCTTTTAACAGCTCACCCAGGCAGCAAAATTCCTCCACTCCATCTCTTGCATTAGGAGCCCGGAGTCCGCACGGCTCCACTCCGTGGAGCGGGAGAGAGAGCAGGAGAAAAGAAAATCCAGATGGGGCAAAGTGTAGCTTGACTTTTTAATACTAAATTATTTACAGTAAGTAAAATCGTGTGTGTCAATTGTGAAAAGAGTCCAATTTGTTTGATTTACATTGCAGGGGGGTGCCCTGGGGTAGGGGGTGTTTAACTATCTCCTCTAATGTAATTGCCTATGGCAGCCCGTTAAATATTTGATGGGCTGCCTGAGCAAAGTGAGGAGCTTCAGCTGATTCGCTCCCGCAGCCCTTGCAGTGTATCAAGTGTATTTGCAGCCAGGGACTACCTGAACCCTTTGCATTGTGTAACTGGGGCTCAGCAGCAGCTGCAAAGGGCTTTAGCCCACTTTAAGGGTGTGCTTGGGTTCCGTGGGAACGTGTGCTGTCCACTGGAAAACGTCCACTTTCCAGCGTCGATGGTTTGGTTTTATGTAAGAAGCCCAAATTTCCCTTTCCGTGTCTTCAAGCAAGTGTTTTCCTCGCCCTTTCAGCAGGAAAAGGCTTTTCTCTTGTCAAGGCAAACTGGAGGTGCTGCATCCCTGCCCCAGCTCACGGGGGTTGTGCAAAGGTGTCTCTCCATCACAGGAGGGTCAAACCTTGGCTGGGAAGGGCAGTGGGGTGGGGGGAAGGACAGTAAAGAAACACCAGCACAGTGGTCCGCAAAAGGTCCCAGCTCTTACAGCTTTTCCATAATTTGTGTTTCAAGCTGCACCAGGGGAGGGTCAGGGTGGACATCAGGAGGAATTTCTTCATGGAAAGGGTTGTTGGGCATTGGAAGGGGCTGCCCAGGGAGGTGGTGGAGTCTCCATCCCTGGAGGCATCCGAGGAACAACAGGAGGTGGCACTGAGTGCTCTGGGCTGGGTGACAAGGTGAGCACCAGGCACAGCTTGGACTGGATGATCCTGAAGGCCTTTTCCAAACTCAGTGATCCCGTGATTCCATATGCAAGGTGGGCACACTCAGTGCCCTGGGTGTGGCTGACGGGTGTGAGGAGAAGCACAGGAGGTCTTACCCCTGCCCCACACACTTCTCCTCAACCAAACTCCACAGGATGGAGATGCCAGGTCCCTGCTCCCCAGCACAGCTGCACCCAGCATGAAAACTGGTCAGAGGAGCAGTGTTTGCTCAGCACAGCTCTGGCTGTTGTCACTCCAGCTGCAGCAGCAAAGTCATGGATCACAGAGTCCTTGGCTTGTTTTAGTTGGAAGGCACCTTTAAAGGTCACCTTTTTCTGCCCTCTGTCATGGGCAGCAACACCTTCCACTAGCCCATCTTGCTCCATGCCCCATCCAACCTGGCCTTGGACACTTCCAGGGATGGGGCAGCCACAGCTTCTCTGTGTCAGGGTCTCCCCACCCTCACAGGGAGGAATTTCTTCTCCATATCCCAACAAACATTGCCCTCTGTCAGTCTGAAGCCATTCCCTGTTGTCCTGTCAAGTCAAGTCACCTCACACAATCCGCTTTGGAGGACCTTTATGGCTCTGTCCCCTCTGGCATGGGGACACAGCTCTGCTGCTTGGATGAGGCTGGGAGGACACCCCTGCTCCCCTCTGGTCAACCTTGGCAGTCCATAGGAATTCCTGGAGGGTAGGGAATATCACATCACCCGCCTAGGACGGTAAATATTTAACAAGGGCAACACCTCCTGCCTTTCTCCAGCCCCTCTTCATGCATATTCATCTCCTGCATCTCCCTCAGCCCTGCAGCAGCACAGACACCCACGGGTGGGGTGGGGGGAGCCCACTGAGGGCACAGGCGGAGCTTGGGAAGAGGGAGGAGAATTCAGGAGTGAAGGATGTTTGGTCCAGAGGTGGAAAAACGGGGCCCAGTGCGTGTCCCCACTGCTTGACCTATCCTGGGACTTGTGATACACCCCAAGAGCACCCCCAGTTTGCTGTGGCAGGGCACCGGTTGATTCAGGAAAAACTACTCCAGGGTTATGTAAGATGCTTCCAAGGGGGTTGTGGAACCTGGAATGTGCACTCTCAGATGTCCAGTGAGGGAGGGAGATGGACAAGGTGGAGCTGTGCTTCCCTCTGGAAAGGGATGTCCAAGTTGTGTCCAGGAGGGGTCGTGTGTGCAGGTCTCCTGCCCTCTGAAGGGGCTTAGAGCCCCAGATTTGGGGGTTGGAACAAGATGAACTTCAAAGAGCCTTCCAAACCAAATCGTTTATGGATTCTGTGATTTGGAAGAGATACATGGAGGTCTCCAGCCCTACATGCCAGTCAGAGCAGGTTGCTCAGAGGAGTTTGAACCGCCCTGAGGATGGAAACACCCCAGTGCCTCTGGGCTCCTGGGGAGTGAGCGGTGAGAGGCCACCCAAGATCTTAATCTACAAATGCAACCAAAACTCATGTGGGGATGTCACATCCACCTGGTTTAGCATGAAAACCCACTGGGGCTGTGGATGGAAGGAACTGACCTTGGATGGCACCAGCAGCCAGGCAGAGGAGGGAAACAACTGGACCACACCCCAAACTCCACAGTGATCCCCATGAACCCCATGGGGTTTCTCAGAGGGCTTCTTGGGGTGGTGGTTGTGACTGGGAGGAAAGGAGTCAGGATGGAGTGGAGGAGGGATGGAAGACCACCAGATATGAAGCAGGAGGAGAGACCTGCTGGGCGTCCTGGGATGCAGAGGGAGATTTTGCAGAGCATGGCCACACAGGACTCCAGGCGGATGCTCCCAGGCCTCTGGGGGCTCCCAGCCTGCTCCTGCCAGCCCAGAGAGGCTCTCTGTGGTTCTCCACCCCTCGCTGCTCACTCCAGCTCTTACAGAAACCAGCTCTATTAATATCCCCCTCTCTTCCTCTCGACCCATTATCCTCCTGATGGCCCAAATTTCCAGTTAGCTCCTCTCCAAATTTCAACGATTGCTTCCCCCTCTCTTCTCCCCCCCACCTTTCCGAGAGATGACGTCACTGATGACCTACATTCTCCTGCCTCTGCAGTGACTGGCGCCGGGGCCATTAGATCCCTCTGCTGGGCTGGGACTGGCTGTCAGCCAGTCCCAACCTCACAAGCAACCACGGCCATTCACCGGGAGCGGGGAAGCTCCAGCGTTGCCAACAGGCTTGGAGAACAGGAGAGGAAGGAAGGATGGAGCTGGATGAAGCCCTGGTCCTACCCAGGGGGGATGTTACAGGGAAGGGAGGAAGGGGAGCTGTCAAACAGTCAACAGCTTGGACCAGAGGAGAGGAAACATGGGAAGCATCTAGATTGTCCTACCTGCTACCAGGGGCTCTCAGGAGCTGGTGGATGAGGTGCTGTGGATGCTGGTGGGTTTGGGACACCATGGGCTGCTGGTGGGATTGGGATAGTGTGGACTGCTGCTGGGATTGAAACCCCATGGATTGCCAGTGAGACTGAGGTCCCATGGAATTCTGGTGGCGTTGGAACACCATGGATTGCAAGTGAGACTGAGGACCCCATGGCCTGCTGGTGGGATTGAAGCTACATGGACTTCTGATGGGACTGAGACACTGTGGACTTCTGGTGGGATTGGAACACCATGGCCAGCTGGTGGGATTGCTTTTCCTCTGACCCATCTTTCCTTCCTGGGACTCCTAAAGCTCTGAAGACACTTGATGGGACCAGCACAGTGATCCGCCCACCTGAAAGCCTTTAATGTCCCCAAAGTGCTGCTTGGGACCATTCCTTTGGTTTGAAGAGTTCCTGGCATTCCTGGAGGGCTCAAAGCACCCTATCAAAAGCCAACATGTTTCTGTGCAGAGACAAACTCTTGAAGATCTTTTCTTTGTGCCATAATTCAGGTGAAAATCCCAGCCCACCTCCAAGCAGGCAGCATGCCCCAGCACCAAGGCATTAGTCAGCAGAGAGGCCAAAACTCCATCATCTCCTGGAAGAGAAATCCATGAACAGCTGAAAAGGGAGCTCCAGATGAGGAGAGGAAATAGGACAAGGCGCCCACTTTGCTGCCCAAATTTGGTCAAGGCATTCCTTTCCTAAAACCTCCTTGAGAGTCACCTCTGGCTCTTCTCAGTGTCCCACTGACTCCCAGCTGGAATCCAGGACCCAATGCCTTTGGTACCACCTGGTGCTCAAGACCAGGTTTGTAAGAAAAGGAAGGTGATGGGGGACAATATGGAAAAGCAGGAAGAGAGGTCCCTTCCTTTCCTCCAGCCTTGGGCATCGCCACCATTTCTACTCTGTGGCCCTGTCCCACATTCTTTCAGTTTTCCAGCTACTCCTGGTCTCATGAGTCCAGTCCAGGTCCTTCTTTGGAAGGCATCTCCAGGCGGCTCCCAGCATCCCAAACACCTCATGCCACTTCATCCCACCCCTTCCTGACCAACTGCCACAGCTGGCAGGAGACTGACAAGCATCCTTGGGCCGGTTGAGCCATCCTGCTTCCTCAAAAAAAGTTGTGTGTGACTGAGAGATGAGTTTTTGGGTGGATGATCCAACATCTCACTGCCATGGTACCTCCAGGGCACCCGAGCATAGGGGGCCCACCATCATGAACTCCAGCCAAAGGGATACTGCAGTTCCAGGAGATGATCTCATCCAAAGGAAGTTCCTTCTGATCCTCACCTTGGCTTATTTAGCGAAGGGAGTTCCCTGGAAATGAATGCAGTAGGATTTCCAGCAGAAGAGAGAAGGGAAGAAGGAAAAGAAGAAGAAAAAAAAAATAAAAGAAAATAAAAAGAAAGAACAGGAAGAAAATGAGGAGAGGAAGAGAGGAAAAATAAGGAAGGAAAGAGGGAGTCTTGGTTTTCTGAGTTAGAAGCAAAATTATCTTGATTTCCATTTGAATAATTCATGTTTGCCACGGGCCATGTATTCCTGAGCTTGGGTGTCAAGTGTTTATTGAATATATCTCTTGACAGGGCACTTGTGTGATATTCAGCCATAGCCAGTGTGTTAAAAAAACACACACAACAAATGCAAAGAGAGGGGGGGGAAGGAAAGGCTGAAGTGACGGCTTCCCCACCTCAGTTTGAGAATAATTGGCCCAAATGAAGCCCCTTGCCTTTCAACAGAGTCCCCCCTGCCCCCTCCCCGCATGGGGAACCAGCTGGGAGCCCAGCACGGATGGCTGGGACATCCTCCTTACCCCCAGGGGCAGCTCTGGGATCATCCTAGGAGATGAGCCTGGCAGGTACTGGAGGAACTGGAGCCTTTTTCTCCTCCTCATGGAGATGGAGATGTGGTCCTGAAGGCCAGACATGTCCCAGCCTGGATACTTGGAGGTAACCCCAGCTAGGCTGTAAGCTAGAGGGTCCAGAATTGTTTCCTGGATGTCTTGGACCACTCACCTCCACCTCATTGTCTGCTGGGCCATGGCTCCACCTCCCAGTGGGAAGAGCTGGAAGACAGAAATCTCCTCTTCCTTGGGCAGCCAGACCTGACTAGGAGACAAAGCCATTCCCAGGGGCCTGGAGGGAGGCTGTGGTAGCCCTGGAAACAGAAGGAAGGGCGAGTCCCTCCATCTAAGGATTGATTGACAATGTACCCAGTGAAGGATAGAAAGAGGCACTAGAGGCAAACTTGGTCCCAGGGAAAGTTTTGGTCTCTGTCCTGGACAATACAATTCCAGTTCTTTGCAGGATTCAGGGAAAAGCTCACACCTTCCTACCCCAGCTCTCACACAGCCCTTTCTTTTCATGTTGAAGGTGGTGATGGAAGGGACTTCCTGTGGCCATATCCATCCCAAACGCCTCCTCAGGACAGTTGTACCTCCCAGGGATGGCTTGGAAGCATCTGGTGGCTGAATGGCATTGGTTATAACACCACAAAACTGCCATGGCAACTGAGAGAAGGGACCTCAGGGACCACACTCCTTGTGGGACACACAGACACTCAGTGCTCCACCATATGTGCTTGCTCAGCCACAGACAAGAGGTGAGGGGGGTGTCAGTGACCAGCAGACCTCCATGGAAAGGGTCCTGAGATGGGACATGTTCTGATGTGGAGCTTGGCAAGGTGGAGGTTCACCCCGTGGTGGATCTGGCTTTGGAATCCAGGATGCTTCAGGTGGCTGGGCAGTGTCAGGGCTCCCCATGGTGCTCGTGGCATCTGAGCTGCATCCCCAGCTCCACCTGCATTCTGCTGCTCCCTGTCCACACGGCAGGAGGGGACCAACCTGAGCTGCAGCACCCTCGAAGTGACAGAGCAGTGACACCCCCTTCCCAGCCCCTGAACCCACCCAGGGATCCCCGGGAGGGGAAAGGACACAGTTTTTGGGGGGACCTTAGAGGAGTTCTGAGTGCAGAGGAGAAGAACTACAGTCCGTTTGCAAAGCCAGGTTTTCCTGATGGCAAACAGGGTGACCCTCCCCTGGATGGAGGCCAGCGGGTGCCCATCAATCCCACAAACCTCCCCCCAGCACCACCAGGGACCCCAAATGCCAGAGCAGACCCCTCGCAGGAGTGGGGGCAAAGCAGCCGGGCTTGTGGGGTCCATGAGGGGCACCATCACCACGGGGACCCGAGGGCGAGGAGAAGGAAAAATACAGAAACACCCAGCGTGAAACCCGGACCACCACCCCCCACCACCATCACCACCACTAGCAACAGCAGCAGCAACAGCAGCTCAGCCCTCCTTAAGAGGTGTCATTTGGAGACCGGTTGGAGCAGCCAGACAGGGAGACGGGGCCGGTCCCCGCCCGCTGCCCCCAGCACCCAGTCCCCAGCTGGCGCAGCAGCAGGGAGCCCTGCCTGGCCATATGCTCTACGTGCTGCTTCAATTACCCTCCGAGGAGCCGGGGCTTGCAGGGCTCCCGGCAGCGGCAGGAGGGAGGAGGGAGGGGGGCAGGGAGGCCAGGCTGAGGATGCCAAAAAAAACAAAAACAAAACAAAAAAAAAAAGGAACAGGGCGAGTGGGTTTAAATCGGAGCGACTCCGCTCTGGGCCACCCTTGGTGCACCCGGTCCTGGGGGCATCTCTGTGTGCGAGAACATTCCCTGTGTCCGACAGCATTCCCTGTGTCCGACAGCATTCCCTGTGTCTGACAGCATTCCCTGTGTCCAACAGCATTCCCTGTATCTCAGACTGTTCCCTGTGTCCAAGAGCATTCCCTGTCCAAGAGCATTCCCTGTGTCCAAGTGCATTCCCAGTATCTCAGACTATTCCCTGTGTCCAAGAGCATTCCCTGTACCTGAGAGCATTCCCTGTGTCCAACAGCATTCCCTGTGTCTAAGACTGTTCCCTGTGTCCAACAGCACTCCCTGTGTGTGAGAGCATCCCTGGTTTAACCCCCCCATGCAGAGCCCCACCAGGGTGGGGTGTCCCTCTGAGCCCTTTTGGGAGTGAGTCTGGCTCCAATCCCTCCCCCCCAACCAAGACCCAGGTCCTGGTATTAAGTTCCATGCCCAGCCCAAGGACAGCCAAAATACTCCCAGTCCTCTCTGGAAAGATATTTTCCAAATTGAGCCCCCAAAGAAATCTGCAAGTGGGGAGAGAGAAAAATCACTACAACTTTAGTTTTCATGAAATACCCTTGTGATTCCACGGGAGTGTTCATGGGAAACCCTCTGATTACTTAAAAAGAAAAAAAAAAATCCTTTCCTAACTGGAAACGCAGAACTTAAAAACTAATTTCTTTTATTTTACCTCCAGCCAGCAGTTTCTTTTTATTTTCCCACCTCCATTTAGCTTTCTTCTGAAATTGGCTGTATTTGGGTTTTTAATTACTCAAGGAATGTCACTTTGTGATTATCTGATGAAAGTAAAAACTATTTGGTTTTCCTGAGTTCTAATATTGGATTATTCCTGAGCACCTCTAATACTGGGTTATTTCTGACTGACTGTAATATTGGATTATTCCCCACACCTCACAAGCAGGGGAAAAAAAATCTTTACAGGAGTGATACTTGTTGCTCTGGTGCTCATTAGACAGATGACCCTGGCCCTTTTCCTGCCAAAAATATCTCAACCTTACACAGAATTTGTGCTCCTTTGAACCAGGATCAGACTCTCTGTTCCTTCAGAAAACTGGTGGAGTTTCAGTTTGTTGGGTTTTTTCTTTCATTTTCTCTCAGTTTCTAAACAGAATAGAAAAAAAGGAAAAGCCAAAAGTGCATTAAAAAAAAAACCTAAACAGTCATCATAAATCATTGGGGATTGATATGAAGTACATGAGGGAATTTTGGAATCGCCACCTTCATTTCAATTTTTTTCCAGCTACTGGAAATATGTTTATGACCAGATAAGCAGGATTTATGTCAATCATTGTGAAATTAAAAACATATCAACTTGTGCTCTGAAGAAAAGCACCAGCCAGGACACAGCAGCACCCAGGGCAGCATTTTGAGTTGACAAAGATTCACTGGAGGGTTCTGCTCATACTTGTTGTGATGTTGGTGTCCCGTTTCCACCTCTGCCCTGACTCCTGAGCTCTTCTAGGACCACAGCCCTGGCAGATGCTCCTGGGTTTGGGCAATATTTGGGCACAATCCCCTGATTTCTGCAGACACAGCTGTGCCTTGGTGTTCACAAGATGGAAATCTGTGAAGAAAGAGGTTGTCTCCTTAACGTGGTGCTGAGTGGATGTGTCCAGGCTGAGTATCTGCATGTGGATCCCTGTTTCCTCAGCCCTCTGACTTCCAATCCTACCTTGCTCCCTCTCTTCCTTGTGCTCTGCACTTGACTCCTGCTGGCCAGCACCAAACCCACACGAGCATCACTGAGACCTCCCGGAACAGGAATGTCTTTCCTGTGGCTGCACAGTTTTCCTGTTCAGCTGGACTGCAGGAGCTGGGACTCTCATGATGCTTCCAGTGAACCTCACCAGCAAGGGCTGGAGCTGAATGCCTCTGCTGACCAATTGCAGTGAGTCAGGGAATCATGGAATGGGTCGGGAGGGAGTTTCAAAAATCACCTTCTTGCATCCCCCTGCCATGGGCAGGGACGCCTTCCACCAGCCCAGGTTGCTCCAAGCCCTGTCCAACCTGGCCTTGGACACTTCCAGGGATGGGGCAGCCACAGCTTCCCACCCTCAAAGGGAAGAAATTCCACCCCATATCTAACCAAAATGGACCCTCCATCAGTTCAAAGCCATTCCTTCTTGTCCTGCCATAAACTGTGTCCCTCCTGAGGTCTGGAGGAGCTGGGGCTGGGTTGGGAGCAACTCCAACCTGAGACAACCCCACTGGAGCACAGGAGCACCTTCAGCCCTGACCCTCCTGGAGCACAGAAGGGAAATCAGCAGAAAGCAAATCAAGGCCTAATTCCAAGTGTCAAAGCCACTTGAGGAAATTGCTTTGCTTCTGGGAGACCAGTAGGCAGTAAAGCTTGCCTGAATAAATGAGTCTCTCGTCCACCAGTCCCAGATACTTCCACGGAAAGCTGTGGATGTATCTGGGATGTGGATGTGGTGTCACCGCTGTTCCAGTGACTTTATCACCCTTGTGCCCCTGCCCAGTCCCCCTCAAGCCCTCCTCCCCCTCCTCTCACACCAGAGGAGGTCAGGGCAGAGGCACAGCCCAGCCAGTCGGGTCTAGAGGTCGAGTGCCAGCACTTTTCCTTCCCTTTCCTTTCCTTCACTTTTCTCATCCTCAGAGCAGGCAGGTGAGCAGCCCGGGGGTGACTGTCCACCCTTGGGGACCTGGTGTAGGGACATGGAAGGACAGTTTGATTTGGTGAAAAGAGAAGCACAACCCAAGGTGGGCTCACACCTCACACCCCACCCGCACGTGACTTCTGAGTTGTCCTGTTTGGCGACCCCGTGGTGGCAACCAGAAGTCTCATGCCTGGTGAGGGTGACTCCAGACAAAAGTCCACGGCCACCCTCACTGCCCTTGGACTTGGACACAAAACAGGCACAGATTCAAACTTCCCACCAAAACAAGGAGAACAAGAAGGTGCCAAGTCCCTTCAGATTCCCTGAGATCTCCTGCAGCCAGAGGAGAGGAGTGGCCAACAGGAGAGCATCTAACAATCCCACCAAGAGAGATTCCCCTTATTTCTCAGGGAAAATATCTGAGTGGGATGGTTTATTTCAACTTCCTGAATGAGTCTTCCTTGCCTTTTCTAACAGGAAGAATCCTTCCAGGCAGAACCTGGGCTAGTCAGGGGAGGAAATGGTTAAGAACCCTCCAGGCCATGGCCTGACCCACAGACCTTCCCATATTGTCCCTTTTCTTATCCCCTATCCCTGGGGAGATCAGCCACCAACAGATTAACCTGGTCTGTGCCCTGAGGGCACTATGGAGATGAAGGGCAGAGGAGACACAGGCTGATCTTTGAATTCCAAAATGCTGGGATGTCCACTTGGGAGGCAGAAAAGGTCTGGAGGGAGAACAGATCCAGAGGGCTGGAAGAGGAAAGGATGTCCAGAGACACCAGAGAGGATTAATCAGGTGCTTCAGCTTTCTGCTCCGAGGGCAAGAGGTCCAGCCCCTGGAGCTCACACGTCCTTGAAGGGCTTCGGCAACTCTGGAGCAGAAAGGTCCTCACAAGGAGGTGCAGAAGTCGCTGGGATGGGACTTTGTGTGCAAACCTGGAGCTGCAGCAGCCAGGTGACCCACCAGGTGTCTGAGATTTCAGACACGGGCTGATTTGGGATTTGATTGCCTAAAGCTGGAAACTTCCTGGGTTAACTGAAATCAGCCTGGCAGGCAATGCAGGTGAGTGTAACAAGAGGAAAGGAAGGTGCAGGGATGGCAGGACTCAGGTACCTGCTGCTTGCAAGGGCAGCGATGAGAAAAGATTCTCTTGCCGTGATGGAAAGCTTCAGCATCCCAGGGGAAGCTGTGAGCGTGATTCCCATCCCTTCCTGAAGGGACTTACACCCCGGTCACTCCTGCTAGAGCTAAATCCTGACCTCAGGCTGTTCTGGGACTCAGAGCTCTTCATTCCTGTGAAACCTCTTCCACTTGGCTGGGAACAATTTGATGTCCACACAGCGGTGGGGACTGGAGCCCAGCAGTTAAGACATCTCAACTTCAGTCCTTTTCCTTGGGAATTTTCAAGAGACTGATGCAAAATAAAGTGAAACTGTCGGGGAAGTGCATCACTGAGACCTCCTAGAACAGAGGAGTGTGGATTCAGGTCTCAGCAGCTCCTGCTGGCCAAGTGAGAACTTTTACCTGTTCCTGGTGGGAAGGGACTCTGTTTTCTATTCAGTTTGGTGTCATTAGCTCCCAAAAGGTGTTTCTGTCCCTTTTTCCCAGTTGACAATATCCAGTTTCCTTCACTTGTATTTCATGCATAATTTTGAGGCGATGGATGCCCCATCCCTGGAAGTATCCAAAGCCAGGTTGGATGGAGTTCTGGAAAACTTGGTCCAGTTGAAGAGGTTTGCATGGCAGGGGGTGGGAATGGATGTTTTTTAAAGGTCTGTTCTAACCCAAACCCCTCTATAATTCTATGATCTTCCCAGTCTGACCAACTCAGTGGAATTTTCAGCCACCTCTAAACAGGGGGGAAAAATTCCACGTTGCCTTGCCTTTTGATTCTGATTTCAAATCCAAGGAAAACAACACTATGTCTTCTAGCTCAGACAGCTCTTCCCCAAAACCCATCCCAGAAAGCCCAGGTGTTCCATTTCATTACAGAATCCACCTACACCCAGCCAGATCAGAGTGAATCAAAACCAGAGCAGGGAAATCAATGGATGTGGAACTGAAGGAGCTGATGGGAGAAGCTGTCAAGCTTCATATCCCTCCATCAGCTCTGGGCACTGTTGCCAGAACATGGAGCAACTCACACAAGGATTCCAGAAGGTATTTAGAACAATTTCCATAGTTTGAATGGGGATAAAACCCCCTCACTTGGGACTGAGTCATCTTGACCCAAAGGAGGGGTCTGGATCTGCTGAGTGCAGAGCTGCTTGGAGGATAATGGATCCTTGTTACCCCAGAAGCCACAGGCAAGAGGAGAGCTGAGCAAGGACAATATCTAGGATTACCTGTGCTACTCTTAGGCTGAGTTGTGGGTGTGAGTTCAGCCCTGACTCACCTGCAAAAGAACCCCTTACCCCCAGGTCCACCTTCTCTCGTGCATCTCTGCATGTTTAAGCTGAAATCTGGTTTCATTGATCAAGGCCTGAAATCAATGGGCATCAGAGGCCTGAGACACCGTCCAAATAAAGATAATACAAACGGCAATAAAATAGCACCATTGATTTTAAAATTCCCCATCTAAGGCTTTATAAAGTATTCATTAAATGTCTATTAGGATAAATTGAAAGCATTAGGAATGTGGGTAACTGGTTATGCAGATTTGCAAGTGTTTTTGGTTAATTTATAAATGCTACATCCACACAGAGAAGCAGACATTGATGACAATTATTCTGATCCATTTTGTTATTCTCTGTAGAACTCAAAGTCATGGATATCACACTGTTTAAGATGGAAAGGGCTCCGTGTCCTCCTCTCCTGTATTTGTAGGAGGTCAATAAGCTGGGGAAGGCAACTGAATTTTTCATCTGTTAAAAGGAACAAAGGCACATTTAGCGAGCAGTTTGTGGGGCTGGGGGAGAGCCCAACCACTTCATTAGCCGGACCCTGATGCTGCTGATTACACGGTCGTTAAGATGCTTGAGAGGGTCACACTTTTCAAGCACATGGTGAGTTGTATCGTGTTCACCCCTCGCAAAGAGGAGCTGCTCTGGTGCCAGCGAGGTGTGTGCCGTGTGTCCACGGGGGCTGCCACAGAGGACGCATTTAATGGTTGTCAATCAACTGCAGAGAGAGGACGGGGTGATCACTCGACAGCAGAGGTTGGGGCACTGGAAAATGGGATCATAAAACATCCCCGAGGGGCTGCTGGGATGCAATTATTGCTCACTGCAACTGTGAGCAACGAGAAGTCACCCAGTGCTGCCTGGGGCATGGTCAGGGTTGGGATTCCCCTTCTGTAGCATCAGCTCCTAGAGGTGAGTCCAAACTGGCTGCCTGGGCTTCCCCTTAATAGCAGAGTGAGATGGGTGCAGACAGAGCATGTTTCATGTCCCAGCATCAGAAGGATCTGCTGCTGCTGGAGGGAGTCCAGAGGAGGCCACAGAGATGCTCCAAGGGCTGGAGACCCCTCTGCTCTGGAGCCAGGCTGGGAGAGCTGGGGGTGTTCACCTGGAGAAGAGAAGGCTCCAGGAAGACTTTAGAGCACCTTCCAGGGCCTAAAAGGGCTCCAAGAAAGCTGGAGAGGGACTTGGGACATAGGATGGAGTGACAGGACAAGGGGGAATGGCTTCAAACTGCCAGAAGGCAGGAATAGATGAGATATTAGGGAGAAATTCATCCCTGTGAGGGTGGGGAGGCCCTGCCACAGGTTGCCCAGAGAAGTTGTGGCTGCCTCATCCCTGGAGGTGTCCAAGAACAGGTTGGATGGGGCTTGGAGCATCCTGGGCTGGTGGAAGGAGTCCCTGCCCATGGCAGGGGGTTGGAATGAGATGGGTTTTAAACTGCCTTCCCACCCAAACCATTCCATGAACTTTTGATTTGTACCTGGCCATGCAGGATCCTCTCTCCAGCAGCCATGGAGGGAGACCCAGGGATCACCTCCAGGATGTGGAACTTGCAGGCAGTTCCAGGAGGTGAAATCTCTCTGCCTCCAGGACTTCAGCAGCTCCAGCAAGAAGCTGCTCCATGAATGGGGTCATTAGTCACACTCCATGCACAAACAAAGTGGAGCACAAAGGGACCATTAAGATGCCCAGCTCCAGGAGGCACAGAGCAGATCTCTGTCGCCTGGCTGTGTGTTCAGAACTGAAGTCCTTGGCCTTGCTTGAGGTTCAAACCACCTGTAATCAAGAATTGCAGTTATTGAGTGTAAACATCCCAGATTAGTCCTTTACCAGGCCCTGTAAAGCCTGTGCATATGTTCACGGAGCATCGTCTTCCTCACTGTGAGGAAGAAACACTCCTCAGAGTGAGTGTTTGAAACATCTTGGAGGAGAAAGAGGGAAGAGAGGGTAGGAACAAAACTCTCCCTTCTGCTTATGGGCTGGTTGCTTTTGCAGAGCATGTTGGTCAGACAGCAGCCACTGCTGTGGGGTCCAAGACCTCTGCCCCAGATCCTGCTGTTTCAGAGTCATGGTCCAAAATTTCTGATATGCAGCTCTGGGAGAGGGAGCCAAGAGTCCTGGTTGTCTTCGTAAGTCTGCTTTTGGGTGATCCTCAGCATCCCTGGGACTCAGTTTCCCCACTACGAATCAAAGAGGAAATCCCATCCCCATAAAATGGATGTTATGGAGATGAATAATCACAGAATCCCCGATTGGGTTAGGTTGGAAGGACTTTAAAGACTGTCCAGTTCCAGACCCCAGACATGGGCAAGGACACCTTCCACTAGACCAGGTTGCTCAAATAACGCTGAAAAAGCCTTGGGAGAACAGCACCAAACAGCCCATAATGCTCCACGTTACCTTTTAGCCACTTCCCTCAACATTCTTGCAATTCCTTGCCTTCCCATTCCCTGCTTCTCCTCCCACTGAATGCTCTGAAAATACCTGGTTTGGTTGCTTTGTGAATTATTAGAAGCATTTACCATAGGCCCTCTCATTAATTATTCACAGCTGTTTTGTTCTGGGGCTCAGATGTAATTAATGGCTCAATTAATATTTAAATATTAACTATTTTTAAAAACCCAAGACATCTCAGTTAAGCTTGTCCATTGAGAAATAACAGGCAGGGCCAGCGAGGCTGGGCCAGGGAAGCTGCAGAGAGTGGGCAACTTGTCCTTCTGCCAGCACAGCTCCACGTGGGAAGTAGTTCTGGGTTCAGGAGGGTGGGAGAGGATAGACAGATGTTGACAGAGCCTGCAAGCCCCACCAGGCTCCCTGGGAAGGCAGGGAGGGGAGAACAGGAGACCTGGTTTCGTTATATCCTTAGGGAGCCGTCACCGATGCCAAAAGTGGGGATTTTTCCATGGACTTGATCTAGAGAGTCCTGATCTCCCCAGGATTTCAGTTTAAAATCCTACAAAGCTGAGAATCTTGCTAGTGTTTCCATCCTGTTCTCCTGCTCCGCATCCCAACCACCAGCGGGAGAGGTGGAGGAAAACAGACCATGAAAGATGCACTGATCCAGCCCAGAGCTTGGATGGCATAAACCAGGGAGCCATGAGATGCTACCGCACCAGTGGGGCTGCCACAGACCCCCCTCCTGCACAGAACTCTGATGATTTTTATCTCTTTGCTACTGTGGACAGTTAATTCCACAGGTGCATTGGTGAGAAATACACAACGATGCGGGAATTTGGAATTCAGTTTGATGGAAACAGCTGAGATTTGGTTTTCCTGGAAAATGTGGTGTTTGGAGAAAGGGGGAGACCAGCTTGGGCTGCATGGGATATTTCTGGTCTACAGCTCTATAATGCTTGTGTTTTTACTGGGTGCTTTATAAAAAGAAAAGTGTAAAGGCAAAGTAAGTTTAATGAATTAGAACGAAGTTAATGTGGAAACAAAACAAAAATACTCGGTTCTGACTGTAATGAAACCCAACGTCATCGCCATCAACTCTGCTCGCTTTCATTTGTCTGGTTGCTTCCCAACTGAAATTTCATCCGAATGGATTTCTCCCACCAACCCCAAGTGTCAACAAAACAACATTTCCCCACAGAAGACTCAACCCAGGGGGAATTTTCCTCCCCCAGGGAACGGTGTAGGAATATTTCCTTTCGCTCTGCCCCGAGCTCTTCGCAGAGCTTTTCTCATTCACTGAACGTCTCCGGGTGCTCGACGCTGACAGCCCCGAGCCGAGAGGGAGCCCTGAACAAAGAGCCACGGCCAAGACCCGGTGGCTGCTCCCTCCTCCCGCCCTCCCGGGCACGGAGTCTCTCGGGGATGAGGTTTATGCCACCGATCGGCTTTTTGCCTCCCGTTCAGGCGGTGGTGTGGAAGGTCAGACCCATCTCCCGTGGTCTGACCCACAGGGAGGTTCCCCCAGTTTCGGCGGCGGGTGCGGGAAGACTCTGGTCCCTCTGACGGGAATTCATGGCGTGGGTTTCACTCGTGCTATATAAAGCATTCCTGGAGCCAGGTACCTCCGGGTGGTTTCCGCCAGCCTCCTGCTCGCATCCTGATCATCCCCGGGAGTGATTTACAGCCTCATCCCCCCGGCCAGGCTCTGCCGGGGGCCCACCTCGCTCCGGGGCCGGCTCAGCTCTGCGCACCGACATCTACAGTAGCACAGCGGCTGAATAATAGATGGCTGGTGCTTTGTGAAGGTCCCGTAACCTGATCTCCATGGCAGGGACACATGGACAGGATCGGAGCGGGGAAGCCGCCGATAATGCGAGCCACGGCCACCCGATACGCGTCCCTCGAGCACGATCTGGTGCCCGGCCAATGGGTGTCTATTGGGGAGGAAATGAGAGCCCGGGTTCTTAGGCACTGGCTGACACTCACCTCCCCCCTCTCTGGCTCTCAGAGCGCGGTGGGCGAAGGGCAGATGCAGCAGCCGCCACCCGCTCACACCCTGCCCATCCCGGCCCCCCGGGCGCGGTCCCCACGCTCTCCAGCTGGAGCGATGTGGGATTTCTGCCACCCTCAGCATCCCTCTGGGGAATTTGGCACCCAAACTGGTCAATGGCCAGAGGGTCCACCCCTTCTTGCTCCTGGGGGAGTGTTGCACTGACCGTGGCCCGTGCTGGCATCCAAGGAGAGCAGGTGTGGGAGCTTCCTACAAAATTCAGCTCCTTTCCAAGGCTTGCAGAAGGCCAGTTACATCATTCCAGTTCTGCCTAATAAAAGCAAGCATGGCTCCTCTGCAGCCAGCTCTAAGCAGCAAGGAATCCGCTGGTGCCGCTTTCCTCTTTTCATAGCCCTCAAGCCCCCGAACTGTTCTTCCTCCTCTCTCATGAGGCTGAATGTGTGGGACACAGCATTCCCCATCCTACTGCAAAGCCCATCCCTGCATCTTGCAGTTTCCCACGGCGCTGCAGGACACAGGGACTGCTGCTATCCTGGGAGGTAGGAGGAGAGGTTCGGAAAATGCATTTTCCAAAACACTGCTGTTACAGAAGGTGCTTGGGCAGTGCCAAAGGCTGCAGGAAGCTGTGAAAAGTCATCTTCATCCCGACTGGCACAGGGAGGTCCAGAGAGCTGGGGAAGGATGCATCTCCAGAAACCTTCAAGGTCAGCTTGGATGGGATTCTGAGCAACCTGCTCTAGTAGACAGTGTCCCGTGGCAGGGGGATTGGATTAGATGGTCTTTCAAGGTTCCATCCAACCCCAACCACCCTTAGGAAGTGGAGGATCCCAGTTGCCAGAGAGTGAGAGAGTCCAGCTGAACACTCAGAGGAGGGACTGACAACTTCCAGCACCACTGGTACCTTCTACCCCATGAGCCCCCCATCTGACGTGTCTGAACATCCCTTTCCCACCCCATCTCAGCCTGTTCACACCCACCCGCTGCTCCATGGGAAGACAAACCGCTGGCAGAAGCCGCTGTGCAGAATCCATATGGGACTGCCAGACTGGGCAAAAAAGCCTCAAATTTTCCCCTTCTTTGGGAATTTCACCCTCCACGCAGACACCTCCCGGTACTTTCAGCTCCCCCTTTGCCTTTCCCCTTGTTGCAGACTTGTCCCTCTGCTTCTGTGCCACCACAGCACGGTCACGGTGTGACTCCGGGCATGACACTGCACCGTGCCAGCCTGGGATGTTCTCAAACATAACAGCGGTGGGAATTATATCGGCACAGCAAGGAACGCGTGGAATGGATGGAACAAAGGATGGAATCACCCGGCCTGGCGTGGGATTGTGCCGTGTCCCGGCTGCAGAGGTGACCCCGGGTGACAGGGCAGCGAGTGACCGCGCACACCCGCGCCTGGCAGCGCATGCTGGTCACAGCTCCAGCAGCAGCTCCCGGGTCTGGAGATGTTCACCTCCAAACCCGCAGGGAGGGTACTTCGCTGAGATTGGAATAAAAATCAGTGCGGGTGGCTGGGAGGCGAAGAGAGGGGTCGTCTCCCGCGGGAGATGGGGGAAGAACGGGAAAGGGGGTTCAGCGACAGCGGCCGCTGTTCCCGCCTGCGCTTTCTTTCACTAAATCCCGATGCAGCCCCGAATCCTTCCTGCCAGCACTTTCACCCAGCAACCCATTGCCGAGAAAGCTGGATGTGGACCAATTTAACCCAGGAGCCCGTTGCAGGGAAAGCCGGGGCTGGACCCAACACATGCTGGAAGCCGCAGCCGCACGGATTTCCATCTGCCGCCTGGCTCGGGGCGATTTCCACCTGGGAGTAACCGTGGTGCAGAACTATTCCCCCCACCGCCCGAAAACCTGACAGCCGGCAGCCCTCGCACCCCAGCCCGGGCTTGAGCAGCCTTGGTGGGGCAGGTTCTCCGCCGGGGGCACCCAAAACCCGACCCAGCCCGGCTGCGGGAGACGCGGCCCCGCCAGACGCGGGGCGGGGGGCTCGGCTGCGGCGGGGCCCGGGGGATCACCGGAGCCGGCGTCAGCTGTCAGGCACAGCCACAGAGAGCCACCCTGGCTGCTGGTGGCCGCAGGGGGAGAGCGAGGGGTGAGAGATGACGGTGGGTTTGCGTGGGGAGAGGGAAGAAAAAAAAAAAAAAAAAAAGACAAAAAAAAGAAACCCGCAGTTCCTGCCCCAGCCTGTGCCGGCAGGTCCGGAGAATCCCACTGAGTCACGTTTGGATACACAGGGAGGCTGAGGGAAAAAAACGTTAAAATAATGTAAAACAAAAAAACCCAAACCCTGATGCTTTACCCTGTTTTTGCCCAAAACGCTTCATTCAGCAGTTATTTGGACTCGAATTTTCACTTGTTGTTCCCCAGTTTAGGACTATCTAATAGTCAAATCAGCATTTTGAAGCCCTCCCCCCCAAAAAAGTCCAACTGCATCCAAATCAATACCCTCCAATGTTTTGTGATATTTTTCCTGTTTTTTTCTTCTCTTTCGTCTCGTGTTTCATGAAAAGGTTTCAGTTCTGTCCCGGTGAGCTTGTCGGTGAAATGTAAGTGAAGTGAAAGCTTTGCATGACACAGGATTGGAGTGGGGCAAAAAAAATAAAAACATTGCTAAAGCCACCATTTGTTGCTTTTTATTTCAATAAGAATTTCCACAATATTCTATAAATTAATTTGATCTGTTCAGTTTTGCTGTTTTATCTGAAGTCTTAGTAAAGCTGATTATTTATTGAATTGAAGGAATTTCTGAAGGGCTTTATTTTTCCTCCTCAGAAGGATAAGCTCAAAATGCTCTATGTTCTTTGTGGCTCTGGATAAAACCTCAGAAGTTGAATTTAAATTATCTAAAGGATGAGAGATCTCAGTTTTTCCTCTCTGTTTACAGCCTGAAGAGCCCATCCTTGGGCAAGTGACAGTAAGGGGTGAGGTGAGAATGGAAATACACCCAGATGGAATCCTGGGGACAATGGGAGGACTCTCACATGGGGTGCCACCGTGGCTTTGGTCCTACTCCTCATCTCACAGCCACATCTCCAGAGCAATCCCAGGGGTACAACAGGTTAACATTATTCCCCACTTGCTGCCCTTGATTGTCTGGACTTGTTTTATGGTTCTTGACCATCATTTTAGCAGGGCAGCATTGGCCTTGGCACTGTGGTCCCATCAGCTTTGTCCAGTGTTACCGGGGAGCTGGTCACACAGAGTGCTGGGAAGTGGGTTACCCTGGAGGCAAAGAGAGGGTTAAAAGAGGGATTGTGTGGAGGGATGAGGAAATAAAGATGGTTTATGGGGCGTCTGCCAGTTTGGGAATGCAAAATCCGTATTGAAGGAACAATCTGGGGGGGTCACGCCCTTACAGATGTCGGATGGTGTGTGCCCTGGGTCCCCTGTGCCAAAGGGTCCCCTGAAGGCGAGGGGCAGAGAGCGGAGTTCGAGCAAGTTGTCCATGACTGGGAGAACGGAGGAGGAGGAGGAAGAGGAGGAGGGGCGGGCCGGGCTGTGTCCTCGCTCAAGAAGGATTCCCAGGACACCCCTCATTGTCCACACACTGTTCCCAGCTGCTCCCCTGCTCGCCGCCGGCCCATCTCCATAACGGGAGCTGACACGGCTCCTGCGGAGGGAGACGTGGGATTGAAAACCCTCCCTGCAAACCCTCTAATTGGAGTTAACTTTTGCCCTGGGAGTGACTCCATTATCAGGGAACCCCGTGGAGGGGACAGGGTAAATCGGGGTTTGATGGGTCCAGACAAAAGTCGTTTTTCCAAGGCTCTCCTCAGCTTCACACCAGACTTTCTCCCATACTTTCCCCTCCCACCACCCTCCTTTCTCCTTTCCCAATCAGCTGCTCTCTGATTGGTAAAATGTTTACACTCCATGCAGATCCAGAAATCAATTAGAGACACATTTAGCTGACATATGGCCCCTCCAAATCCATCGCCTTGACTGATACAGCCAGAGGGAATAAAGGACCTGGGCTGGAGACCCTGAGTCCCACCCTTATGGACACCAACCCTTTTTAATGACCCTTTAAATCAGTTCTGCTTGAGGGGTACAGGCTAAAGCCATTATCCCCTGACATTTATGACCAGGACTCGCTGCCTGCTCTGTCCCTACGGCTCCTGCAGCCGCTGGTTTTACCCAGCAGGAAACTGGTAATTCTTCTCTTCCCCAAACATCAGCTGGGTTGGGAGATCTCAACCTGTCCGGTATGGAAAGAGCAGCAAATGGCAGGGACTGATGCCAGGGAAGGGCAGGGATAGACTGATTTTCCATCACTTTGATGGGAACACCTCTTCCATTGCTTCAGCTAACTCCAGTCAAAGTGGACAAGGCTCAGCAGCCCCCAGAGCTGGTCCTCACCTGCACAGGTGGACAGACGGCCATCAGAGCACAAAGATGCTCCAGAAAAGCTCTGGCTAATCCCAGCCCCTCCACTGCAAACTGACTGCAAGGAAAATGTCCTTTAAATACTGAATTGATGCACTGCAGAGGATCTTCCTCCTCGGTGTCCACCTGCCTTTGCTCTCTGTTAATGTGTCAGCTAATGAAATGCCTAAAGGAATTCCTCAAATGCTTCCACAGAGGCGATGGGTGCTCAGCTGGAAGAGCAGAGCAGAGAGCTGCTGTCTGGGGATGGTGGCCAGGCAGGGGGAGAGGGAAGGTGGGAGCAGAGACACTGCAGGGACAGTGGCAAGAAAGTGCCACCTTTGGGCCACCACACTGCCCATCAGGTTTGATGCAAATCCTCAGTCAGAGCTTGCCTTAAGGATTCCACAAAACCTGCAGCCCACCTGGGAATGGCTCCACGTCACCCTCTGGTGATGTCCCACACATCCAGTTTTCTCATGGTGAGGAGATGTAATCAACTTGTGGTTATTCATCCCTGTGCAACTGCAAGGGGTGGGATTGGAGAGGCCACAATGATACAGAGAGAGGGGACAGTGGCTTCGCCTGAATCCAGGCAGGACACAGTTTCCAGAGCTTCCATCAGAATTTTTTTTTTCTTGTTTTCCCCATCAAGATTTGCTCTGAGTTCCCTGACACCCTGTGTGAGACTCGACAAAAGTCACACCCAGTTTTGCTCCACGTCAGGTCCTCTCTGTGTCACCTGGCTGTGGCCGTGTGTCCTGCTGCCACTGTCCCTGCACCAGTGGAGGCACAAAGCCGATGCTGCCACCACCCTCTGGGTTTGACCAGGTCAGCAAGAGGCAGAACACTCAATCTCTCTGCCATGGCCCTCTTCTCTCACACAACCCAGCATTTTCCATCCTGGCCATGCCTGGGAAATCTGGACCTTTCACAGTGAACTCCACTGATGAAAACTCCTTAGGAGAGGTACTTCTGACAAGGGCCTGGAGTGAGAGGACAAGGGGGAATGGCTTCACATAGACAGAGGGCAGGGTTAGATGGGATATTGGGAAGGAATTCTTCCCTGGGAGGGTGGGAAGGCCCTGGCACGGGTTGCCCAGAGAAGCTGTGACTGCCCCATCCCTGGAAGTGTCCAAGGCCAGACTGGACAGGGCTTGGACCAACCTGGTGTGGTGGAAGGTGTCCCTGCCCATGGAAAGGGACTGGAATGAGAAAAGCTTTCTCTCCCAACCCAACACCATTCCCTGATTTTTCCACCGGGCAAGCACAAACCCTTGGGATGCAACAGACCGGTCCCAAACTCACATCCCACAAGTCCCTCCGTGAGGATCTCCCTCAGGACACACAGCAACACAATCAGCAGCAGGACACTCGTGTCTCCTCCAGCCCAACCACACCCAACACTTCCCAGGGATGCCACGGCAGGGTTTGCATCCAGTCAGCCCCGTCCAAAAGAGCACCAGGCTCCTCAATTCTCCTGGGCCGAGCAAATCCACTTTCAGCGTCTTTGGATCAGGGGAGAGGGAAACCACCTCTCATCCCGGGCTCCGAGGCTGCAGCTGCTGCTGCATCGCCCCATCTAGTGGCAACGGGTGGCCAGAGGGACCTTCTGCGGCCCATTAAGGCGGGAGGATCAATGAACGGCTGCCCCTCGACGGGTATTTTTAGTGTGCAAATATTCCGCGCTGCAATTTATCTCCCCTGGTCGGGGCTGAGCGCGTCTCCGTTTCCTCCCGGCACAATGAGGGTGCCTCTGCAGCCAGCCTGACGAGAGCCTGCTTGCAATTGCAACCCCGGGAACCACATGGATGGGGCTGGTCCATGCACGGAGAGCTGGGTGCTCAGGCAGTTCCAGTAAAGGTACAGCAGTTTAAGTGGAAATGACTGGTATTGATCCTGGCAGGCAGACACCAGCAGAAGTAAAAATAAGCTGCTCTCAATTAACCCGCATTGATCTGAATTAAAAGAAAAATGGATCAGCCCTAAATAAAATACCAACCTCTCCAGTAAGGGAGACTAGGGGTGGGTGGCTTTTCTAGCAGAAGCAGGTGTTTGAGACGGCAGGGGAGATGCTTGGGTTTAAAGGGCAGTTCTGGTTAGGGGAGCAGCAGCACAGCATGGAATGCTCCTCATCTTTTTCCCTCTGTGGGTGACTTCCCTTGGTTTGCAGGTAGAAAGGGCTGTTTTCAAGAAGAAAGGAATGTGTCCCAGGCAGCACCAAGAAGCTGGAAAATAGTCAGTGAATAGATGGGAGTTCCTCATCCTGGTGGAGCAGGACACCCAGAGAAGGCAGTAGAGGAGAAATAAACCTTCTTCCCCGAAGACAAAGGGAATGTTTTGAGTAAAACTGATGGAGAAACAAGCCCAAGTCCTGCCTCATTCTCTCAGGGTGCTGCTTTGACTGCCATGAGCAGTTCAGCTCTCCAGCACTTTGCTGGATCCTTCATCCTCTTCTCCTGGATCTCTCTGTGTCAATGCTGAAAGCTCATTTGCGTCGGTCTAATCAGCAGAGCTGACACAAGAGCTGTGAAAGACAACATTATCTTCCCCCCTGGAATTGATAACACACGACACAATTCCTGGAGGGCTCCAGGCTGCCAGCAGACACAGTTCCTGCTCCGTTCCAGGGCCAGGGAGGAAGGGAGAGAGGATACAGTAGAGACCTTGGACAGAGGGGAATTCTCCACTGCACCTTCCTGCTCCAGGCTTGAGCCTGTCTGCAGTTTGAACTTCCTGCTTTCCCCCGAGGGGATTTGGTTGAGGAGGGAACAGGAGAAACGAATGTAGGGAGCAGATGATGGAGGGAAATGATGCAGAGTCCCTCCTCCGTCCAGACAGGCTGTTGTACCTGAACTTGTAACCTCATCACCTGCCCCAGAAGTGCAGGCAGTGCTCAGCACCAGTTGTCCAAAGGATTCACTTGGATGGCATGGAGGAGCAGGAGGCCCTGTCTTTGTCCCTCAGCATCCTCTGTTCCACATCTCAAACTGCCCAACGTTGTGACTTTTGCTGGAACTTCTCCTTCAGGGCCCTGTTCTCTCCCACTTCTCTGAGTTTAACTCCATCTCCTGACCCACAAGCTCCGTCAGAGTGACTCCTCCCAGCAATTAGAGGGGCACCAAAGCCCCTCCCTAGACAGCATATCACTGAATAAACCCTGAGCCTGCCCTTCCCTCCCTTCTTGCTCTGCTAGAGCTGTCAGTCAGCTGTCACCCATTCAGATGAGTCACCTCCTGACAATGTAGAAATGAGGAAGTTTCTTATTTAGCAAGAAATAAAAGCCAAAATTCTTGTTCTTTGTTAGTAAGAAATATATAAATATTTAGTAAGAAATATAAACTGGAAAAAGTCAAGAGATAAAGAAGAAAGATCTAGGAAAAAACCAGTGTGAGCAAAAAGGGCAAGACCATACAGGAGACAACACTTTATGCTTAAATCACAGAATCCCAAAATGGTTTGGGTTGGAAGACACCTCTGAAGGTCATCTATTCCACCCTTCCACCATGGGCAAGGACACCTTGCAGTAGCCCAGGTTGCTCCGAGCCCCATCCAACATGGCCTTGGACACTTCCAGGGACAGGGCACAGGCAAGATGTTCCTGCATGGGGAGAGGTAACAGCCCTTGGTGGGCAAGAAAAGAAGTCACGGATTCAAAGGAGCATCCAGGAGCCCTGAGGTCAGACAGACTGGGAACCTGAGGCACAGGGAGGAGCTGCAGAGAAGAAAAGAGCAGAGGAACTGGAACGTATTCCCCGGAGCTCACAGCTCCTGGTCTCAGGCTGAGCTCTGGGACAGACCTGCCTAATGGGCACTAATGAACCTCCTGCCCGAGAGGCTCAGAGAGAGCAGAGCAGCTCTCCTGGGAGGGTGGAAGAGGGATCTGTGGTGAGGAGAAGAGCTGGCACTGCCTCATGCAGAGGGATCTGTGTGCCAAACCTCTGCCCCGGGGGAGGGAGAAGCGCCCGCTCTCCCGGCTTCCCTGGGCAGGATTCCTAAAGGGAGAGCAGCACAACCTCAGGCATTAGAGAGGGAGACACGGATGGGTTCTGAGATCCCTTGGTGGGCAGAGCACCCAGATTCTGCGAGAGTGAAACCTGGGCATACTGACTTTCCAAGATGATCTGACTTGGCGAGGAAATTCACAGCTCTCTGAGGGTAAAATAACCTTCCTCCTCCCCAAGCTCCATTGTGTCCACACAAATTCCAATCCACCCACCCATCATCCCCTACCACGTTGTTTTTACCAACTTTGGGCACAGCAGGTTTCTCCCTCTTCCAGTTTCATCTAAGGACACTGAAGGCACCTTGTGGAGAGATCCAGACCCAGGTCCAGGCGAGCTCGTCCTGAGCTCAAGGAGGTTTGGTGCTCAGTGCCTTGGTGCTGGTTGGGCTTTCTTTGCCTGTATTATTCTCCTCTTCTTCCTTTGCATTCCCTTGCAATTCCCAAAAAAATTCTCACACTTGAATTACCTGTCACATAAACTTCCCAATCCTACAGCAGACACAGCAATTGTGCCAAAAACTGAAGATGAATTGATTCTAAGTTGCTACACAGAGTTGGAGCTCCCTGGGTGTTGGGCAAGGATCCAACCTCAGGAATGTCCAGGTGGCAGAGAAAAAGGAGAGCAGGCATCTGATTTTCTGGTTCTGGAGACCACAAAACCTTTCTGGATATGTGTATTCCTCCATAAATATAGGAGACCACCAAGTGAAGGGGACAGTGGGCTGGAGGATGTAACTCAGTTGGGGGTGTGACCTCAGATAGATCACTTTCAGCTTCTACAGCTGCCCAAAACTATTGCTGCTTGCAGGAAGGGATGAAAGGTCTGGAACAAGCAGCCTGAAGGGATGAGCGAGGATGTCCTCCCTCCAAACCCTTTGGAAGAGCAATGCTTGAAACCCAGCAAGCCTTGCAGGAGCCCTGCTGGGAGGTGGGGGAACACAGAACCTGCAGGGAGCAGCAGCTTCTCAGGGAACTCTCTGACTTACCAGGATCAGTCCAACCCCACCAGGAACCCTCTGAGGTGGGCGAGGAGAGGAGGATCAACAGAGCATGAAAGTCCCATGGGAGATGGACACCTTCAGTAAGGGAAATCCAACGAGTGCCAGTAGCCTGAGGCATCTCCCTGGGGCCACGGGTCATGTGTGGGGCCAAAGCAACCTCAGGCAGTAAGTCTGGATTTTACTGATTGCTTTTCCTCAAGGATAGAGGTGTGAGAATTGTCTGACAGCTCTCCTGAGCACTGGAAAGGTGGGTGGGCAACAGCAGGTGATGGCTCACATGCAGATCCACTTCTTGGCACCACCTCATGAAAGAGGGATGGAACCAGAAACAAGGACAATGGGTTTCTTTGGAGGAAAAAAAAAAGATATATTTAAATATACAAGCCAAGTGAGAGAATTCTCTGGGTGCCTCATGACCTGACTGCAGAATAAGAACAGCCTCGAGCTCCTCTCCAAAGCCTGAGCATCAGGACAACAGCTGCAGAGCAGAGCCCAGCTGGTCCCAGCCCTGCAGCCAAAGGTGGCACCAAGCAGGACCCAACGAGTCCCACCAGCAGCCAGGTCAGATGCTCCATCCCACGGCCCAGCCACAGGCTCAGCAAAGAAGACAAATCTTGGACTGTCTTTGTAAGACACCACCAAGAGAAAACTCCCTTGGGCAGATGGCATTTCCTGGTCAAAAGTCTGAATATATGGAATCGCGGGATCATTTAGGTTGGAAAAGCCCTCTAAGATTGGAGTCCAACCATTCCCTGGCACTGTTAAGGCCACCACTAACCCATGTCCCCACCTGCCACATCCACGCAGTGTTTAAATCCCTTCAGGGACAGGGACTCCAGCACCACCCAGGGCAGCTGGGACAGTGCTGGAAAGCCCTTTCCAGGAAGGAATTTTCCTTAATATCTAACCTGAACTTCTCCTGGCACAACTTGAGGCCATTTCCTCTTGTCCTGTCAGTTGTTACGTGGGAGAAGACACTGACCCCATCTGCCTCCACCCTCCTGTCAGGGAGTTGGAGAGAGTCAAAAGGTCCCCCTTGAGCCTCCTTTCCTCCAGGGTAGGACATCACTGAATTAATACCCCTGGGAGCAGGGGCTGTAGGGGACATCCCACCCCTCCTTTCCCAAGGCAAGCTGAGCATTCTTCAGCGTGGCCAACCAAACCCCTGCACCCCCCACCCCATCCCTCTTGGAGGTGGTTAGAGGAGACAAACCATCCCAACAGGGTGGAGTCCCACCTGAGATGGACAAACCATCCCAACAGGGTGGAGTCCCACGGCCTTTGCGTTGCCACGGGCAGCTTAAGGACCTCCGGAGAGCATCACAAAGCTGCTGCTCCACACTCCACCCCGTTTCCAGGCAGTGCTTCCTCCAAGCCGTGGTATCTACCGGTTGCAGAGACACAGAGTNAACCATCCCAACAGGGTGGAGTGCCACCTGAGATGGACAAACCATCCCAACAGGGTGGAGTCCCACGGCCTTTGCGTTGCCACGGGCAGCTTAAGGACCTCTGGAGAGCATCACAAAGCTGCTGCTCCACACTCCACCCCGTTTCCAGGCAGTGCTTCCTCCAAGCCATGGTATCTACCGGTTGCAGAGACACAGAGTCTAACCTGCGTCCTGGCACCTCGCTCTCATTGATTTCGGATGGGAGTTGGGTGCCAGAGGAGGAGAGGGGGGCGAGCTCAACCTCCTGGCTCGGGGCTGAAACGCAGCAGCTTCTCCAAATCGTCGCTGCCTCCCCAGGCGGTCTGCAGCAATTTCTGGCACCAATTGTGTTCCCAGGTATGCGCTAAATGCTGGGAAAAGGGTGGCCCAACAGCCCGGATGGAGGCAAAGACGTGTGTGTTCTCCTGCTTGTGTGCAGAGGAGCGGTGGAGAGCAAGGGGATGGGCAAGCCACTGCTCCTCTTTGGAATTCCCTTTGTCAGCAAATTAAGAAGAAGAATTTCCCAGGCAAAATTTACCTGCTGAGCACCCAAATTCATGTGCTACTTTACTTTTTTTTCCTTCTGTAGCTGAGCCTCAGGAGAGCCCGGCAGAAAAGGATGTCACTTCCCCCAACTTCCAGTGGCCAGGCTCAGACAGCAGGACTGCCCCTGGCTCCACACTGCTGCCTCAGTTTGGGTTCCCGAGCCGGGTTTGGAGCCTTTCTCTTTCTTCTTTGGGAGAGCACATTTATTAGGGAAGCCCTTTAATTTTTCCGTTTTGGAAGAACCCCAAATGGGCTTCCCGGCAAAACTAATGTGCAGGCGCTCGGCATTAAGCACTGAGTAATCCTGGAAGTACAGACCTGATGTCTCTGCAGGCAGCAATAAACTTTTCAGCACAATATTGTAACCTCAACTCTTCCTCCTTTAATGGCTTTTCTCCGTGCCATTAGCAGCACTGCAGAACTTCCCAGGCGCTCTCCAAAGCTGGCGGGATCTTGGGAGTCGGGGCTCAGGTGAAGCCGGTCCTCCAGGCTCCTTGGGTTGGGAATGCAGCCTGCAAGGGTAGACGCATTTGGAAGCCCTGGCCAGGGTTTGAATGTTTCTTGCTTTTATTCTTTGCTCAAGGCCAGGTTGGATGGAACTCTGAGCAACCTGGGCTAGTGGAAGGTGTACCTGGTCATGGCACAGGGTGGGATTGGATGAGCTTTAAGGTCCTTTCCAACGCAAATCAGACTGGGATTCTACGACTTGCAGAATGTCTTGTCTCAGTCTTGTGCCAGACTAGGAGCAGTGAAAGGGGATGGGGAAATCCTCCACACTTGTCCTCCTCAGTCCCACCAGGGTCACACTTGGTAGATGAGCTGGTTTCTCCTGCTGGGATAGGTTNGAGAAGAGAAGAGAAGAGAAGAGAAGAGAAGAGAAGAGAAGAGAAGAGAAGAGAAGAGAAGAGAAGAGAAGAGAAGAGAAGAGAAGAGAAGAGAAGAGAAGAGAAGAGAAGAGAAGAGAAGAGAAGAGAAGAGAAAGGTAAATTTTCTCCTGAAAGAGATTTCCAAGCCCAGCTGGCAAATCTCAAAGTTGTGTGAAACAGAGGGTACTTTCAGACAGTTTTAAAAAAGGACAGTGAGGTAAATATCCCAACCAAGTGCCCAAGCAGGGTCACCAGGAATCTCAGGGCTATTCTTGGGGTCTCTGGGCCAGGAGCTGAGGGAGACCCTGGCTCCTGTCCCAGATGCACCTCTGCATCAGGGCTTAGATGACCTCAGCTCTGGGAACTCTACCACAGAAATGTGGCCCAAGAGCCCAGGAGCAAGAGCATCACTCAGAGATGACCCAAGCCCACAGAATCCTTGAGGAAGGAGAACCTCCCTTCCTCCTCCTGCTGCCTGCCATCCAAACTAAGCAAGAGCAACCAGCACTAACCCCAAGTGCTACACCCAAATGTTCCCAGCTCTCTTTTCCACAGAAAACGCCTCTTGAAAAAAATCCCAGCTCTTCTCAAAAGTTTAAGATTCAGATTTAAGCAAAGTTTTCCCAGGGAATTTCTGCTTGGAGGAGGAGTCTTAGGAGGCCAATCAGTGAGGTGTTACAGCACCCTAGCAGTGGCACTGATGGGTGCCCACCTCAGCTTACAATGATCTGCACTGGGTCATGGACAGCAGTTTCCTTGGAGGTCTGGAGATGATGTTCCCCCATGACACAGCCTTGGGTTTAGCTCATCCTGAGCATCAAAGCACAGCCCAAGGGGATTGTATGAAGTTGCTGGATGCCAGTACAGTTCCCTGGGCTCAGGGGGAGCCCAGCACAGGAGCAGGATGTGGCCAAGGAGGACAGGAGCTGAGGGGCTCACACACAGCAGCACGAGGTACTTGAGTCTGTCTCTAGCAAAGGAGGTCACATCAACAGGAGGATGAGCTCGGGTGTTGTATCAACACCAGCATCCACATCATGAGTCCCTCACTCCTTCCCTGGGCTCCTCCTGGACCGAGCTGCTCCTGTCTCTCACTGGCAAAGCCCTGGAGAGGGAGGGAGGGAGGCCCTGGGAGGAGAGGAATGTGCAGAAGGGAGGAATTTCCTGGAGATGGAGCCTGCTGCCTGCAGGAAAATCCCAGAATGGTTAGGGTTCAAAGGGACTTCAAAGATCATCTCATTCCACCCCCTGCCATGGACAGGGACACCTTCCACTAGATCAGGTAGCTCCAAACACTGTCCAACCTGACCTTGGACATTTCCAGGGATGGGGCAGCCAAAGCTCCTCTGGGCAACCCATGCCAGGGCCTCCCCACCCTCATGACTAATACTCTTCTTCCTTATATCCAGTCTAAATCAACTTTCTTTTGGTTCCAGTACAGGGGCTCTCCCTTCCCCTTCCTCTCCGCTCATCAATTCAGCCTTTCTCTGCTGTCAGCCAAGGAGGTGATGGATCCAGACCCCACTTCTGTCCTCCCACCACCTGGAATCCCTGCTCCAGTGGGGATGGACCCCAAGACCTGCGACCGCCCATGGCAGTAGCAGGGCAGGAGAAAGGGAGGGAGGGAGGCAAGGGGCTCCTCTCCAGTCTGGAGCAATTAAATAAATAAAGAAATAAGTCATCTCCAGAGCTCCCCAAAGGTGCCATTAAGGAGCAGAGAGTTAGTGATTAGTGGCAACAGGAAAAGGGGGGAAAAAAATTATAAACAAAGAAGTCATCGCCGTGTCCGTGGGGAGAGCACTTCTAAAAATCCTTTAACAGGGCTCATTAAATATACATGGCCTCGGTGGCTGGTGATACATCCTGATTAGCCCAGGACTTCAGCTCCTCCAGGCCAGGGTGTTTCTGCTCCTCAGGCTGGAAACAGAAACAGGTGGTCAGCCAGAGCCCACCACCCGTGGAGCCCTGAGAAGCATTGGCACAGCAGGCACAGGGCACCAAATGGGTCCTGCCTGTTCACTCGGGGTGAGAAATGGTGAGAGAGGAGGAGGAGAAATCAACAGGGACCAAAAAGACCCCAAAGATTCCCTTTCAGGTGTTTCCTTCCATCTCTGACAGCCACTGTCCTGGGGTGTGACTCAGGGAAAGGGGACCTTTGGAAAAATATCATCCTGTTTTGTCCTGGTTTGCTGGATCCCAGAGGGTGAGGTGCTGCAGGACAGTGTCACACTCACGAGGACCAAGTGACAGGTTGCAATCAGTGTCCCCCCTCTGCCCTCCATCCTCCCTTGTTCTTCTGCTGGAGAACATGCAGCTCACACACTCCATCAGAGGAGCAGCTCGAGGCCTCTTTTATCCCCTCTTTCCTTTAATGACATGAATATTTTATTACTTTTCATTGGAAGAAACATGCAAATGAATGTGTGTGGGAAGGCCCTGGAGCCTTCCAATGTTAACCAAACAAGTAAACATGGGTTGTCCTCCTTGTGAACGATGTTAACACAACATACAGATGTTCTACAATCCATAATCTCACAGGAAAGTTTGGGGCTGGAGGCTCTGCTGCCACAGGGACTCACTTTGGCATTCAAAGGGTTCTGATTTGCTCATCTGGTTTGATTTGTCCAAGCACTATGAGGATTTCTTGCAAATGTTAAAGGTCAGAGGAACACGGGACTGCACAGGACACCAGGGCTGAAGTGGACCATTCCTGGAGGCTCAAGAGCTGTTCTGTGATAAGAAAATCCTATGAGGAGCAGCTGAGGGAGCTCAGCCTGAAGAAAAGGAGGCTCAGGAGGGACTTCTCACGCTCTACAACTCCCTGACAGGAGCGGGGAGCTGGGGGTGGGTCGGGCTCTGCTCACAGGGAACAAGGGACAGGACAAGAGGAAATGTCCTCAAGCTGTGCCAGGGGAGGTTCAGGTTGGACATTAGGAGAAATTTCTTCCTGGAAAAGATGTTCAGGCATTGGAAGGGGCTGCCCAGGGAGGTGGTGGAGTCCCCATCCCTGGAGGTGTCCAAGGAATGACTGGACACGGCACTGAGTGCTCTGGGCTGGGGGACAATGTGGAGATTGGACACAGGTTGGACTCAATGGGCTGGGAGGGCTTTTCCAACCTCAGTGATACTGGGATTCTGGGATGTCTTATAATCACCTCCTAAGTGACATTTCAGATCTAAGACCATAGTTTAGCACCAAGGCTACAGAGTCAAAAGGCAGAGTTGACTTGGCCAACTTAAACAGTCTTAGTGTAGAGCAAGGAAAGAAGCAGCAGAAAGGAGATGAAGCCAGGAATCATACAACCCCAAAATCCCAGGATGGTTTGGGTTGGAAGAGACCTTGGAGATCTCCCAGTCCCAACTCCCTGCCACTGGCAGGGATCACTGCACCTCTGCACATGGTCTTCTACTGCCTGAGCCAAAGGTTAGAGCTCCAGAAAGCTCTCATCCAGTTTGGCTGCTTGCAGGAAAGGGAGCCTCAAATAGAAGATCTGGAAAGATCCAAGCCATTAAGATTTCACTATAAAGCACCGATCCCAAAACATCTGGTGAGAAGGAACAGGAGATTTGTCACCAGCAGTTTTTAGCCACCGATCTTGCAAGGGCGCCGAATTAAAAGCCACGTCTTTTGCAACATGAGCCCTCCCAGTTCAGGTGATTAAAAGTGCTACAAATGCCACATTTATTTGCCAAAAGTCACAATTATTGGCACATTGTGTGTGTTGGGTCCATGCTGGGCTGGAAGAAAAGGGTAGAAAAATGAGACATGAGAAGAGAGAAGAAAACATTCAAGGCCAGGTTGGGTAGGGATCTGAGCAAATTGGTCTAGTAGAAGATGTCCCTGCCCATGGCAGGGTGGTGCACTAGATGAGCTTTAAGGTCTTTTCCAACCCAAACCAGTCTGGGATCCCGTGAAGATTCAGTAATTTCAAGTCAAACACTGCTGAGAGCAGATGCTGAACAAAGCAGCCTGTGAGATTGGATGCATCAGGAAAGATTCCTGGGTTTGAGTTCTCTGGGGACTCAGGGCCCAGGAAAAGGAGCTTTAGAGGTCCTGTTGCACTTCCCCACCTATCACAACACTGTCAGCTTCCTTCTGCTTTTCTTCTTCCTTCCAAATTCCTTCTCATCTCATCCATCACGCACTGAATCTTGTGCATGAGAGGTGGGAATATTGACTGAGAAATCCTGTTTATGGGGTTCTGTCTGAGAAGTGCCATCTGCACAGAGCAAAGGGGAGGCCACCAAACCCATCTCTTCCCAGCTCCAAGTCCCACGACTCGCTCAATCACTTCCACAAACATCTCCCTTTGAAAGAGCAGCCTGTTTTTTCTCACTGCTCAGCCCGGCCTGGGCCGGTGGGTAGAGTAATTATGCAAATTCTGCCATCAACGTGATTAGCCATTCCCTTGCAGCCAAGAAAATGCTGGAAATTGGCTCATGATTTATTCTGTGCTCTTATTTCATCTCAGCCTTTCCACCCGGCGCTGGGGTCTCCCTGCAGCTCGTCGGCCAATTAGCCGAGTCGAAGGAGGCACAGCCAAATGCAGGTCTCACTGATGGCTCTGCTTCCCAGGAGCTGGGGAAGTGGCACCTCCCTTTCCCTGGGGGCCCTCCACCAGGCTGGACTCTTCTCCTCTGTGCTCAAGAGCTCACCTCCTTTGGGGACGGGGAGCTCTTGAGTCCATGCGTTTCTCTGTGAAGTGGAGAATCCCTGAGCTCAGCCCAAAGATGAAAGAGTTTGGTCTTTCAAGGCTAAAACAGCGGTAAAAGTGCTCCAACAGTGCTCCCTGCTCCCGGTTGGAGCCTGGAAGGGAGGTCTTTTCCTCCTTCACTGGCCGTCCTGGATGCCAGAGCATGCTCCCCTCCTATGCTCTCCAGAGCCCTCCATGGGATCTCCAGCGTTTTCCAGGGAAATCTTCCATGGCCTGACACATCCCTCTGTCAAGACATTCCCTGGGGCATTGCGTGTGGGATTAAAAGCCCCATTCCTCTTTGCTGCACTCCCTTTTTGCCTGGGAGTTGTCTCCCTCCCTGTCCAGCTGTTTTGCTGGGACACAATTCCCCGTGCTCTCCATCCGGAGATGTGCCCACCTGCCACCACTTCTCCTGGTTTCACTTGAACTTCCTTCTGAGGCATTAAAACTGCAGACAATTCCCACAACTGGAAGCCTGAGAGCTCCATGAGGTGTCCAGAGGGTCTTCCTGGAGCTGAGCAGAGCCAGGGCATCTGCTCCCTGCCATGCCCTGAGATGCTCTGCCGTGTCACCGCTTGTCACAGCTCACACACCTGTTCTCTCCTGCTCGTGACACATCTCCCCTAATGGAAGCTATCCCTGCCCACGAGGGGTGCAATTAGATGTTTATTAAGGTCCTTCCCGACCCATTCCATAATTCTGTGATTCATCCTCACCCTTGTGACCCACGGTGCTGTCCCCAAGCACACAGACCTCCTTGGGGCCCACAAGGACACTCCACGTCCCTTCCCTGCCTGCACAGCCAGATTATAGGATGGGACAGCTTCTCCCTCCCGGGACCAGCTCAGCCGTGACCCCCTCAGAGCGATTTGTCTCCTGCTGACCCATCTCAGACCTGTCTCCTCCTGCAACCTGCTAAGTGGAAGTGACTCCGAGTGCTGCCAGGGCCACCTCCCCATTTATCTCCATGAGAGCAGTGACACCCCGGACAGTGATGCATGAGGTCACGTCACCCTCCCAGTGACATCTCTGGGGTTCTGCTCTACTGCCTTTCCCCCGAGACACCCCTCACCAGGAGGTGACAGTTCCAACAGGCAGAAAGGTTTCCTGGGAGTGAAAACCATTATTTGCACTTTTCTTTAAAATAAAGGAGCAAAACTAATGCCTGGACATGCCTGAAGTGCAAGTGGCTGTTTTGAACTTCCTGCTTTGCTCCTCTCTGGAGTTTTTCAGGAAGCCACCAGTGCTCCCCAGTCTTGGGGAGAGAGGGAAGGGTCTCCACCACCCCAGCTGCTTGGGGACAGAGAGCAGCCCCACCAAAGGCAGCTCCACTGCTCACAGAGGTGACACCTGGGGCTTGGGAACAGGTGACATCACACAGGAAATGTCGGATGGGCACAGGCTGAGACCAGGTGTCCCAAACTCTAGATTGAGATTTTATCTCTGAAACTGATTGAAATTCCATGTTCTCCCCCAGCCAAAAGGTCCTGATGATATCTGGTGCCTCTTTCCCAGACTTGTATTGGGTAAATTATCCAAAAAAACCCATTAAAAGAGTCCTGTTTTCCAGAAGATCCTCAGATTCTGTGATTCTAAATTACTCTTGCAAACCCTTTCAGTGGGAGGGTTTCCATGGTGTGAGTGATTGGAATTTGGGACTGACCCAAACAGCAGCACCTTTCCCAAACTCAAATCCCACAGGAAGGAGGAGAGGTGGAGGGAGCAGCATCCCTCTGTTCCTTGTGCATCCCTCTTCCCAGCTGCTCCAGAGCCAGGGCTGGAATTCAGCAGAAAGTGACTTTTCTCATAAGTGGTTTTACTTTTTGGTTTTGTGTTGGGAGTGGGGCCAGGTTGATCTACAGCCCCATGGGCTCCTCTGCTTCTCCCACAGAGCCCTGGGAATTCTCTCAGCCTTTTGTTTTTTTTCCCCTTCTGCTTTCCCATTAAGAGGCAGCCCTAAAGGAAAGCCAAGGAGGCTCAGCCAAGATCATTCCCAAGTCTGAGTGCTGACAGTGCACTGGTGTCCAGTAATTACCTCTTCCACGTGGTTGTTTCCCACTGCCAGGACAAAGGAGCGGGCGTGTCTTACAAGGAGATGTTGCTGCAGCTGCTGGGACACCCCAGTTCATGGGGGGACACCCCAGTTCATGGGGGCTGCCACATCCTGAGGGCTCAGCTGCTCCTTGCACAGCTCTTTTCTGCTCAGGGAGGCTGAGCAGAGATCATTGGATTGATCCCAGAATCCCACGATGGTTTGGAGTGGGAGAGACCTTAAAGATCTTCTAGTTCCATCCCCTGCATGGGTAAGGACACCTTCCACCAGCCCAGGTTGCTCCAAGCCCCATCCAACCTGGCCTTGGAAACTTTCAGGTATAGAGCACGCACAGTTTCTCTGCCCAACCTGTGCCAGGGCCTCCCCACCCTCACAGGGAAGAATTTCTTCCCAAAATCCCATCTAACCCTTCCCTCTGGCAGTGGGAACTCCCCAGCCAGCACACAGAACATGTTACCCTCACTCAAAGGCTCGGGCCATGTGCCACTTTGTCTCAACACAAGCCCAAACTGCTTCCAAAACCACCAGCTGTCCCAGCTGTTCACCTGTCCCTGCCTCTCCCGAGGCTCCTGGCATCAGGGAATTCGGGGGGGGATGATGCAGGTGGTGCAAGAGGAGCTGCTGAGGAAAGAACCAGATCTCCAGGAGAGTTTGGACAACACTCTGAGGGACAGGGTGGGATTATTGGGGTGTCCTGGGCAGGGCCAGGAGGTGGACTGGGTGACCCTTGTGTGTCCCTTCCAACTAAAGACATCCTATCACTCTGTGATTCCAACTCCCACCGTCACTCCCGAGAGCTCTGCGGCATTCGAGGGTGATGCCACAAGATGGAGCAATCGCCCTATTTGTCGCTCCCGGGTTGTGTCCGCCGCGCTGTCCCGGCCCCTCGCTTTGGGCATTCTTTGCAGTCTTGGCTGAGTGGATTTTCCATTCCTCAGGTGCCAGGTCCCTGTCCCCTTGGATGCCCAAATCCGGACAAACCTGCTCCTCAACTTCACCCAGCGGCACCACATTCCCTGCACATGCAGAGCAAAAAGTCCACTTGGACCATCCACCTGCACCTTCCTGCACCCACATCCCACCTCTGCTCCACAGCCTATCCCACCACTGGGCTCTCTGCACCCAAAAATGTCTCTATCCACCACTTGGACCATCCACCTGCACCTTCCTGCACCCACATCCCACCTCTGCTCCACAGCCTATCCCACCACTGGGCTCTCTGCACCCTCAGATGTCTCTCTCCACAGAATTCGGGTCTTATCAAAGTTCCTGGGGGTGAACTGCATCTGACAGGGCAGCATCAGTTCCAATCTTCATGCCAAGATCAGCTGAGATCCCAACTGGGGTGCAGAACTCCCCTTGGGGACCACACAGGTCACAACCTGGTGTTTTGGGCTTTGGCTGCACCTCAGAACTCTCTGGGGACAACAGCACAGGGGATGGCAGGTTTGATGAACCCTCTGAACACACAACAGCAGGGAGAAGACAACCAGTGTGGGAAAGGCTGAGTGGGAAAACCCCCAGGAAGGATGCAGGAGGATGACATCTGTCTGTGGGAAAGGTGGGAGAGCAGTGAAGGAGGTGGGCAGTGAGGTGGTTTCTTGAGGAATGAAATAAAATGGGGCATGATGCCACTTTTTCAGCCAGTGGGGCACATCTGGAGGGGCAGAGCAGTGCCAGGGATGCATCACAAGCTGGTCTGGTCATGAAGAAGAGACTTACCATGACTGTTCCGGGGACCTACTGTGGCTCATGATGGACAGAGCCCTCCCAAGCAAACCCCTTCCACCTGAAAATGATGTCTCACTTGAGTTGGAGCTGTTCCACACCTCCAGATCTCTCCCCATTGAAAATATGTTTGGAAGAGGTTGAAACATCTCATTTTTCCACAGACACATTTTTCTTAGGACAGCACTTCCTTCCTGAAACTTGCCCTGAAGTTGATTGGCACAACAAAACAGCTCCAAAATAGTCATTTGGCCTCTCACTTCCCAAATGCTTTCATTACGATGGGAAAATTGGGAGAGCTCAGGGAGAAATCCTTTCTCAGCAGCTTCATCCATCAGAGGCCAGGCCAGATACTTTCCTTACCCTCATCCAGGCCAACAGCCCAAGGCCCAGGCAGCCCAACTGCACCGACCCTGCACCCCCACACCAAATATTTTGTGAAAGTTCAGGGCCACCCAGCACAAAACAAACAGGGTGAAGTCACAGCTGTATAAACATCTGGGGCTCCAGGATCCCTGGAACCTCTCAGCATGTGTGCAGCGACTGAGGGAGAAATGCTTCAGCCTCAGCCCCAACCCCAAGGAGGGAGCAGCTCCAGCTCCTCTCCCATGGAGCTGCAGCAAAACCTTGATTTTTCAAGTAGCCCTTGTGTTCACACCATCATGGGATGGTTTGAGTTGGAAGGGACCTTAAAATCACCTGGTTCCATCCCCCTGCCATGGCCAGGGGCATCTTCCACTAGACCAAGTTGCTCCAAGCCTCTCCCAGCCTGGCCTTGGACACTTCCAGGGATGGGGAAGCCACAGCTTCTCTGACCAATCTGTGCCAGGGCCTGCCCACCCTCTGTGTAAATCCCTTCCACATCTCTGAGCCCCCGACCTGCTGCCACAGCTCCAACCCTTCCACGTGGAGCGATGGTTCAGGTCTCACCTCCACGGGGTAGGTGGGTGGAGAAGGTGACAGGGGTCTCATGAGCTTTGTAGACACCATCAACGTGCAGGGGCAGGCCCAGGAGGCTGGGAGGATGGAAAGAAGGAGCTGGGATGGATCCATAGGAGGCAGGAAGGTGCTGGACCCACAGGGCTTGGAAGGGAGAGTGGCTGCGACCACTTGGGTTTGTGAGTCAACCCCCTCAGTCCCAGCCCACTTGTGCCAGTGGCTGACAGGGCTTGGGCAGAGACTGAGGGCACCAAGTGGGTATTATCCCCTATCCCCCAGGATCTCTTTGTCCCATGACCAGATCCAGAGCCAGGGTGTCTCCACCAGAGACCAGACACAGGACAGCAGAGCAGCACAGTCCCTCATCCTCTTCCTTCATGAGAGGCTGATGCTTGGAAGGAGAGAAGACATGGATTTCCCCAGGCTGCCCTCACCTCTGGGGTAGCCAACGAGGCTGAATTCCCCAAGAGCATCACTAACAGAAGCCAGTTAACAATCCCCCCACCAAAAAAAAATTAAAAATCCCAAAGTCCCATGTCCCAGCCAGTCCTTCCCAGTCCCCACCAGCTGCCCTGGCTGCTCATTCCAGGCATGTTTCTCATGGCTGTCAGTGGAATGCAAAGCCCTGGGGTGCTCAGGGAGCCCAGCACCAGATCTCTCCCGACAAGGGACAGTGGGGTGATGTCAGCGGAAACATATTTATAACCCGCGTTTGAACGAAAAGGAAACGACCCAGAGGAAACACATCCAAAAAAAAAAATTAAAACAAAAAATAAAAAGAAGCCTCCTGACAATGAAGGGTCCAGCTTTGCTTTCAAGTTTTTTCCCAGGACACCGGCTCCCTCCTGCCCTCAGCCCAGAGGGAAAAGAGTGAGGGAGCGAGAAGCCGCCGCACACGCCGCAAACAGGAAGCACCAGCTATATAAAGACTGGGGCTGGGTCAGGAGTCAGAGAGGCAGGACACGGGATGTGACACCCACCTGGGCCACCAGCCCTCCTATGAACAGGCACGGTACCCCATGGAGTGACAGGACAAGGGGCGATGGCTTTAGACTGCCAGAGGGCCGGGTTAGATGGAGATATTAGGAAGGAATCCTTCTGTGTGAGGGTAGGGAGGCCCTGGCACAGGTTGCCCAGAGAAGCTGTGACTTCCCCATCCCTGGAAGTGTCCAGGGCCATGTCAGACAGGGCATGGAGCAACCTGGTCTAGTGGAAGGTGTTCCTGCTCATGCCAGGGTGTGGAACTGGATGAGCTTTTAAAGTCCCTTTCAACTCAAACCATCCCATGATTCTAGGATTCTGTGATTCTAGGATTCTGGGATTCCATGAGTCCAGTCATCTCTGCTCAAAGCCCACGTCTGCAAGGGTGCTGTCTGTGCCTGCAGAAATAGCAGTGCAGAGAGTTTTGAAAGAATAAACCTCTCCAGCATCCAGAGACCACTTCTCCTCTCCCCCACCCAGCCTGGCAGTGCCAGCGAGTGGCAGCTCACCCAGGACACTGTTCCTCCCCACCCCAGAGCTGGGTTGTCGCCAGGGAATTAAAGCTCTGAGCCTCTGCGCTGCCCTGACAGCTGATCGATGCTCCGAGGAAGGAGGTTCATCATCCCCTTGCCTTCCCCTCCTCCGAAGCGATCCGTTCCCAAGCAGCAGGCTGGGCAAGAGCCATTTGTTGAAACCTCTGCCAGAGAGGCTCATTATCACCGGTTAATATCCCATTTCCTGGAAGGCATGAGACTCCTGGGGATAGAGATGGAGGGCAGGAAGGGAGGAAGAAGGGGTGGAGGGAAGGGAGAGGTGGCACCTCTCTGTGTGGGTCGTGCCTGGCCCCTCGTGGCACCACAGGCTGTGAGCTAGAACTGAGAATGCACCCCCCAAAAACTTATCTCCCTGCTGGATTGGGAGTGGATGTGCTGTCTGGACCTGCTTCCCATCCTTCTCCAGGTACCCAGACGGGTCACACAGGTACCCAAAGGCAGGGCCGAGAGCCAGGAGTGCCCAGAACATCCCACAGAGGGCTTCAGAAAGTTGCCCAGGGCAAAGCCCCTCTACCAGCCTGAAGATACCCCTCTGCTGCGTCCAACTGGGAACTGTGTGGGGCTGAGCCCTGAGTAGGTCAGGTGGGCATCACCTCCAGATGCAGATGGGCCAAGATCTCCATAGCCCAGGGACCACTCCATCTGTGGGTGAGGAGGTCACAGCTGTCCTCAGAGGCTGGAGCAACCCCAGCACACTGTGGATCAGTTGTCCAAGGGCACTGATGGCCTCTTCTTTACTTCATTTTCCTTCCAGGACTGAACTCCAGCCCAGAAACTCTTCCCCAGACCTGCGCAAGGGGAGCTATTTTTAGGCACCGCGGGGATGAAGAAGCGCTTGGACCCGGCTGCAGGAAAGCGCCACTTAGGAAGGCAGGAAGGAGCAGGAGGGTGGATCCGAGGAGCTTTCCCTGCCTGCAGCCACCGCGGCTCCTTCCTCTGTTCCCCGGCACCGGCTTCCCAGAAACAGCCGCCCGGGGGAAGACCCTCGTCCTCCGGTGCATGCGAGGGGCCCCGAGCCCGGGGCAGGAGAGGGCAGAGGTGGTCGTGGGAGGAGAGGAGCTTCCAGAGCATCCCGTGAGAGCTCGGCCTGGGGGGATGTCCCCACGCAGAGGCCACCCCAGTCAGTGGCTTTTGCCCCCGGGCACTGCCGGTGGGAGCGGTGGGAGGTCGGGGCTGCGGCGCACGGGGCAGAGAGGATGAGGGAGGGCTGAGAGCGGCTCAGCGGGCAGGACGCCCCTTGGTTTGCGTAAATAGCGGGATGGAAAGGGTGTGGACCAAGAATATGGTCCCTCTCCCACGCTGGAGGGAGCCCCGAGGGTCCCATCCTCGCCGTGAGCCCTGAAACTGCTGCCCCAGCAGCGCCCCGATCCTATGTGTGGGTGCCTGGCAAGAGCTGCGGGACCAAGTTCTCAGGTCCTCCAAGAGCTCACAGGACAGGGCTGAGAGCACCGCTCTGGTGGTGCCTGGGTGGTGGCTTCTCCACCTGGAAAACACCATAGATGTGGAATAAAAATGAGGAAAACTCAGTGGGGCATCTCCCAGGCTCTAAGGAAAACCCTGGAATCGAGGGGCTGCCTGATCTCAGTTTGTCACCTGCAGGTTCTCCTCATGCCGGTGAGGTGTTGTCCCCACTCAGAGCAGCAGCAAGAGATGATGTGGCAGAGCCCCACCCGCCCTCGATGGCAAAGAGGGACATTTTACAGGAGGAACGGCTTTAAGCTGAAGGAGGGCAGTGCTAGATGGGATCCTGGCAGGAAATCCTTCCCTGTGAGGGTGGGCAGGCCCTGGCACAGGTTTCCCAGAGAAGCTGTGGCTGTCCCATCCCTGGAAGTGTCCAAGGCCAGGTTGGAGGGGGCTGGTGGAAGGTGTCCCTGCCCATGGCAGGGGGTGGGTCAGATGATCTGACATTTAAAGTCCCTTCCAAACCAGCGAGTCTCTACGTCCATGGAGCAGAGGGGCAAACCTGATGCTCTGTATTTGCCACCCCACCTGCCCAGCAACACGTGTCCAGTGGGTTTTGTGTGTGTGTTTGAGTGGGGTTTCTCCTTCCCTGACTCATATTTTTGGGAAAGCCTCTTTGTCTCTATGGTCTGGCTGCCTCCAAACTAATTTCCTGTGCGCCTGACATTTCTGTGACTTTGGGGTAGATTTATAGAATTCTGGAATCATTTAGGTTGGAAGAGACCTCTAGATCATCGAGTCCAACCATTAACCCAGCACTGCTACTCTTTCAGGCAACACCCAGTAGACCAATCCTTATCTGCAGATCAGATTTTTCCCCAGAATTGCTTTCCAGCCCCATGCTTCATCCAAGCAAATGGCAAGTCTTGCTTCAAGGAAATTGTTTCCAGGCTTGCACCAGTGAGTTCCTTGAGTCTAATGGGTCTGGGAAAGTGTGACTTACTTCTGGAGATGAGGGAAGAGGGAAAAGCAGCAGGGCCAGAAATTTGCTCTCCCTCTCTCCCAGCCTGCCAACAGCCTGCAGGTATTCCCACAGTCCTTCCCCCTCCCTTCCCCCCCACCCCAGCTTTGATGGACAACTTCCTTCAGGCTGAATGACACTTGGGGACCCACCAGGCTGTGTGAGGGGTTTCAAGGACGCCTGACCCGGGCTCCACCCTCCAAGAGTGACAAGAATGAGCCCTCGCCCCCTCCTTAATCCACCTTCGCCCCGTGGCTGAGAGGAGCCCGTGAACCCTGTCCCCTGCCCGGGGAGACGTGAAGGGGGGCACGGCAGGACCCTCCGAGGCCGGACGGCCCCCGGGCATCCCCCGGGGCTCGGGGCCACCCCCAGCACTCCCTGCCCCGCATTGAGGGGGCGCCGGGGACGACCCCGTCCCGCTGACCCTCTGAAAGCCGCCTTTGTTGCGGGGCTGTCACCCGGGACAGAGGCATCCTGGCCTCTGGTTTCCAGGACAA
>VXAU01004667.1:770863-799358 GCA_013399695.1 Formicarius rufipectus | reverse complement strand
GGAGGAGGAGGAGGAGGAGGAGGAGGAGGAGGGTGGGCTGATGGGGAGGAAGGTGAGAGACGGCAGCAGGAAGGTCTGGGCAGTGCGGGCAAGGGCGAGTCCCAAAACGCGGCTCGGTGGCATCTTCAAGGCACCGTCGTGCTGGGAGGGGAGGTGCTGATGATGAGCCCTGAAGTGCAGCCAAACCCCCTCCGAGTCGGTTCGAATCAGACCTGAGGAAGAAGACTTTTATGACCGGTGTGGCAAAACACTGGCACAGGGTGCCCAGGGAAGCTGTGGCTGCCCCATCCCTGAACGTGTTCAAGGCCAGGTTGGATGGGACTTGGAGCCACCTGGGCTGGTGGAAGGTGTCCCTGCCTGTGGCAGGTGGTCAAAACTAGAAAATCCTTAAGGTCCCTTCCAACCCAAACCATTCTGGGATTATTCCATTCTGTGAAATGTATTGTCAGGCCAATATTTAAGGTTTGTCCCTTTGCAGCGCTCCAGTTCCATCAGATTTCAGGGGAGTGAAAAGGTGCTTTCCTGCCTCCTACAAACTCTGGGCTATTTATAGTTGTCAGATGTTGGCAGCCCAGCCCTCACAGACAACTGTCCGGGGACAGTGTGCACATGGAAGGGGCTCATTCCTTGTGAGCAGCTCCAGGACCAGCCAGGCTCCTGAGGAATGATGGGGTATTGTAGACAAGAGGATCAGAAATGGAGGGTGGTGAAGAGCAAAGAGACTCTCCTTTAGGCTGGATATGAGGAGAAAAAAGAAAAAAAAAAAGAAAAAAAAAGAAAAATATTAAATTTTCCAGGGAGATCTCTTACCTTTTGGGATTATCCTCAGGGGAAACAATGCTAATCCTGCCCCATGGGCTATTTCAAGCGAGGGTGGCCTAGTTGCTGCAGCTGTGCTTGCTGATTCCAGCTCTGGGAATGCTCTTATCCCTCCTTAGGTGCTCAGGAGAGGACAAGTCTCACAGTGGCACAGCATCAATGCTACAAAGCCCTGTTGGTTCTGACTCGATGCCTCCACAATGTGTGGTGCCAGAAGCCCCTCAGATGCCTCTATCCACCCCCAAGTGCTCCAAAAAGGCTTCCTCTGGCTGGGGCCTGGGGAAAAGGTGACCCAAAAGAGTCACTTCTTACATAGTCCAAGCACGAAAGTGGCAACCCAGGGCAGGGGTGGAGTCCCCAACCCTGGAGGGATTTAAAAGCCAGGTGGATGCAGCACCTGGGGACGTGCATTAGTGGTGGCCTTGGCAGGACTGGGGGAATGGTTGGACTCAATGAACTTGGAGACCTTTCCCAATGCCAACAATTCCATGTTTACATGGAAAAGAACTTTCCTTGGAAACCAGGACTCTTGCTTGCATTTCTGGTGCATTGTGTTTCTCTGCAGAAGGTGAATGTCACACCATGGGGGGAGCATGGCAAGGTGAAGCAGGAATTTCAAAGTTTGAAGGGCCAGGTGTCTTGAATCCCTATAAATCCTCACGTCTACAGAGCTCCAGGAATGGCCAAGCACTGGTGATGTCCCAACCTCCACAAGCTGGATGAGCTCTAGCCCATTCCAGACCTGGCTTAACCTGGTGTAGTTTTCCATTCCAGTTAAAAGCAAGCTCCCTACCCACCACTATCTTCTGCATCTCTTCATGTGCTTCCCTGCTCTGACTGAGGGCAGGAAGGGGAGAAGAATACCACATCCATCTGTGAGCACGCAGGAACTCAGAGAGAGCTGGAAAAGAGCTATTGGAGCTGGCCAGGGTCCAGGGCAGCAGGGACACACACTCCCCTACTCAGGAACAGAACCAGGGAGACTCTCATTGCCACAGCTGCCCCATGTATATCCCACTGGAGCAGATCCACGTCACTTTCCCTTTTCTTTTCCCTCCCAAACCTCTCCCTCCAGGCTCAGCTGCCGGCAGATGGGAGTGTGGTGGACTATGTAAAGAAAACGCCCAATAACATTGCAATTACTTACCATAAAAGCCTCCTTGTTTCCAATAATAGCCTAATGTTCCAGGCACCTGTCCAGCAAGCTCAGAGCTCCCTTACCTGCCCTCTGCAGGATTCAGACCCATCACACTTCCCAACAGGCACCCAGATGTGCCACTGCCAAACTGCAAGGCTCTGGAAGCCCTCGAGATAAGGTGCCACCACTGTGTGAAGCAGGGACAGGGGATGGAAGGCCCGTCACTCCCACAGGGTCACCTGTTGGGGTCTGCAGAGGGTTGTACACAACAGCTGGTGTGGAAGAGGCAACGTCAAACCGGTAATTCACCTGCAACCAAAGGAGTCTGCCTCTGCTATCCCTGGAAGAGTTCAAGGCCAGGTTGGTCTGGGTTTGGAGCAACCTGGGCTAGAGAAAGATGTCCCTGTCCATGGCAGGGGGTGGAACTGGATGAGCTTTAAGGTCCCTTCCAATCCAATCTGTCCTGGGATTCCATGATCCACCTGACTCTGGCTACTGCAGAAGTTCCAGCGCAGTCCCTGGCCGGGTGGCCACAATTCACCTGCCGATGGCCCAGTGAGCCCAGATGCCACTCTCACCTCCTAACACGGTCACCCTGGTGCTGGGACGAGGTGGAAATGGATAAACGAGCCCCAAAACAAAAGGGCTCATAACTGTTTCTCTTGGCCAGATCCCAGGAGCCCAATCAGTGACATCCGCGATGGCTTTCACAGACCAGGCTGGGCAGCCGGATTTTGCTCAAATGTTCCCAGGGAAACAAAAAAAGATTAAAAATACAAAAAAAATTCCTCATCACGAACATGTGCCTTGCTGAAAACATTCTGTCTGATATGAACCCATGACTGTTCACCAGCAAAGTTACTTGTGGGCTTGGGCAACAGCTGAGGAGAGAGCGGAGATGGTGTAATAGGATGTGGGCATCTCATCTCCCCGTACCAGGAGACAGTCATAAGCACTGGCACTTACCCAGCAGTCAGCTACGATTTGTTTGCACACAGGCTCTGCTGGAAAATTGCATCCAGCCGTCCAGTTAATAAAAATCATCCTCACAGAGCTCACCGGCAGCGTTTGCTGAATGAGAGAGGGATGCTAAATTATTCACTCTGCACCATCAGAGCCCCGACGGTGGAAGAGGGGAGGAAGATCTCACTGCTGTGAGCCGTGTTGTGCTGTCAATTATGGAGCACTTCATTCTCAGGGCTCTGAGGCTGCCATCTGGTACTGAATTCACCACGAAAAATAGAGTGTGGGGGGGAAGCAGGCAGCATTTTTAAAGCATTGACTGCTCATCGTACAGCAGTTCTAGAACACGTTTTTGAAGTTTCATGAGAAGGAGAAATCCAGGGGGAAGCACAGAGTGGAAGGGATAATGTGTCATTGAGAGTATTCCACCCACACAGATGTAGGAGAAACATCAGGGCACCAAATCCCATCCTGCCTCTCCTGCCTGGTACACCTGAGGGGTCAGGGCAGAGGGCAGGCTCAGCACCACCTTCTAGATGTGTCACCGGCCATCACAGCCAGCCACTTGCCAATTTCTCTGAGTATCCAGATGTTCTCCTTGGCTGCTGAGCTACCTCTCAACCCCCCCCAAACTTCCTTCAAAAACTGGGGAAAATACGTGCTTTAACCCTAACTACCAAGGAAATTAAACTATTGGTGAGGTTCTCAGCAGTGTGGAAGGTCCTTGTTCTCACACCGGACATTTGGGGAAATTGCTGTTGGAGATATAGCTTTGGTGTTTGTGGTGGGAGTGTGCTGGTGGAAGTGCATGGTGGCAAGACTCTGGATGTATGATCTGTGTTTGGAAGCTCCTCCAGCCCCTTGCAGAGCACTCTGAGCAGTTTGTTTTATCAGAAACCAGACAGAGGAGACACGTGAAACAGCAGAGCTGAGCGAGTCCCCGCAGGCAGAGCTGGGGAAGGAGATAGAGCACCTTGGCTGGACATGAAAGGCTCTGGAAGAACAAAAGAAGAGAAGGAGACAACAAAAATGAGACAGGAAAACAAGTTCACTAATTTGTTTCAAGAGTCACAGACTCTCAGACTGAACACCAGAGGTTTTGGGGAGGTTCAGTAAAGATGGAGCAGAGGGCACTGTGGGATTCCATCATCTCTCACATGGCCCAGACAAGAGAGAGGGATAAGGATGCACCACATCTGTGGATTCCCACCGAGCATTGCTATGCTGGGAAGAACCCAAACAACCCCATGATGTCCTGGGTAAGCCCATTAACTTCCTGTTTTTCATTCCTTTTTCCCTCCAGGCCATGTACCTTTCTCCCTCAGTAGGACTCTGGGGATCACAGAGCCTGGCATGGCTTGTGGAGATGATGAGGAAGATTGAAAATCAGGTTTAAGATCATCAGCCTCTGGCTTGGGCTTGAAACATCCCCTCATAGTAGAGAGGGGGAAAATCTCTGATATGAGCTCAAATTTCCAGTCCTCTTGAGCTCTTCCACCTCTCCGATCTCATCCTGCTCTGGAACACGGACTGCTGAAGCTGCTGCTTCCTTCTCATCCCAACCACTTTTCTCGTGAAGAAATGATGTTCCTGCAACAGCCAGAGGTGCTGGATGCTCCGTTCATTTGCTAAATCTCTTTCTCCCTCTCCAAAGTTGGTCCTTCTGGTCTCAAGGAGCTGAGGGATATTCAACACGAAGGTGAAAACCCTCAAAACTCCAGCTAGCAGAGCCCATAGGCACAGTCTCCAGGTGAGGCCCTTCCTGCACTCATGCCTGGATGCAAACAAGAACATTCTACCCATTATTTATTCCCCAGCACATCCAACTCATCCAACCCAGCTCCTTCCCTCTGAAACACGGTGGGATTTCCCCCCCAGCACTGGGGAGAGGGGGGGTGAGTGTTGATTTTTAATGCTGCGTATTTATTTTTGGCATTGCCCAGGCCATTCCAGCACCCGCTTTATCTCCAGCGCTCTTTGACCCCCACGTGTCAGGAGTTCAATCTGGGACGTTCCACTCTTTGCCCCCACTTAATTCTTTTTTAGCTGCTCGGCCTTTGAAACCTGGTGCCATATGCCAGCCCAAAAGAGCCCTCCTCAATACCGGGGGGACCATGTCCCTGTGACCTTGCAACCTGCCCCGTAAAGGGCAGAGGGCAGAGCGGAGCCTTGGCCATGTTTTCATTATGGGGATTGTCATGGGGGAGGGAGAGCCTTTCTTGCTTGCTTTCTTTCTGTCTTTCTTTTCATGGACCTGGCCCATCTGGGACACCCAAGCTCCTCTCCTGGCTGCCTGTCTCCTCCTCTGCATCCTTAAAGAACAGTCAGTGCCAGAAGCACCAAAAGTCAGGATGTGTGACCAGGTGGAACAGAAAAATCAGGAGCACATCTCGGTCTAAGGAGGGAATTGCTCGTGTCTGCCCCTGTGGACGGCCAGGGTGTCTTAGGGGTGCAAGGAAGGATCCATCAAAAACACTAGAAGAGCCCTGGCAGCAGCAATCAGAGCACCTGGTTCCTCTGACCCCAAACTCAGCCTCTTGCATGGCCACACTCCTGCAGGGAAGGGGTTCCTAGTGAGGTACCACAGCCCTGTCCTGTCCCCCACATCACAGGCAGTGGTGTGGATCCTTCAACCCACCCCCCAGAGGGGCTGTGTAAGCCATGACATCTCAGGCTCCCACTCTTTTTTCAGGCACAGACCTTCCCCCTGGCCATTTATTTTCTCCTCTCCTCTGTGCAAAAGGCACAGCCACCTGCTTTCTGTCACACTGCTTTCATCTCTGGAACAGAGAGAAGAACAGATGACAAGGAGTGTGGTGTCTCCTCAGGACAGGAGGGCTTTGCTGGTGCTGCTTCCAAGTGGAGATTTCACCCAGCTTTGCTTCTTCAGGGAGGAAAACCAGCAGTGAAGTCTAAGCCAAACTGTTCCCCCAGGAATGGACAGCGACAAGGTGTCCACAGGATCTTCTCCATTTGCTGCTGCAGGTCTCATCATCACAGTCCTGGCAGAGCAATGCCAGGGACCAGGTGGCAGGGCCAGGCTGATGGTGCCATCTCCCCGTCTGCAAGACACCAGGATGCTGCTTCCCTTGGGAAGATGCCATTTCCCTTGGGAAGACACGGCTTCTGTTGGGCAGAGGTCCTGCCTGGGGACAATATCCATAGCCAGAACAAAGCTACTCCCCAACACAAGTCCCAGCCCTCCAAGGTGTGCAGGACAGGGTAAGGCTGTGCCATGGCCATCCCTGTGCAAGCCGTGCCTTGCCCAGATCCCTTGGCTCTGAACTTGGCAGCCAAACCCTGTTGAACCTCCTGACTCCCCAAGGTGCTGAGCACCAGCAGAGGGGGGTGTCTTGTGCAGGTCCAGGAGCTGGACTCAGTGGTCCTTTTGGGTCTCCCTGAGCTCCAGGTATCCTATGATTCCATGATCCCATGCTGTCCCATTGTGTCTGCAGGGGGAAGGTGTGGCCCTTGCCAAGCCATGGAATGGCCAGCAGGTCATTTGGTTTCTGTGGTTTTGGCTGCTGGTTGATGAGTTTGATCCCCAGAGCTGTGTCAGCAGGACTGCCCAGACCAACTCACCCAGAATGTCCTTTCTCCTCACCTTTGCTTGCACCTCTCCACAGAGGCAGGGACAGCCCTGCAGGAGCTTGGTCCCACCAGGAATAAAAGCACTTTTGAACCACCCTTTCAGACTACCAGTCTGGGGTCAGCGGCTTCTATGGGATGCTCTTTGAGCAATTTTGGGGGCATTTTTGAGCATAAAGAGTTGATGATTCCCCCAGAATCCTGAATGACCCAAAGCCTTTGGGGTGAGAGCAGCATATCCTGGTTCTTCCCAGGGCGTCTGGGTTTGGAGAGCCGGGAAAAGCCCCTCTTGCACCGGTCTGTGACCCAGGTGCTGCCCAAGGACAAGAACAATGGTTCACTGCCGTTGTACCCAACAGTGGCAAGGGCAGGCGATCCCCAAGACGGAGTGCCCTGCCATGCACCACCTCATTAACCCTTCTGGTAGCTTCTATTAAAAAATAAAGGGGCCTTCAGGTCCCTGCTGGAGTGGCCTATTTTGCAGGAGCAGCTCCTTGGGTTTGCCTCAGCGTGTGATGTTCGGGAGGCAGTTATTTCAGGAAAGGGACGCTATAGATAACTGATCTGCCAGCCAGGTGTCATGTTCCTTCATTTATTTTCAATTACTTCGTCTCTTCAGCTCCGGTGAGAATTTGCCTGGTGTCAATTCATTTGGTCACCTCCGTGCCTGCCGCGCCTCTCCGGGGGCGTCCTCCGCTCTGGTGTGATCTCTCCCCAGGGACAGGCTGTTACAAAACAGCTCTGCTTCCCTTTCAGCTTCATCTGGTTCTCATCCTCTGGGCCAGCTCCAGCATGGTCAGGGTCACACGGGGTTTCTGGGAGCAGCGGTGGTGCGAGGAGGCAGAGGAGATGAGATGGGAAACGCGATCTTTGGGGTGGGATGTTCCCTCTGCTCCTCAGGACGCTCATGGTGGTGATAAGCACAGGTAGTGCCCAGCACATCGGGTGCAAAGGTGTCCTGCAAACCCCCTTCCCGAGTGCATCTGGCTGTCATTATGTACAGGGGGCAAGTGCAAGGCACCTGAACCTCCTCTGTCCCTTGGCTTGTTGCTCTGGAGCTCATTTGCCCCTCAGCTGCTGAACCTTGGGGCAGTTCATAGAATCCCAGAGTGGCTTGGGTTAGAAGACAGCTTGGAGATCATCTAATTCCATCCCCTTGCCATGGGCAGGGACACCTTCCACCAGCCCAGGTTGCTCCAAGCCCCATCCAACCTGGCCTTGGACACTTCCAGGGATGGGGCAGCCACAGCTTCTCTGGGTGGCTTGCTGGGGTGTCCACACGTGCACACAGTGAGCTGGACCAGGGGATTTGTCTGGCTGTTTGTGCCTCTCCTTCTGTGGGGAATTCTGTCAGGCAGCATGGTCAGGAGGAGGGAGGGAATCTAGGACCTCCTGGCCCATCCCTCCATGTCCACCCCAACCCCAGCTCCCTGTAACGGAGTGAGGACAACTGGTGAGACAAACATTCCATGCTGAGAAATGGGAACATTCCGGACAGGAGGATACACCGATGTCACTGCTTGTGTCTGGGAGAAACAAACCAGCCCAGAGGATCCCACACCATGTTTTGGGATTAAAGATGGGATGAACCCTTCAAATCCAAATTAGCATGTGCCTCTGAGAAGTCCAGACCTGTGGTATAATTTCAGGCTCACACCTAACTGAGCCCTCTCGTAGAGTCACAGAACCCCCAATGGTTTGGGTTGGAAGGGATCTTAAAGCCCATCCAGTCCCATCTCCTGCCATGGGCAGGGACACCTCCCACCAGCCCAGGTTGCTCCAAGCCCCATCCAAACTGCCCTTGGACACTTCCAGGGATGGGGCAGCCACAGCTCCTCTGGGCAACCTGTGCCAGGGCCTGCCCACCCTCCCAGGGAAGGATTTCCTGCCAGTATCCCAGCTAACCCTGTCCTCCTTCAGCTTGAAGCCATTCTCCCTTGTCCTGTCACGACACGCCCTTGTAAGAGTCCCTCCCTCACCTCATGATGGAGCACCTTTGCAGGGAAGCGTCCTCACACTTGCCCGCACTTGGGGCAGCTTTTAGCTGCCTGAGCTGCTCTCCAGGTGTGCTCCGAGCTGCTCCTGGCATGTCCCCGCTCCCGCTGACAGCGCTGAGCCGGCAGGGCTGGTGACAGGGGCTCTCCGGTCTCTGCCAGCAGCACGGCCGGCTCAGCGCTGACAGCGACACCAGCGGGGACCAAGGAGGGCATGATGTCATCCCCAGATCCATCGGGAAGTTTTCAGCAGCAATGGCTGGAAGAAAAACATCTTTTTTATTTTTTTCCCATGAAAAAGGGCACATTTGCTCTGGTTTCAATGAGAAAGAAATAAATAGAAAGCCTGGTAGTGACTGTCCTTAATTGATTAGTCATTTCTGCAGATGCTAATTGCACATCGAAGGACTGAGATCCTACTGTTCCATGCAAATGTCCTCACGGAGAGCAGCAAGGCACAGGGGAAGTGGATACAGGAAATAAATCCTTTAGAAGCTCCCAGGAGGATTTGGAGTTTCATGTCAGGAAAACAATTTTGTTCTGAATGTGCCTGGAAGAAACATCCTCAACCTCCGGTGCTTCCCAGGAGCAGAACACGGAGAGGAAGGATGCCAGGGAGTGCCCAGCTGAGGGGGTCTCCAGCCAAGGGAAAAAAGTTCTGCTTCCAACACCACGGGAGAACTCTGAAATGTTCTCCAGCTGCTGCTCCAGGGGCTGAGACATTCGTGGCTGTGCTTGGAGGGGCACAGCAGGAACACCAGGATGACCAGCAGCCCTTTGACGCGGTGCATCAGCAGCTGCCAAGGTCAAAGTGAGGTGTCCAGAGGCAAGAGCACAGCAGTGACCAGACTGAAATTGGAAGATGGACCTCCCAACCCTCCTGCTTCTTGTGCATCACCCCCAGTTGAAGATCTTTGGCCACTTCTGCACTCTCTGGCATGTGTTGGGGTGCCCAGGCTGTCCCTGACCCCCAGGCTGAGCCACTCCAGGGCTCACAGGGGGACCCCTGTGCCCGCTCAGTGGTTTCAGAGGAGCTGCCAGCCCTGGTGTCTGGCAAAAGAGGCTTGTGAGCATGACTCAGTCAGCCTCCAAAAGCAGCAGCAAAAAAAACAAGAATCTGCTGTGAGCTGCATCTTGATTTTTAAGCCAATCTCGTGATGTTTTGCAGGGCCAGAGCATGGCTCTGGGATACCAGGGCAGTGCTGAAAACTGCAGGTGTTTGGGGGCACAAACTCTTCATTTTGCACAAGGGCCATGGCATGTTGTCATCCTTGGGGTCCCAGAGACCCTCTTGCCTGCAGGGAGCAAGTCCCCCCCACCTCCAGAGCTGCAATCACAGCACGGGCCATCCTTCTGTGGGTGTCATTTCTTGGCTGGGCTATTCCAAAGGCTCCTGCCCCCTCAGCCTTGTGATGCCTCCAGGGATTCCCAAACATCACTAAGCATCTCCAAAGAGTGGTGGGGCAACACCAGGCTGTTCTCTTGTCTCTGCCCTGACCAAAGCAGCATTGGCCTCCTCTGGCCAGAGGTGTGCCAATCAGTAAATCGTCCTCAGTCCTACCTGAGGATGACTATGGCCAAGCGAGGAAGTGTTTCTGGTGGTGGAGAAGCCATTCTGCAAATCTCTCCAGACTAAACTCCTGCCCCACGGTCCTACAGCCTGTGGTGATGGCAGGGAACTAGACGTGGCCCTCTACCTGCTCCTACACAGCTTTGTGTGCCCAGGTTCCTACACACACATCACCTTCAGCGCGAGTCACAAACCAGCCGGTGTTTAATTAATTGTCTCCTCATCACTGCCACCCATGAAGCAGCACTGGGGGTCCCTGGAGGAGGTGAATCCCCCTGCTGACCCATGGAACCCCCCTAAGCAGCCAGGTTCAGATCTGGTCCCCTCTGGTCTCTGAGGCACAGAGGGGCTGGCGGGAGTTCCTTCCCTCTTTGTAGTCAGCGGAGAGAAATAGGCACTTTCAGGGCATGAGTCATCTGACCTATTTAGCCATCTTAGGAAGAGATGAATGACTCCTTAAGAGGGCTCCTCTCTCTCTCTCCTGTCTAGACAGACAACCTCTCGACTGCAAACACCTACCCTTGCTCTCCTGGAGCCCGCCAGGCACTTTTCCAGGCTGCCGAGGGATGCTTCGCACAGGCAAAAGGCTGGATCACACCTGGACGCCCTCGGGGGATTTGAGCTTGGCCTAACTTTGCTTCCTCTGGGCAAGGGAAGACCTCAACACCCAAAAGGTGTAAATCTGCTTCTGGAAAGCCTTGGCCACCTCTAAGGGAGGGTTTTATGGAGCTGAGCTTGCTGAGGCCATGCTGGTCCCAGGACAGCACGGAACAGGACGTTTCAGCTCTGAACAACATCCGTGTCAGCCAAGGAAAAGAAGGTTATTATTTTAGGCTAAACCCTCCAGGTGGATCAGCTCCGTGGCTGTGACCTGGGGCTGCCACCAGCTCACCTGGGGCAAGTGCTAGGGATGCTTGAGCCTGGGGAGTCACTTCCTGGTCATCACATGGATGCAAAACAGAAGATGGTTGTGCAGTTTAAAGAATCACCCCAGCCGTAGGAGAAGGCCCAATTACTGGCACTTTTTGTCATTCCTGGGGCCATCACGTCTTTCTTTAACACAGAAGGGAAATACCTAAGCAAGCAATTATCATCTATTTCAGATCACCATAGTCTGTAGGTCACCTGCCTGTGCTTCTCTGCTTATCTCACATCACAGCTCAGCTCCTGAGCCTTCCTCCCCAGGACCTACGGGGGATGGAGACCTGGACATGCCAGTAGATTTCATGGCATGAGCTGCTGAGGACAGGGAAGGCTTGGGAAGGTGGTGCCACACACACCAAAAGGGCTTTAACACAGTTAACAGAAGGCTGCACATCTGGGAATGAAACTGGCTGGCTGTGTCCAAAAAAGAGGGACTTTGGCACTGAAAAGAGCCAACGGGTGACAAATGGCCCGGATCCATCTTTTGTTTAAAAGCAGGGGAAGAGTGAGTCACAGCAGGGATTGGACTCACATCTGTGCTCCAGAGCCCTGCGGCAGATCCTGGATGCTGGGGCTGAGGTTTTGGAGTGTAGGAAAGCAAGCTCTGATACCAGTGATGCCACAGACAGGGCTCCAAACCAGGGAAACGGCCTGAAAGAAAAGGCTTTATGGTGAGAGACACAGAGGATCCATGGATTTCATTAAGCACAGAGGTTTGGAGGGCTCTTGAGCACAGGTCTAGCCTAGGGAGACCATCCTAGGAAAGGACTCTTGCAGCTGAAGGAAACAGGTTCAGCTGGAGCCAACGGGTAGAAGCTGAAGCCAACAAATTAAATAGGAATAAGGGAGGTGCCACTAACCATGGGATTCATCAGCCACTGAATCTGCGTGAAAGGATTTCGAGCTTGAATAAAGACCCACCAGCTTTGCGAGACAAGAGCTTTAGGTGAACAGAAAAGACCCTCAAGCCAAGAAGAAATGTCAGGGTGTTTGAGGTTTGTGAAGTGCTGGCCTGTGATGTGCACAGAGAGGGCAGAGGCACCAGCTTGACCCAGGGACTGCTGGTGCTGTGGCCCAGATTCATCCTTTTTGGGCTAAACCCCCCTCCAAGGTGCCTTCTGCAGCTGGTGGGAAGAGCCAGCCAGGTCCCAGCTGCAGCTCCTCCTGCAGAAGACATCCACTGCTTGGTCGCATCACCCCCCTCTATTCTGGCAGTAGGAGAGGCTTTGGGAATGTTTTGGAACCTGTGGAGTGACTGAAAGCCCCCAACCTCAAGGATTTGTTACCTCAGTCCCCCCCTCTTTGCTCCTGCCCTTTGCCACAGGAGCCAGCCCTTCCTCAGGGACTGGGGACACCCGCAGCAGGGAAGCCCACACTGAGATTCTCAGGGTTTGAGCATCAGGAGAAATCTCCCAGGGGAACCCTCATGGAGTTGAAAATGGTCATCCCCAAATGTCAGCCCCTGCCCAGCCTCCCAGCACCCCACAGCAGTGAGCTTGAGCCATGCCCCAGCCACCATGGAGACAGCAATGAGACCACATTCAAAATTAATATATATTTTTTATTGAATAGTTGCTCTAAGTGGGCTTGTGAAGCCACCATAGAATCACTTCTTTCATCTCAGCAGTGGTTCTCTAACAGTTATCAGCTTTGCAAGAGAAGGAAACCAAACAGAAGAGGGTGCAGTAAAATAAATAGGTTAATTCTTTTTCTTATCTTTAAAATAAACTTTTCAAATAAATACTTTGGTTTTTTTATTTTTTTTCCCTTAAAAGGTACAAGAGTATTGTCAAAAAAACAAACCAGCCATCGGGTTATAAACATATATTATACCTTATAGAAAGGAGCCCGAGTGGAGAGAGCCGGGGGAGGGATCTTTACACACTGTACAGAACATTTGTGTACCCATAAATACAGGAGCAGAGCCTTCAGTTCCAGGCATGAGGCTCTCCTGTGAAGCCCAGGGTGATGCATCTTCCAGGGAGAACTTTGTGCTGAGGACACCTGGGCAGGCAGGAGGATGCAGAGCCACTGCCTGTCCACAGAGCATCCCAAGAGGAGGGATGAGGACGGGGGGGAGGGAAGGGAAGGGGGACAGGGGCTCTGCAGGGAAGGTGGGGACCAGCGGGGCCAGCTCCAGGATGACCACACACCTTGGGGCAGAGGGCATGAGAACCCTCCTCTCCCAGGGCTCAGCTCCCTGGGGTGGGTTTGGTCTTGCTCATGTTGAAGCCCTTTGGGGTGCAGCAGGAGACAGACCCATGGAGAAACCTCACCCCACTTCCCCTCTGCCCCACGGGTGTGTGAAATCTCTTCCATCCATCCAACAGCCAGAAGGCCCTTCCAAGAAGACCAGGGACCCTGGATTACACCCTCAGAGGACTCTTCTGCAATGCCACCCCAAGCAGAACAGATCCCACCCACACAAGTTCCCCACCTGACTCTGGGAGAGAGTTTGCAAGAGATCCCGATGCTCGTGAAGGAGACCGAGCCCCGGGAGGTTCCAGCTCAGGTTTGGCACACCTGGATCAGATGCCTCCAGCTGCTGGGAGCACCCCCCAGGCCTGGGCTCCATGGAGGAGACAAGGTTGAACTGGATCCTGTTAAAGACCCAGGACGGGCTTTGGGGTGGGGACACAGCCCTCACTACATGCTGATCACCACCATTAGACCTTCCACTACCTGAACCCCTCCCAGCTTTCTCCAGCCTCAAAACACCCAATGTCCAGAGACAACAGGGGTGCTGGGAATGGCAAGTTTTGGGCACAGTGGGCCCTAGAGCAGCTTCCCTCAGCCCTGGCCCATCTCTCTCCACCACATTAAAGAGCCATTCATAAGCTCTTATTACAAGCTTTGGCATCTTTTGGTCAATGACATTTGCTCTCCAGTCTTTGGGTTCATACCTGGTGATGGGGAAGGGCAAACTCAGTGGGATTTTATGGGAATCTGAGAGTCCCAAAGAGCCTCCTCCTGTTCTCTGAGGTACTGGCTGGCACTGATGCTTCTCAGAGGTGGATGGACAGAAGCCCAAGGACAACTTCTGCCCCTCCACCAGGAGGGTAGGGGAGCTGGGATTGGAGGAAGACTCCAACGTGGTTCCCTTCACCCCTCCTCACCAGTACTGGCACTGATTTGCCAGTGGGAAAGAAGGGGAGTGGGACCAAGAGAAGCCAAGAACAAACACCAACACAACCTCCTGCATGGAGAGAGCTTGGGAGGTTTGGGTGGGAAGAGAGGGCTCTGGATGGTGACAAGAGCAGGCAGAGCTCAGGTCCTGCTCAGCAGCTGCTGCCTCCTGCTCCTTTGGCACCTGACTCTCTTTCCCTGTCTAAATCTGCCCCCAGCCCTGAACGTTCCCTGGCAAAGGAAGTCACAGCCAGCAGAGACACAGAGCACACAAATGCTCCCTCCCAAAGCGGGTCCATCCCTGTGGGAGAGGAGAGGGCTCAACATGTGGCACTCCCAAAAGAAAACCAAAGAAGACACGTCAGGACAGAGAGAAACCCCAACTGCCAGGACAAGCAGCTGCAAACAAACAGCCAGAGCAGATGTGATCTGACTCACTGAGGGTGGGGCAGGAAAGGGGCTCACAACCCCAAGCAGAACCAGAGTCCTCTCTGCAGACAAACCAAACCGGCTGGCAGCCGGAGGTGGGGAGGGAGCAGGATGGGTCTGGTTGGAAGATGTTAGGAGAAGCTCAGGGAAAGAATAGGAGGCTGCCCACAGCCTTCCCCCGCAGCAGATGAGCTCAGTGAAGCAGAGCTGGCCCCCTTGGAGAGCTTCTGGCACATCCCAGCTTCTCCTGTCCGCTGAGAGCAAGGGCAAGGAGCGTGCTGAGGACTCCAGATGAAGTGAGAAGCAGTAACCCGAGGTGAAGTCACCTGCCCCTACGAGCAGGACAGAGGCCAACAGCTCTGAACACCTGCAGCCCACACAAGCCCTGGATGTGGCTTTGTGTCTGTCCTCAGTCCTACCAAAGCTGGTGTGACAGCCCTCAGTGCCCATCTGGAGCTCTCCTCCTCCCCAGTTCACAGAATCATGGAGTCGTTTTGGTTGGAAAAGCCCTCTAAGGCCATTGAGTCCAACCATTCCCCAGAACTGTCGAGCCTATCACTAAACAAGGTCCCCAAGTTCCACATCTACATGGCTTTAAATTCCTCCCAGCATTACACCAAATACATCTCACAGGTTGGTCATTTCTCGGACATGAGACATTCCAGAGCCCTGGCCATGCTCCCCATCCTCACCTATTCTGTGGCACCATTCCCTGGTAGGAACGGGGCTCCTGCACTGACCCAGAAAAAGCCCATTAGGTGGAAGGCTCCTGGCAGGCATCCTGGCCTCCCACCAACTCCTGAAGGCAAGAGTTGTGCCAAGCAAAGCTGGCTCTGGGGAGCTGCTCCATGGACAGCCATCTCCTCATCCTCCAGCTCCAGCACCTGGGGGAGGTCACCCCGCGCTCGCATGACTTGGGAGGCCGTGAAAATGATGAAGCTTCACATGTTGAGTCATCCCACCATCAGGAGAGGAAGCAATGAATTGCAAAGATACAGAGGTGGTAACTAAATTTACGAGTGGGATCCATTTGAAAAGGAGGAGGAAAAAAAAAATCAAAGTAGAGCAAGTTGGAAAATTCTGTTCATTAGTTTTCTTTACAAAGTTTCAATGAACTGTTTCACATTCTCATTCAAGGGAGACAGTTCCTCCAGCCCTCAGTGAAAAAGGGACCTCTTGTTTCCAAAGAACCTCTTCTGTCTTTGAGGAAGAAGGAGTTTAATCAGTGTCAATAGAAGAGTGAGCTGAGCCTCCCAAAGGAAGGTGCCTCTTGGTGGAAGCCTCTCACCCCAACATGGCTTGGAATTCAGGAGCCAAGCAATGGGTGGCATGTGGATAAATACATTTGCAATATATTTAATATCTGCTGCCATGGAGGCATGGGTGGATCTTAGGGGGGTTCACACACCTACAGGGAATCCTCCCAGAAGGTTACAGCTTTAAAATCTGAATGATTCCAGACTCCAGAGCTGGCCTGAGAAGATGTGGAGCCCTCACCCTTCCTAATGCCAGGAGATCCTTGTGTGTCCCAGAGCATCGTCCTGAGATCCCCACTGCTCATGGATGCAGGCTGGCCATCCTTGGCCAGATCTTTCCACATCACCCCTCGGGCTCTGGGTGAAATCAGGGAGAGGATTTCACTCATGTCCATAACATTCCCACACTTTCCACCATGAATGGGATTCATCCTCCCTTCCACAGGGATCCTCAAGTTCAGTGTTTGGGTGCCATTTGAGTCAGGGAGCCAGGCACTGCCAGCACTGAATTTCATGAATAATGCTTCCAAAATAGGATGAATCACTACCTGGATCCACTTTTCCCTGCAACAGGGAGCTTGGATCCTCTGCGGTTTTTAGGTAACAAATAGATAGAAAGAGGAATCCCATCATCAAGAGTCCACCTCTGCCTCACCCCAGCACTGAATCCCATCCCCTCACTGCAGAGCAGACGCTCCTGGTCAATCCATACACCTTCCTTTCCCCCTCTCCTAGTGATCTAGGAACTAAGGGTTTAGGATTAGCAATAAACACCAGGAAATCATCTTTTCCAGCATGTGCAAGTGCACTAGGAAGCCAAACCTTTGTACCTGGCACTGTTCACAGCAGTTTCATGAATATTATTAGTAAGAGACCTACCCACCCTAACGTTATATTTATATATACAAAAATAGATCCACAGAACTCTATGGAAAGAAGTGGCTGGGAGGAGGTGACAGATGAGCCCTGGACGGAGGGTCTTGGGGAAGCCAAGGAATGTGCTGCATATACTTTTCCAAGGGAACCATTCACTTCTCTCTGTGCTCTCACACCTCAGAGGAGGGACAGGCAGGCAGAGCCGAGCCCCAGGACACCATCCCACATCCAAACCTCCCTGGACAATGCCAACAGGGTCACAATTGGGAACCTGGCACTGTGTGGAGATGGGGTTGAGCCTGGGACCAGGAGGAGCCCTCCAACCACAGCAACTACTTGGGCTCATTATCATCACAGCAAGGAAAACACAAAGCCCTGACCTGGATTCAGGGGTCCATCTGCTCTGCAGATGGCCCAGCCTCAGGGCTTGCTCCAGACTCATTCCTGGTTGTCCGTGCAGAGCCTTCAGCAGGGCGAGGACTCAAAGGCAACATCTGTAGGGAGGGAAAGTCAGGGTACCCAATTTTGAACACCCCCTCCTGTTCTTTCTGTCCTCCAGCCCAAAGCAGGGCAGAAGAAGCCCCTTTTGGGGAGTCCCCAGAGCACAGTTGGCTTTTTGTTTTTAAAGTGAATTCAGTGCTGGTGGAAGGTACCAGATCGGGATTCAAGCACTGAGACGGTGCCTGTGGCATCTGCTCAGTGGTGGGATGGAGCCAGGCAGCAGCTCCCACCCCAGGCAGCCCTCCAAGGCCTGGGGAAATGAATGGCAAATTCCAACCAGCTCCTTGTTCTCAGCCAAATCCCAGAGGGGACCTTTCACTCGCTGCAGTCGGGCAGGAGCGAGTGGGCTGGGCTGCCTCTGATAGCTCCTTCCCCTGCCAGAAGGTTTCTAAAGCTTCCCACACCTTCCCTTCCTCTTTGAGACAGAAAAACACAGTGCCACCTCACTCTGGAGCTCGCTCACTTCTCCCAGCAGCTCCCAAGCCTGGAGGGAAGGTGCTGCCACCAGTGAGACCCCACAGCACCCCAGCCCCTTGGGGAGAGGGGCCTATGGCCACCTGAGAGGAGAAAGGCCACCCACAGAAAGTGCTGGAGGGGGAGAAGGAGTGAGAGGAGGTGGTCTGGCTCCTGGGGGACTCTTGCACAGGGGATGCATCAACCGGCCTCTTCCCCCCCCCCCCGAGAGAAGGACCACACTGTGGGGCAGCTCCTAAACCTGCTGAGAGCAGAGTCCTGTGGACCACCCAGTTGACCCCACGCCATGGGGGCAGAGTCCCAAAGACCCTCTGGGTCACCCTTCCCCGTGGGATACAGCCAGGGAGGGCACCCACAGCTTGCTCTGCCTCTCCTGTCTTTCTCCCACATGTGCAAAACCACCATAACCCCCCAACTTCGTGCCAGCTCCCCCGGCCACCCAGCCAGGGTGTCCCGAAACCCAGGGGACCCCCAGCTCACCCATCTCGTTCCCAAAAGGTGATGGTGGGCAAAGGGGAGCACTGCAGAGCAGAGGGAGCCGAGGGAGAAGGGGGAATGAAGGAGGGGGGGAGGAGGAAGAGCAAGGGGAGAAGGGGGAGGAAGAGGACCAAAGCCTGCTTCTCCTCCCCGGCAGGGTCATACCGGCTTGTCCAGCGTTTTGGGGAACGGCGTGCCGCTGGACGAGGAGATCTTTCTGCACACCGTGTTGGTGTGGCTCTGGCAGCGGCAGCCGGGTCGTCTGAGGCCGTCATAACCCCGCTGGCAAAGTTTGAGGCACCCCAGGGTGGGAAAGTAGCAGCAGAGGCAGGGCATGAGGAGGGAGAGGAAGCTCATGGCAGCCCAGCGGGCGCAGCAGGACCCCGGCCCGCAGGAGCAGGGGTCGTCGGCGCAGGTGTCCTCGTCGTCGGTGGAGCAGTGGTAGAAGAGCCCCTTGACGCAGCAGAGGCAGGTCCCGTAGTCGAGGAGGCTCTCGGGGGAGCAGAGGCAGCGCTGGTTGCAGAGCCAGCACGACGGCAGGCTGCGGGCGGCCGTGCACCGCGCACACTTGCAGCGCCCGCACTCCTCGCAGATGAAGAGGTGGCCGCCGTGCAGGGGGGGCTTCTCCGAGCCCCCCTTCAGCGGCGACTCCTCCGCCTTCAGCTCGCCGGCGCGGGGCTGCGTCCGGATGAGGGAGTGCCCGGAGTGGGAGGGCGTCAGGCTGCTCAGGAGGCGCTGGTCGGAGGCGGTGGTGCTTTGGGAGACCGAGCTGGCCGTGCTGGAATGGCTCAGGTGCGGCTGCAAAGGCGGCATCTGGTGCTGTTGGCTGTGGCTGCGGTGCAGGTCCTGGAAGGTGGAAGACACCAGGCGTTCCTGGGGCCACTCCTGCTTGTGCGGCGGCTGGGACAGGGAGGGGTTGGAGCGGGCTTGCTGGAAGCAGCCCGCCGGTCTCTCCACGTAGTTGTTGCTGGCACGGATGGAACGGATTTGGTCGATGGACAGGACCTGCTGGAAGTCCCCAGCGGGTGGGTCCATCGTCTCGTCACAGCTGAGTTCAACTACACTGGAAGAGAGCTGCATTTCCAGGAGCCAGGAGACCCTGCGGCATCAGGGCACATCTAAAAATCCTAAAGGATGGGGCAGGAAGAGAGAAAATACTTCTGTTACTTTTTATAATGGATCCATTCATGTAGTCCTAGACTGGTTTGGGTTGGAAAGGACCTTAAAGCTCATCTTGTTCCAAGCCACTACCATGGGCAGGGACACGTTCCACTAGACCAAACCAAGACACACAAACACTGGCTGGAGAGCTTAGAACGAAAGGATTTCCAACAATCAGACCCAGAGTACTTTTGATCCCAGGAACACTTAGGCTGGACACATCCGAAGGGCAAAGGATGTGCCCCTCAAACCAGGCAGGCACAGTGTCTCTCCACACTTATGGGCCTCTCATGTCATTCCAGAGGATTTTCCACCCCTCACCAGCACCTCCCTCTCCTCCCCCAGGGCCACGTGCTGGCTCTCTCTAGAGGAAGAGAAACGGGAAGTGGTGACTTATCCAGAGGCATGACAGTGATGGGAATGTCATCTCCCTCAGAGGAGGGGACTCTGCTTTAGGTGTTCCCAACACAACCCAAGCAGCCTCCTGTTGCCATTCCCTGCACATCCCGGGAGCACTGGGACAGGGGACCTGAACAGAATTAATTCGAGGCAGGAGCAGTGACAAATTAGAATAATGGAATCATGGAATCATTAAAGTTGGAAAAGCCCTCCAAAGATCATCAAGTCCAGCCAGCAACCCAGAACCAACACCATGTTCACCGCTGAACCATGTCCTCAAAGTGCCACATCCACATATTTTTTTAACACTTCCAGGGATGAAATTGCAACTAACTGCAACCAATGAGCCCCACACTTGGCCAAGGATAGGGTTATCCCACAGACTCCGAGTCCTGGTGGACTGCAGCATCCCATTATCCCATCCACAGCCCAGGAGCCCATTTGCCCCCATCAGGAACACCGAGAAGGGCAGGTTTCCCTTTAACCCCGGCAGAGATGCATGGGAAGGCAGCCCTGGCAGCAGGCAAGCCCCATCCTGCCCCTCACACTGCTGCCATGCCCTTTGCTGCTGTTTTCAGGAAATGGCACTTCCCAAGCCGGCAGCACTGGCAGCTGAACACAGTGCCCAGGAGTGTCAGGACCAGTGAGGGTCGTGGACTGGAGAATGGCAGGACTACTCAGGGACATGGGATGGGGCAGGGAGGACCCCATGTTCCACAACTCCCCTTCTCAGCAGGTTTGATCCCATGGCATCAGCTCATCACTAAATCCTCACCGCCAGCGTCGGGGTGAAGGCTCCACAGGACTGCGAGAGGAAAGGGGCAGGTGGGCACAGGGCTGCCACCCGGACATCTCCTGGCCCTTGGGAAGGAGACACAAACCTCCCACTCCTGCCGCCTGCACACGGAGCTACCCCAGAGCGCCCAGAGGACGGACGCCGCTCTTTCCATGCCAGAGCCCAGCCATGAGCTCTCCCCCAGCACTCCCAGCCCTGATTTCCATACTGAACACATGCTCCCCGCGCACAGTCAGCTTTCCCAGGACATTCTCCTCTGGCAGATCAAACGCGATCCCTCAGTGACACGGGTATTGTCGCGGTGCTGGGCTCCGCAGGAAGACGCTGTTCCAGGAGGAAGCTCCCTCCGGAGCTGCCCGCGGTCAGCAGGACGGGGCGGCCGCGGCAGCCGCCGCTTTCAAGTAGGTGAAGGGGCCACAGGTAGAATCTGCTCATGCAGCAGAGAGAGGCAGAGGGAAGATTGATTTTCATTAGCTCGGCTGACCTTGAGGAGCAGGGAAAAGCAAAGGCAACTTACTTTGACTGTTCAAGCAAGATCTCGCCTCTCCCATCCCCCTCCCGGGAAAGAAAAAGTGACTGATATGCTGAGGTTTGGGGGGTTTCCTGCACACGGAGCCCACCTGCCGCCCGCTCCACGTGATTCCCCATCCGAGGAGGTACAGATAGTGAGGGGTCACTCGTCCAGGACACCCACCAGTGACTTGGTCACCCGTTTCTTTCCCAGCAATCCCAAGGTGAATTGGGAAGGCACAGCTGACCCCGGGAAGGTTTGTGAACACCCAGCCCGGATGGGAACAGAGCAGCAGCAAAGCTCTTGTGAGCTGCTGCCACCGACCTCCTCACCTGGCAAGGTCTTACTAAAGCACAGGCTGGTGACCTGAAGCCCCCAGGTCCCCTGAATCCCTAGGATCCATCTCAACCTGCAGATGGGAGCACGCAGAGGAGGTCAGGGAGCAGCCTCGGTACATTCTCACATCCCTCGTGACCCACAGCCCATCGTGAGGTAGGATCGTTCAGAGGACGATGCTGGTTTCCACCTGGAGAGCAGCTGCTCACACCTGGGTGCCCATCCCTGCTCACCTGGGCATTCAGACTTGGCCAGTGAGACCCCTGTGAGGGTCCCGGGAAGGGGTTGAACCTCGAAGATACCCAAAGGGAGAGATGGAAATAGCGGATGGTCCCACCGTGACAGAGCCAGCAGAGCTGGGAGATAAAAAGCAGCCAAAGGGCTGATCCAGTACAGGAACCCCCAGTTCTCTGCATCCCCTGGAGCCCAGGAGACACGAGATGACCCATGAGCCAGGCTTAGGTGGGAGGGACACTGTGAGAAGGAACCGAGCCCCGGAGACATGGGCGGAGAGAGGGGCTGCCCATCCACCGTGCAGTGCTGGACACTCAGAGCATGGGTCGGGGCTTGGATACAGCATCCCGGGAAAGACAGATCCTGGGAGCCCCCCCAGCACTGTACCGGGGCCCCAGCGCCCCCAAACCAGTGATTCCCATGTGCAGGGTCAGACATGGTCCCAGGTTCACCAGCCGGGGGGAGGCAAATGTCCCTCCAGGAACACAGAGGACGTGAACAGAGAATCTGTGGGTCCTCCACAAGGACTGAGTGACTGGAGATGGCACTCCACTTCTCCCTCTTCCCCTGCTCCATTATAGTCCCGTGCCTTCACTTGCTCCCACCCTCCCTCATCCCAGGGCTGCACCCAGTCCATATCCCAGCCCCACTGGTCTGAGCATCCCCCGGGGCTCAGCTGCACCCTCCCTCCCTGCCTACCTGCCCGACTCGGGGGGCTCAGGGCAGTGTCCCCCCCAGCCTTCTTCTGCTCCTCACACCCTGCCAGCCGGGCGGGCATGCCAGCCCCGGAAACAGGGCCAGCTTTATGGCCGCCACCAGCCCCAAACATATAAAGTTCGTGTGATAATGGGCCAGAGGAGGGATCGTAAAAGCAAATGATTTACAGGCTGGAGGTGGATGCGAGCCGGGGGCGAGCGGCTCAGGGCGTCAGGTGGGAGAAAAGGGACCCCCTTACACTGTCTGGGTGCTGCGGGGCGGAGCGGGATGATGGGGGGAGGCTGAGCCCCCAGTTCCACTCGTCACGCAGCCCACGCAGGATTCGGACCCAAACCTGTCCCACAGCTCCTCAACTCACCCAGCCCACGCAGGGCTCGGATCTGTCCCGCAGCCCCTCCACGCACACAGCCCGTACATCTCCAGGACCTCCGAGCCTCCCCGTGCCCGCAGCCCGTCTGTGTGCAGGTCAACCCACGCGCGACTCTCTGACCCACACCCAGCCCCACCACGTACAGCCCACGCGTGTCCAGGACCCCAACCCCCACCTCGCAAAACCGCAGCTTCGTTGCATGCTCGCAGCCCTTGCGCATCCAAAGGACCCCGCGGCCGTTCAGCAAACAGCCCACGCGTGTCCAGGGCCCCCATCCCCACTGCCCACGCGTGCTCAGGACCCCTCTCCCGCCTCGGCCCGCGCGTGTCCCCCCGCCGCGCAGCCCACCCGCGCCGCGTTCCGCCGCCGTNGAGGAGGAGGAGGAGGAGGGATGGAGGGAGGAGGGAGGGACCTGGCGCTGCCCGGGAGCATCGCGCTCCCCCTCGCTCTGCGCTGCCTTCCCGGAGCTCTTAACGCTTTACCCAAGTGGCGTCATCCCGCTGAAATGGACTCGGCCCATTAGCGGCCCCGCAGAGCCCCGCAGCGCTCCCCAGGCGCCGCTGCCGCCCAGCCCCGCCGCGGGATGCACACCCGCTATTTAAACGCTTCCGTCTGCCCCGGGCTCCGCATCGCCCGCTGAGCCCACCGGGATGGCCCCTCCAAGCCAAGCATTCCCCTTGAGGACACACATCGGCATCACGGGCAGGGTCGCGGTGGGTCGGGATCGGTGTGACACCGCAGGGCAGGTTGTGTCGGGTGGGGCTGCAAAGGGCCAGGGAGTGACTCTCGGGATCTGTCACCTTGGACTTGATCCGTAAATTGCCGTGAAAAGGGTGCAGTCACCTCACAGAATCATCAAAAAGGTTGGGAAAGACCTCTAAAGTCACCAAGTCCAACCTTCTCGCAGCTCACCCCTTCCCGGGAGGCACCAGAGAAAGCCCAGATGTCATTCAATCCCGGTATTTCCCGAAAGTCCAAACCAACACCTGAATTAGCTCTTGTAAGAGGCATTCAGGGCAGAGAGGTTGGAAAAGGGCTTTTCTGTGCTGAGAACCACGGAACCAGCACAGAAACATCCCAGTTCTGTCCCAGAAACAAAAAGCTGGGACTCCAGGTCCAAGCAGGACCACCCCAGAGGTTTTCCCAAGTCCCTTGCTGCTTTCTCTGACCATGGCTCAGGAGCACCAGCGATCCTTGTGACACTCCTCAAACCCATATATAAGTAATTCGGACCTGTGTTACCTGTCCCAAATACACAAGATCACTTTGATAACACTGGACATCACCCATGGGTCCTACCAGAACCCCCACGCTCGATTTATTCGTCCCAATACTTTCAGAGTGGTCACCCATCCTTTCTGGGAGTGTTCAGCAGATGAGCAAAGCAATATCACCAGCTCACAGAGGGCTTAGAACCTGCTCCAAGACACAAAGCTGAAGACACTGAGCCTTCATCACCCCAGCCATGTCTCCAGCAGCGTGGGACACCCGGGGTGGGCAGGTCCCCAGGCTCTGGGGATCTGGAGGTGTGAAAGCAGGATAGGGAAAGAGGGAAAGAGAAGGACCTGGAATCAGGATGGCAAATCCAGGTCTGCCGTTTGTGAGTCTAACAGATGGGGATAAACCAGGACAATCCCACAGACCTCGGGGGCTCCCTCCCAGTTGATGCCAGCAGAAGCACTGGAATCCTCCCCATCTGGGTGCAGTGACTCCACTGTCCCACATGCTGCCCAGCTGAGCCTTGCCAGCTTCATTTTTAGGCATTTCTGGGCTGAGTGTTCCTCCATCTCCACGGGATCCCATCAGGGATGCTCCGCTAGGAGTTTCTCCGGGAAGAATGAGTCCCTGACAGCATCCCTCAGCCTCGGCTACAACTCAGAGCCTTCAGGCTGCATCCCTCTGCGCTCCCACCGGCCCCTCCTTTTCTCCCCATCGCTCTCAGCTCCGTCTTTAAAGGCACAGAAAGGATCCGGGTTGCCCAGTTCCCAGCGACTGCCAGCTGGCTTGGGAGCACCTGCCTCCTGGGAGCACGTGTGATGTCCTCCCTTTGTCCCAGCCGAAATCTCTCACTCCCACCTTGAGGTGCCGGTGATTCAGGCTTCCCTCGCTGGCTCCCAGCATCCCAGAGCAGCCTGCGTCGTGCTCAGCCAGCGCCGCTTTATTCCTCACTCGCTGCCGAGGGAGGGCCAAAAAGGCATGAATGCGGAGCTCCCGGGAGGAGTGGGAGGGTGGGAAGCGGAGGGAGAATAGCAGCCTCCTGGTGAGTTATTGACCGCAGCATCGCTCACGAGAAGCGCTGGGAGCCCGACAGCACTTGCAAAGCAAGAAACTTTAGAGCCTCTCCCAAAGGAAGGGTCTGGGGTTGAGCCCCCGGCAGCATTCGGAAGAGGTTCTGGGTGTCAGGAGAGGGATGTGGTCCCCCCTGACAAGCTGTGGTAGAGAGAGGTGTGAGAATTCTGTAGATGTCTGGTCCTCTGTCCCCGGGTAGGGTATGTGCGAGTGGGAGATTGAACATCCCTCCCTCAACCCACGCTGTGCCACACTGTGCCCCACACTCTGCCTCTGCTCCTCCTCAGCCCCTGCCTGCAACTTCCCCAGCTTCCCTCACATCAGCTTTTGGATTTGTTTCACTCCTCATCGAAATTGGAATCTGCCTCCTTTAACCTCGCAAATGCCCCTGAGATTCTGCCCAAAGGGATGAGGAGAAGCAGCTCCTGGGTGTCCCACTTACCTTTGAGGCTGTCAGTGCATCTCCTGCCTGGGGTAGCTGCGATCGTGGATACACCGGTATCGAGATGGGGCTCCCAGCTCCAGCTAAGCCTGCTCAGCAGGTCCCTAGCACCTGTCGTGGATCCTTGCATTTGGGGAACCCCCATCCCCAGCAATCCCCGCAGGTCACCAGCGATTCCTCCCCACTTTGTTCTTCCCACTCCCCCTGCACATCCCCAACGCCCCAAAAACTGAGGGGAATCACTCGCTCTCCTTCCCAAAGGTGTTTCTCTAGATCGACACCTTGCTCACCAATCCAAATGAGCTCAGCCTGGAGCCTGGAGAACTTAGCTATGATTTTAAAAAACCGGGATTGCTCAGCACTGTTTTCCACACCAGCCCCAGCCCTGTGCCCACAGCCGGACAATTCACGGCTGGGAATCAGTGTGGGAATGGAGGATATCCCAGAGCAAGGCTGAAGATGCTTGATCTGTCCTGATGCTATTTGCCAAGCTTGGGCTCAGGGGGAGGGTAATTCACCTCCAGTTAAAGATGACGCAGGGGAGGGAGAGAAAAAAAAAAGAGAAGAGGAGAAAGAGAACACACGATTCCCCTGATTCAATCAGCCAGAAACAAGGAGGTGCTGGTGCCCTCTAATTTGGAGATTCACAGATTTTAGGGCCAGAAGGGACTGTGATGCTCATCTAGCCTGACAGTCTGGATTATGTAAAAGCCACTTGAAGCCAGACAGTGCCACAAGCTTTTTAGAAGCAACAGCGAGCGCTGGGGAACTTATTAAAGGATTGTGACGTTCCCGAGACGGGGGACATGTGGCTCCCAACACGCTGTGGGGAGGAGCAGGCCAGGTACACCCATCCCTCCAGGCTCTGGCTGAACAGACGGCAGCGCTGGGGCAGAGGAAACATCATTTCCCTTCCCTGTCATGCACCTCCTTTGCTCAGAAAGAGGGTTAAGCAAAAAGAAAAAACCCAACCCCTTCCTTATGTTTTCCATCTAAACATTCTCTAGTCCCTGGAAAGAAAACGCCCTGCAGGGATCCTGGCCCTGGAAGGTTTCCTGGACGCTTTGGAATCAAACCCCATGGTTTGCAGGATGCAGCTCCACAGTCCCCGGAGCTGAGCCTGCCTCTCTGTGAGCCGGATCCGGAGCCCCGTGCTCTCAACCTGCAGCGCCCGGAGGTGTAGTCATTGACTGCAATGAGAGTTTCCCTCTGAAGATGGAGCCAGGCAGCATAAAACATCAATAAAGAGCTCAGGATGCGTCCCTTAATGAGCTGAGATCGTAACACGCTGCCAGAGCCTGCCAGAGCTGCCCATTCTGTCGGGAGAGAGGAGCAGATCCTGCCGGGGAAGTGTTAAGTGGGTCCTGCTGACTCATTGATGCAGATGGATCCGGCTCCGTGCCGAAGAAGGAGGAGCCGTCTCAGGGGGGCAACACCCAATGCCCAGAGAGAGCCGATGCCCAGCACCTCCACCCGCCCCAGGGGGACCCAATGGCAGCTGTCATTTTTTGCCTGTCCGAGTCCCGTTGTGCACAGTGAGAGCCAAGTACTGGGGTGTCCCGGTCTGGGACACCTTCTTTCACCACGAGGGTGGGCAAGCCCTGGTACAGGTTGGGCAGAGAAGCTGTGGCTGCCCCATCCCTGGAAGTGTTCAAGGCCAGGTTGCACAGGGCTTGGAGCAACCTGGGATAGCGGAAGGTGCCCCTGCAGGGGGTCAAAACTATAGGATTTTTTGTGTCTCTTGCAACTCAAACCAGTCTGAGATTCTGTGGCTGATGGGCTCCCTGCACGTCCACAGCAGCTCATCTTCTACAGAAACATGTTTGTCCCCACGAGGTCCCTGCCACATCCCTCTCCCAGCAGAGAAGCCAGAGCAAAGAGGTGACTCAAGCAGTGTTGGCTCCAACCCGGAGTTTTTGGGGAGCATGAGCAGGGTGGGTGAAGAGACGATGCATCAGTCACAGAGATATCAAGGGATGGTCAATACAGGTGTATCTTCACTGGGAAATTGTCACCTCCATCTTCCAGCTCCCTGGAAGGTGCCTCTGTCCTGGTATGCCTGTGGTAGAGCTCTGGAGCTGGATCCCTTGCAGAACAAGGGCATGGAAGTGATGGCTTCTTGTTCCCATCAGAAATGGGCTTTGATCTGTGTGGGGTGCCATGGGTGAGTGATGTGTATTTCCCCACCCAAAACCCACTGCTACACCCATCAGAGGATCGAGTGACAAAGGATTTGCACCCTTCAGACCCTGAATGTCCCAAAAAAGCCCTTGGAGCACCAGTCCCTCGGCCAGATCTCACCCTGCCTCCACAGGACACATGTTCCTCACCCCAACCTGTGCCCGTGTTGCACCTTCATCCCCGCCTTGATGGGGACGTGATGTTCCTATGAGTGTCTCTTCTGCTCCCAAGCCCTCAGGGCCCTCTCTTTCCCCACATTCTCTGTCCCACATTCCCAGTGATGCTCCTTGGGTGGTCCTTGATCTCTTCTGGGAGCAGTCACCCCCCCACTGTTCTGGGTCTTCTTCAGGCTTTCCATCAGTCCCAGACTGAGCTCCAGCACATGCACCAGGTATCTCACATATACAGGCATCCCACGTGCCCCAGGTATCCCACATGGACCAGGTATCACATGTACACCTGCCATCCCTCCTGCTGATGCCCTGGGGTGCCCAGCTTCTCCAAAGACCATCTGCTCCATCCAGCTCACCCACCTCTTGTTCCCTTCCAAGCCCACACACCCGCCCTGAGCATCCTCCCTCACCTGGGTGCCGCCTTTCCCACTCTCCCCCCAAGCCCCACGAAACAAACCTCTCTCCCCAGGGGTGGAGGTGCTGGGGTGGGGGGGAGGCAGTTCCCCCCAGTTGCTTTGCCTCCAGCACTCTGAGTCCCCGTTTCAATGTCACTTTAACTCGAGCGCGTGTGCCGGGGAGAAGGGCTCCGTATTAAATTGCCAATCTGGTCACATGCTGCCGGGATTTGGCCGTAGCTAAGCAGCACCACCCCCGCATTCACTTTTTTGGCTGGTGACTCCTCTGCTCGGCGTAAGGCAGAGCCGGCGAAGAATAGGAGAAACCGGAGGGGGAAGGAAAAAAAAAAAAAAGA
>VXAU01004667.1:534601-770824 GCA_013399695.1 Formicarius rufipectus | reverse complement strand
GAATGTCAGGAGCTCCTCGGCTGCGGGTGTGACAGTGATCCTCCCCCTCCAAACTCGCTCCGGGTGAGAGCCAAAGAGAGGATTTCATTAGGATCTGGTAGCAGGCTATTTTCAGAGCTGACATCCTACCCATGGCTAAAAATAGTCGGTCCCCTCCACACAAACCAGGGTTTCTGTTCTCTTAAACTTTAACAAACCTCGGCAAGGCTCAGACCTTCCTTTCTCCCCACACTTTGCTCCTTTCCTTGCACCAGTCCCTTCCATTATCCCTTCCCTCTTCACCATCCCGCATTTCCCAGGTGTCCTCTCTGCTCCTGTCCCAGCTTGCAGGGGCTGCAGAGGAGATGTCGCTATGGCAGGGCTGGGGATTAGAGGGCTGAGGTCACCTCCTTCCCAAAAACAACATCCTGCACCTGAGCCCGGGGCTCTGGGAGGCTGGGCAGGCAGAGGGCTTGAGTTTGCTGCCAGGCACAGGCAAGGAGTCTTGAACATCCCTCTGGAGCCTGGACCATCCCTCTGGAGCCTGGACCACCCCTCTGGAGCCTGGACCATCCCTCCAGAGCCCAGAATGCTCTGAGGAGCATCCTGAAATGAGAGACCATTTGCTCCCCCAGGGTATCACCTCCACCAAACGAAGATGCTTCACTTTGGTGCCTGATGCTCATGTGATGATGATCCCAGGATCCTTCCAGGATCATGAAAATGATTCCCAGGATCATTCCAGGATTGTAGAAACGATCCCAGAATCCACAGCTGGGTTGGGCTCAGGGGATTCTATCATGAAACAGTCCCACCTGTAGAGACCAGCTCCAGCACCCAGCCACAGTCACCTCTGAGAGGGCTCTCCTGAAAATTCAGCCTAGCCTAAAAACCAGGTCCCTAAAAACCCCATCCTTCCCTCCCCAGGGCCCACAGAGCCACTGCAGCTGCTGCCCCCACTCTTCTGCTGCCCCCCTCCCCCTCCTCAGAGGGGCTGCTCACAATTCCCTCCCTTCATTAGCACAGCCACCTCCGAGGCAGGTACAGGTATTTATAGCCAGCACCTACCCCCTCCTCCCAGCTCTGTTACAGACAACACAAATTTAACTCTTTCCCATGCTCCACTTGACTCCAGTCCAGCTTGGGGGTCCAAAAATTCCACAGCCTGGAATAACCAACCTCTGCAAACACCTGCTGCACCCAGTGCATGCACCCCCCGCCCCCATCCCAGCCCTGAATCTTCCATGTCTCCCCGCTACCAGCTCCAAATCTCTCATCTCTCTCAGGTCTCAGCCCCAGATTTCCCACTCTCCCTGGTCCCAGCCCCAAATCTTTCACTTCTCCCTAGTCCCAGCCCCAAATCTCCCACGTTTCCCTGGCCCTAGCACAGTGAAGCCCCAGCAGAGATTGTGGCCATCTGGGCTCTGATGCTCTTGGGATGGAGCAGTGGTTCATCAGGAGACAACTCCCCTGCTCATCCCGGCTTCCCAAGGCAGCAGGGACCACCATCCCTGCCAGCTCCCCAGGGATCCTCACACCCTCCCCGCAGCAGGCGGGCAGAGCTGGTGGGCACAGCCTGGCACAGCACCCGGCAGAATGGGACGAGGTCCGGTCTCCTCGGCTCCTCCCGGTGCTCCGCTCGCCTTCTCCCTGCGCCGCAGCCCTTCGCAGCCCTGGCCGCCGGCCAGCCAGCCATTTCCTGGTAATCTAATAGCTGCAGCAGATGAACTGAAAATGCATTTCCTGCCACCGTGCTGTAAAATTTTTATTAATGTAAGGAGAGAAGGCAGCACCGGCTCTCAACGCCCGGGGCCGTGTTGGGGCAGCGGGGGCTCGGCACAGCTCTGGGGCTGGGGCTGTGGGGGCGGCAGAGGGGCCCTGGTGATGCTGCAGGAAGGTGGAGATGCAGGGAAACTGAGGCACGGGCAAGGGAGGTGCCCTGCCTGGAAGGGAAATCGGGCAGCAGGACACCCGCGGGAACCTCCTCAGGGTGGCAGATCACCCCGGGCTGGGTTTGCCATCCGACGGCTCCAGAGGTGTGTCCTTGAAGACCCTGATTTAGGACCACTGATGCTGCGGGTCCTTATCCCTCATGTTGTCTCCTCGGTGAGGATCCCACCCGGCACAGGCAGCGTGGAGGGAGGGCTGGAGGCAGGGAGAGAGGACTCGGTGTGCCCTGGCAGATGGGCACCGCGGCGGGAGACCTGCCACGCTGTCATCCACACGGCATCTCATCCACCTCCCGCCTGGCTCCGTGGCCTCGGCTGACCCTTCCCGGCTGGCAAAGGGACACCCCAGTTAAAATGCTCCATTGAGAGTTAGGAACAGCTCAGAGCAGCCAGGAAGGGGTGACCACCGTCCCTGAGCTGTCTGGGGATGGAGCAAAAGTGTTTGTCGGGGAGGAGAAAGGTGTCCCGCCAGTTGCTGTGTCCGCCCTGAATCCACAGCCCTCGGGGGCTTTGTGAAGGACCCTCAAGGTCAGCAGCCGGCTCAGCATCCCCTTCACCCCCCCTCAACACCCGCTCCCCCCCACCTGCAGCCCTACATCCCACTCAGCCTGTGTCACGCCCCGGTGGGTGACACCCCTGTGGCCAGGGGAGGGGGCAGCCTCAGGGCCAGGGCCTGGAGCCGTGTCCACAGCCCTTTTCCCACCCGGAGCCTGCTCCCTGCACCAAGGCAGAGCTAAATTGGAAAAACACACACAATGACCTCTTGTGGAATGTAGTATGAATATTTGATAGCTCTAATGTAATCATATCCAATCGATACCGGCAGGAATATCTTCCCCCTCTCCCCACACTCTCACTCTGCCCTGTCCCTTCCTCTCTCTCCCTCGCTCTCCCTTTCATTAATGCATTCTCCACTTTACATTATTTATTAACTTCCTTCCTTTTTTTTATTTAGAAAAAATAAATTAAATAACGGTGGTTATGTCGGCCCCTCCTGCCTAAGCATTTTTGGGTCTGGCAAAAACTTTTCTGACCTTCTCTCACCTCCTCACCTTCCTCCGCTGAGGCAAAGGCTCTGCCCCATGGCTGGGCCCCCTGCCACCCCATCCCTTGATGCTTCCCCACCTCCCCATGGGCACCTGCTCTGGTGTGAGCCCTCAAATCCTCCTGGAATGTCCACCCATCACACACGGCATAAAGATGCCCAAAACCTGGAACAACCAAGGTGCTGGCAATGCCTCAGAGGCTGAGGGAGGAATGGGCGGCTGCTCCACACTTTCGGGATGGCAGGGGTAGAGGATTCCCCTGTTGCCCCCAGATGGAGCCAGGGAAGTGGGGAAGGTCAAACCAAAGTGATCTGATGCTCCAGGGTCTCACACACACAGCTCATGCTTCCCAGGAAAAGCCTTTCCCAAGACAGGCATCAAGGCTCTATTGGAGATGGGGGTGTGTGATGCCAGTGCCCCCCAGCTGCTCACACCCACCAGAAAACACCTTTCAGCAGTGGCTGGAGCTTCTCCAGCACAGATCTCAGTCCCCAGGGGGGTGAGACACACAAGCAGGAGGGGCAGGAGGGGAAAGCACACAACAAGGAGGGGTCTCCTCTTAGGAGGAGTCTTTTCCCACACCAGCACGATGCAGGGTGAACTCAAGCACTGTGCTCCCACTCCTCAACACCTCCAGAACTGGTGACAGAGATGCTTAAGGCTCTTAATGGGCTGCAAAAGGTTAGGAGGAGGAGGATGAAGTTCCCTAGATGCATCTGGGCTCTTCCCCAGTGACTTCCAGGTCTTCCCAGAATGGCCAGGTATGTCCTGGCAGTCCAGGAATGCTCCCCAGTCCATGCTGTACTATCAGGGTGGGATGAGCACAGGGGGCCACCATCTACCTTTGTGCCCACCCCTCAAGGCCACTCATGAGGACAAAGAGACCCCAGGCTGGAAAACCACATTCCTCTGCTCCGAGTAGCTTGTCCCCTGCCCCTGGGGGTGTGGCATGGGGGCGTGCCTTGCTCGGGGACCAAATTCCTCGGAGCTGGGCGCCTCGCAAGGACGCTGGGCAGTTTGGGGCTGGAGAGCTCTGCGCCGGGGCCGTGTCCCCTCCCCATTCCCTGCTGCCCCCGGGTCCCGGCGGGGTGGGACAGGAGCCACGACGTGACCCCCAGCACAAGGGATGGGGCACAGGAGTGATGCCCATGCAGGAGCCCTGGGGCAGAGCTGGGGACGTGGGACACACGTCCTAGTGGGGCTCCAGCCCTCAGCTCGGACACAGGGAGTCACTGAGTTGTCGGATTTAACAGGCTCAGTCTCCATCCCAAAATCTGCTCTGGGGCAGAAAAAGATTCACCTCCCAGACGGGAGGAGAAATTTTGGCTGTGTAAAGGCTCACCTTCCCCCATCTCCATGGAGAGGCTTGGGAAGGTGCAGCTGCTGCCCCATCCCTGCACCAGCATCCTTGCCTCACATGGGACACCACATTTTCCCAGGGGGGAAATACGAGGTTGAAGGTGTTATTATTTTTCATGGAGGGCATGAGAGCCTGGAAGAGGACCTGCTGCTCCACAAGTAATGACGTTCAAAGGAAGGACTTTGGCTTTGCCTGTCCTGGCCATCTCCTCCCTTTCTGAACAACATCACCAAGCACACATCCACGGAAATGAGGAGATTCAGTCAGGTCATGGTTCCTAACTCATTTTACCACTTCTGACAGGTGCAATGGCTTATCCTCATTCTGTGGTAATTTGGGAGATGTGGAAGATCCCCCAGAGGAGAAGGTTGGCTGCTGCTTTCCAAGACACCATGATCCAAAGCATCTTCACCATTCCAGGAGGAAGGAGGGCGAGAATCCAGCCTCAGTGTGGGGACGTGGCTTCTCCCCCACTGAGGGTGTCCCCAGGCAGCTCAGAGGGACATGTGGGATTTCAGGTGGGAAAAGCCTTCAGAAAATCACAGGCTCCCCGGGGAAAGCGTGTAAAAGTCCACCTGGGTCAGTTCGGAGGGAGCAAAGGACTCCTCTGCCCCAAGACAGGGCTGAGAGTTTCCTGCTCCCCAGCTTCCAGGAGCTGCATTTCCCCACAACAGGATCTCGTGAACCAGGGCTGCTCGTGGCAGGAAGAGCCACCCGAGTCTCTTAGAAAAGGGACCTGGGGGACGGGGACAGCTCTCCAACAGCTCCCCCACCACCCTTGGACGTCACCCATCATCACTGCCCAGCTCCCGCCACGGCCGCGTTTTGCTGAACCAGGAAAATCGATAGCGGCTGTCTGGCGGTGGCCAGCCCGGGGGAAGGGGGGTCGGGGGATGAGAAAGGGGCTTGGGCAAGGGGGGAGATGAAGAAGGCACGGGGGGACCCGAGGGACGTGGGGAAAGGCAGGAGCAGGTTTGGACGGAGGAGACCCGCGAGGATTTGTGTCCCATGCTGGGGGCGCTGGGGGATTCACCCCGCGGGTGCAGCCCCTTCCTCTCGCCCCTCGGCAGAGCCCCGGCTGCTGCCGGAGACACTCGGGAACCCGCAGAGACTCTGCTCTAATGCGAATCACTTACTGACCCTGCGGAGCCGAGGGCGGCGGGAGATGGGGAGGAGGAAGCGTAGGCAAAGAGCTCCAATTAGCAGCAACCGAGGCTATATTTTATCCTCCGCAACAGGACCCGGGCCAGCAGGCAGAGCCAGCGCAGGGGCTGCTGCACCGCGGGGGGCTGGGGGGCACCTGGCCCTGCACGGAGCTCGGGGACCTCCAGAGCATCCCCACTCGCTCCTAGGAAAGCCACCAGTGCCCACCAGTGGCCACCACCCTCCTCCACAGCTCGGGGTGGCCCCTCTGCCAAGTGCACAGGGCTGGGAGAAGGGAGTCAAAGCTGGGAGTCTCCCAAGTGGGTGCCTGGACCGTGGAAGGGAACGGTGACATTGTGCCAAAGAATGGGCAGAGAGAGACCTTCCTCCACTGGACTCGGATGCTCGTGCTGGTGTTATGTCTGACTTTCCTCAAGCACTGAGATGAGGAAATTTGCTGGAATTGGTGGAAAACCTGTTCCATGGCAGAGGAGCAGGAGGCAGAAATTCTCCTGGGATGTGGGCCACAAGGGAGGAGGTTTGGGAGCCTCCTGTGATGCCTTGGGTGCAAGGAGTTGGAGTGTCCTGCACAAGGACCATCAGGGGATGGTGTGGGACATCCACATTCCCTCCTGTTCTTCCCTAAGGAGGCGATACCCAAAGAGGGTATCCAGGAAAAGACCATGGTGAGCAAAGGCTCCATTTCTAACAGAGAGATGACCCCATTGTACTCCTGCTCCAGCATTTCCCACCACTCATCTCCCTCTGGTACCTCCAGCATCTTCATTTACACTGCAAAGCTCCCAGGGACTCATCTCCTGAGCCCACTTACATGTGTCTCCCAGTTCAGGGATCCTGGGGAATGAGTCAGAGTCTCATCTCTCCCACAGCCATCCCAATATCCCAGGGAAGATGCTCTCCCCAGTAGAGCTCCAGAAGCTTCTCAAACTGATCCAACCCCCCTGCCTCATTCCCCTTTCCTTGAACCACATCCCTGAGCCCAGGTAGGGAGCAGGGAGTGAGGGGACCATGAAACCTCCAGCTTCCTACCTCTGGTACATAACCCATGCCCCAGAGATATTTCCCTCTTCAGGGACAGACTCCAACTTGGAGGACAGAAGGACTTTCCAAGCTGTTGGTTCATGTCAGGAGCCATGGGGTGAGCTCCTGACATTGCTCAGACCAGCGAGCACCCACTTTTCCCCTGCCTGGGGTCTGTGACAACCTCAGACATCACTGGATGGGACTATCACAGGTGGGACCTGCCTGGAGAAAGAGTGTGAAGGTCTATGAGAAGAGCTGAGCCCAGATCCATGTGGGATCTCCCTCTCCATGGTCCCACTGGCAGGAGTGAACCACAGGCCCCAGCCACACCGTGGGTCAGGTTTGGAGGCAACACCAGAGCAGGGGGAAGGAACCCAGGTGCAAGTGAGACGTTCTCCTTGCAGATGTCCCACCCAGAAAGGTCCCGTGAGCTGGGGACCAAGGGAGTGGAGGGAGCAGCTGCCAGAGGGAGGAGGAAAAGGGTGACGTCAGGCCGGGGGGAGTGGGGTCAGCGCCTTTCCCAGGCTCCGCCGTGCCCCACACTCCACTTCCCTGCCCGTTTATCAGCCCCTGGAACGTGACCAAGGCAACATCGGCCAGGACAGAACAAACAAACATCCGAGTTTGGGCTTCCTTCCTTCCTTCGAATAACCCGAAGAAAAAACAGAGAGAGAGAGAGAGAGAGATATGGGGAATTAAATTAAAAACAACTGAAACAAGACAAATAAATAAGCATTTGTGTTTCCACGGGGGCGTGATGCATGCCTGGGAGCAGGAGCCTGGCCTCAGGGAGAAGCAATGCCGGAGCAGCAAAGTCAGTGATGCCACAAGTGGCCCCATGTGCAGCCTGGGGCTGTGTCCTAAGGACCAGAACATGTCCCTCAGCTCTGATAGCCCTTGGATCACCAGAAAATCTTCCTGGACTCCTAAGTCTCCAACACACAGCCATGGCTCACCAGGAACTCCCAGTCTGTTTGCAGGACAAGTCCTGGTGGAAAAGGTTGTTTCCCTCTTTCTGTTTCATTTCAACAGCCTTGCAGCAAGGGTAGGTTAGGACCAGACAGCTGGAGCTCTGGTCCATGGCCTCACCTCTCCTCTCCTTGAGCTTTCTAGAAGGTCCTATGGATTTTCCTTGGAGATTGCTGTGCTGTGTCATCCACACTGGGTTTTGTTGGGTTGTGTTGAATCAGACCAGGTTACATCATTGCTGTGGGGTTAGGTTGTGTCACTCTCATTGGGTTGGTACATTTGTGTTGAGTTGGGTTGTGTTGGGTCATTCATATTGGATTGGGTTGGGTCATTCCTGTTGCGTTGGGTTATTCCTGTCTGGTTTGGTTGAGGTGGGTCATTCATGTTGGGTTGAGGTGGGTCATTTGTGTCTTGTTGAGTCATCTGTATTGGGTTGAGGTGGGTCATGTTTGATTGGGTTAGGTCAAGGTGGGTCATTCATTTTGGATCATTTGTGTTTGGTTGTGTTGAAGTGGGTCATTCATGTCAGGTTAGGTTGAGATGGGTTATTCACGTTGGTTGAGGTGGACCCTGCTTTGGTTTGGGTTGGCCTATGGTGGATCATTCATGTTGTGTTGGGTCATTCGTCTTGGGTTGGGTTGTGCTGGATTATCTGTGTTGGGTTGAGCTGGGCTTGGTCAAATTGTGTTGGGTCCTTTGTGTTGGGTCAGTCATGTTGTGTTGCATCACCTGTGTTGGGTTCCATTGGATCATTCGGGTTGGGTTGTGTTGATAAAGGTCATTCATGGAACAGTTCTGACATCCACAGTGATATTTTTCAGAACTTTTACCCTACAAATGATTTCCAGGAACATCTCCTTGGCTCAGCCACCCTTGGTTTCTGCTACTCTCGTGGAAATCACTGCAAGATTTCCTGGAAAATGTGAACTCTATGTCCTGACCCTGTCCAAAAACATCCTCCACGTGCAGAGAGAAACCTGTGCATCCTCTGCACATCACCCAAAATATTGCTTGACATCAACACCGACAATACCAGCTCCAAGAACTCCCATGGGCAGGTTAGGGAGATGGATTTCTTTCATGAGCCAGCGGAGGATGCACCTGCAAGACCCAGAGTCCCTTTGCTCCGTGCATGGCAGTGGGAGCCTCACAGAGTGGGAGCCGCCAGCAGGCCCTGGCAGGGCCTTTCCCAGGCAGAGGGCTAATTCGGTATCTCCCAGACCGGATGCGGGATCTCGTCACCAGCACCCACTGGGGAAGGGAAGAGCATTGTGTGGGCTGTTGCTTTTTTTAAAGCTGTTTGTGACCCTGGGAGTAGCGTGCGAGTGAGGAAGGAGGAGAGAAGGGGGAGGGCAGAAAATTCCCAGATCCCAACTCTCACTGGGAAATCCCCAGAAAATTCCCAGGCTCTTTCTTTCCCAGCACATGAGCTCCTACGTGCTGAGGCTGAGCAGCAGGTGTATCTCTGGGGCACTGGTCACCTGGGGGCGATGTCGGCCTCCTCCGAGGGGGTGAGGGGTCCCCATCCCACACGACCCTGTGGAGCAGAGGAGGGACCACAAATCTCGGTGAGCTCTGGAGACTGCACTCCACACCCCGAGGAGAAACAACCCCATGAACACGAACAATGGGACATCCCAATGCCACTGCACTGCCCATCCCTAATACAACCAGTGGGACAGCACAGGAGGGGGATTCTCCCCTTCCAGAGCCCCCCAGTCCCCCCCAGACCCCCGGAGCAGCCCTTCAGCTGAGTCACTATTTCATTGGCCTTACTGGCATATGTCGCTCCCTTCGGGAACCCTCCTGGATCCCGCAGATACCCGGCAGGCTGAAGGGCTGTGCCAGGGCACGGTGGGACAGGGGCCAGGGCTTCCTGCCAGGAAGGACCAAGGGACAGGCGACAGGCACTGCCCGAGCACGAGGAGCACGGAACCGTCATCGCATCCGCTGCCTCCTCCGGGGATCCGGCACCGGGGCACGATCGCACCCCGAGAAGGACCCGCGACAAATTCTCATGGAGGCCGGGATGCCTCTGCCGTGAGCTCACCCAGTGACTAACTAGTTTATCTCCCGCGGGAGCTGCACCGAGGTTTTGGGAAGCAGCAGATCCCCGACAGCTCTTCTGCCTGTTCCAGGCGCCGCCTCCACCCCTTTCCTGAAAAACGCGCTCGGAAATGAGGAATCCGCGGTGGCACCACGGCGTCCCCTCGCTGCGGCTCCTCTGCCTCCTTTTAGACCCGCACAACCACGAGTGACACGGCAGGGAAACTGGAGGGACTCGAAGCTCCTGGATTTTGGAAAACCAGGAGTGAGAATTCCGGCATAGCTCTGGGGAGAAGCTCCCGGTGCTTCCCCGAGCTGGTTTGACTGCGCAAGTACCGGGAAGGCACCGCTGAGAACTCATCCTGCCGCATTCCCAGTCCCGGGAAACATCACTGGGACCTCATTCTGCCCCGTTCCCAGCCCCAGGAGACACCCCCAAGACCTCATCCTACCCCATTTCTGATTCGGAGAGGCACCACCGAGATCTCATCCTGCCCCGTTCCCAATCAGGGAAGGCACCATCACGTTTGAGCACAGAGGAAGCCCCTGGAAGTGTCCAAGTCCAGGTTGGACAGGGCCTGGATCAACCTGCTTTGGTGGAAGGTGTCCCTGCGCACGGCAGGGGATGGGACTGGATTTAAGGTTTAAGGTCCCTTCAAACCAAATCCATCCTGGAATTCTCTGTGTTTGACAGGTTCAACCTAATCCCCGAGCCAACCACTCCCAGGGCTCCAGCGCCACCACGTGTCACCCATTCAGTCCCCGTGTCCCCAGTGCCACCTGCCGCTCCCACTTTCGTGTCTGGGTCTCCTTCTGATCCCCCCAGCTCAGTCCCACAATCCTGCCCTGCGAGTGCTTCGTGCTGAAGAACAACCGGGAGCAGCGGGGACCCGGAGCCGGCGGGTCCTGCCCGGGATGCTCTGGGGCCCCCGCGGGGCTGGGATCGTGCCCGGGGGGGGCTGCGGAGGGGCAGGGAAGGGCAGGGCAGGGGGCTGCGAAGGGATGTCCGGGGGCAGCGAAGGGGGGTCCGGGGGCTGCAGCCGCCACTGGCTCTCTCAGCTCTCTCTGAAGCACATGGAGCTCAGAGACCAGGAGTTGGAGCGGGGATAAAGGGACGGAGACAAATCGTAGGTGGAAAGTCTCTCTGCAGGTGCTGTCTCTCTCTGCAGTCACTGGAAGGGCAAGTGGTGCTCACCACCCATGACCTCTGGAATGGGAAAGGAGAAAAAAGCCCCCTCCGCCTCTTCCTACCCCTCAAGATCCCAGCCATCAATCTAGCCAAGCGCCCACCTTGGTCACTCTCTGCCTCATTTGGTAGGTAACAGCTGGGAAAGAATAGGCGTTTAGCTCCCAATCTCTGTCTTGGTAGGGGAAAGAAAAAATTCCACCCAATCCTGAAATTAGAACAACGGCTTCCAAGAAGCAATTGTGGCAGCCCATTTCCCTTCCCACACTTCCTTCTCAGCAGCCGGACCCAACAAACGCACTGTCGAGCCTCGCTGAGGCTCAAGTCTCCATCTCCTTCTTGCTCTTCTGTTCAAGCCATCTAGTTGCATAGTCAGGCTTCGGGAGACAGGCAGGCTATGGTAGTAGAAAAAGCAGAGAAGGAAAGGGCACAGCAACTTTGTCTAAATTAAGGGGAAAAGTAAGAGATTTATTTAGACTAGAAAACTAAGAAGGAAGTGGTCTCCTTTTAATTGAGTATAAATTTTAATTACAAATGAAATTATAGAAAGGATAACGGTTCTTTCCTCCAATGTGTCTATAAGTGAATATATACATGTAATCAAGGCAAAACCAAGAAAGCTGAAGGGAAGGAACAGTTTGTAACTAAGACCTTTGAACACTCACAAGTCTCTGCTCCCATGGGACACAGTGATATTTACGGACAGCGGGTGGCGATGTTGCTCCACAAACGGAGAAGAGAATGACACGGGCAAAGCGGGGTACGAGTGGTCCCTCTGTGATGGACGGTGCGGGACGGAGGAGGCACTTCACAGAGAGGGCCGGTCTGGCACCCTTTCCTGGGCAGTGCAGACTCTCTCCTAGTCCTTAACTGGAGCAAGGAAAAATGCACTGGCCTTGGGAGTCGGAGGTGTGGTGTAGCCCCTCCCCAGGCGAGGACAGTGGGTCCTGTCAGGAGATGTGCAGCAAATCCAAGGCAGCCATGGCTCTCTCTGAAGCACATGGAGCTCAGAGACCAGGAGTTGGAGTAGGGAAAAAGGGAAGGAGCCAAATCACAAGGGGAAAGGCTCCCCGGAGATGCTGTCTCTCTCTGCAGCCACTGGAAAGCCAAGTGCTGCACTGCACCCACAACGCCCCTGGACGGGAAAGGTGAAAAGAGCCACCCCCCTCTCCCTATCCCTCAAGATCCCAGCCATCAAACTAGCCAAGCTCCCGCCTTGATCCCTCTCTGCCTCATTTGCTAGCTAGCAGTGGGGAAAGACTAGGTGGTTAGCTCCCAATCTCTCTCTTGGTAGGGGAAAGAAAAAATCCCACCCCATCCTGAAATTAGAACAACGGCTTCCAAGAAGCAATTGTTGTAGCACATTTCCCTTCCCACGCTTCCTTCTCAGCTGCCAGCCTCATCAAACACACTCTCAAGGCTCACTGAGGCTCAGCTCTCCATCTCCTTCTTGCTCTTCTGTTAAGGCCATCGAGTTACATAGTCAGGCTACGGGAGACAGGTGGGGTGTGGTGGTAGGAAGAGATGAGAAGGAAAGGGCACAGCAGGTCTGTCAAAATTATGGGTAAAATTAAGATATTTATTTAGACCGGAAACCTAAGCAGGAAGTGGCCTCCTTTTAATATAGAAGACACTTTAATTAAAAATGAAATTTTGAAAGGATAACAGTTCTTAACTCCAATGTGATTATATAATCAAGGCCAAACCAAGAAAGCAGAAGGGAACAGTTTGCAAGTAACCCCTTTGAACATTTTGTAGTCTCTGCAAATGAGGGGCGCCTTGATATTTATGAACAGCAGGTGGAGATGTCACTCCATGGCCGAGGCTGGCGCTGCCCCGGGGACAGCCGGGTCTCATTCGTCCCTGTATGATGGATGGTGCAGGACGGATGAGGCGCTGCGCAGAGAGGGCCGGGCTGACACCCTTTCCCTGGGCAGTGCAGACTCTCTCCCAGTCCTTGGCTGGAGCAAGGAAAAATGAGCTGGGTGGGGGAGTCAGAGATGGGGGGCAACCCAGTAGATGACTTAAAGCCCAAGGCTGTGGACTTTCTTTCTTGGGGAAATGGGGGTCATTCGCTGGCAGAAGCAGCCCTCTGAAATAGCCCTTTGGGGAGCAGAAATCCATATGGATAAAGATTCCTCCCACACCCGAAGTGCCTGGACATGGAGGTGTTGCTGCATTTGGAGTGCTGTGGAAGCTGCATTTTTAGCCCCTTCAATCCCAGGGCTGCAGGCTTTCTTTCTTGGGGAAAAGGGCTGTTGTTCACTGGCAGAAGAACCCCTTTGACATGGCCCTTTAAAGAGCAGAATTCCGTGCTGTTGAAGATTCCTTCCACACCCAAGGTGCCAGGAAATGGAGTTTTTACTGCTTTCTGAGTGGTGGGAGTGCAGCATCAGTGATCCCTTCAAGCCCAAGGCTGTGGGTTTTCTTCAATGGTGAAAAGTTAGTAGTTGGTAAAAACACCCCTCCAGAGTAGCCCATTTGGGAGCAGATTTCAATATGGAGTAAAAATTCTTCACACAACCAAGGTGCCAGGATCTGAATGTGGCACTGCTTTCAGAGTGCTGGGGTAGCTGAATCTTCGGCCCCTTCAAGCCCAAGGCTGAAGGCTTTCTTTCTTGGGGAAAAGGGCTGTCGTTCACTGGCAGAAGCACCCCTCCAAAATGGCCCTTTTAGGAGCAGAATTCTGTATGGATCAAGGTTCCTGCCAGACCTAAGGTGCCAGGACATGGAGCTTTTGCTGCTATCAGTTTGATGGTGAAGCCTCATCATTGGCCCCTTCAAGCCCAAGGCTGCAGGCTTTCTTTCTTGGGGAAAAAGGCTGCTCTTTGTTGGCAGAAGCACCACTCCAAAGTAGCCTTCTTGGGAGAAGATTTCAATACGGAGTAAAAATTCCTCTCACACCCAAGGTGCCAGGATATGAAGGTGTTCCTGCTTTTGGAGTGCTGGGGAATCCGAATCTTTGTCACCTTCAGGACCAAGGTTGTAGGCTTTCTTTAGAAACACCTCTCTGAAATGGCCATTTGTGAGCAGATTTCCATACAGAGAAAGATACCTCCCACACCCAAGGTGCCAGGACATGGAGATGTTGCTGCTTTTGGAGTGCTGGGGAAAGCCACATAATTGTCCCCTTCAAGCCCAAGGGTGTGGGCTTTCTTTCTTGGGGAAAAGGGCTGTTGTTTGTTGGCAGAAATACCCCTCCGAAATGGCCCTTCTTGGAGCATAATTCCGTATGGAGGAAAACTCCTTCTGCACCCAAGGTGCCAAGACATGGATATGTTGCTGCTTTTGGAGTGCTAAGGGAGCCGTATCAGTGGCACCTTCAAGCCCAAGGCTCTGCACTTTCTTTCTTGGGGAAAAGGGCTGTCGTTCACTGGCAGAAGCATTCCTCCAAAATGCCCCTTTTAAGAGCAGAATTGTGTACTGTTGAACTTTTCTCCCAGACCCAAGGTGCCAGGACATGAAGGTTTTGCTGCTTTTGGAGTGCTGGCAAAGTCACATCATTGGCCCCTTCAAGCCCAAGTCTGTGTGCTTTCTTTCTTGGGGAAATGGGCTGCTGTTTGTTCGCAGAAGGATCTCTCTGAAGTAACCATTTTGGGAGAAGATTACAATACGGAGGAAAAATTCCTCTCACACCCAAGGTGCCAGGACATGGAGATATTGCTGCTTTTGTAGTGCTGGAGAAGCCACATCATTGGCTTCTTCAAGCCAAAGGCTGTGGGCTTTCTTTCTAGGGGAATACGGCTGTCGTTCGCTGGCAGAAGCACCCCTCCAAAATGGCCATTTTGGGAGCAGAATTCCTTACAGATGAATATTCCTCCCACACGCAAGGTGCCAGGACATGGCGTTTTTGTTGTTTTCGGAGTGCTGAGGAAGCCACATCATTGGCCCCTTTACGTCCAAGGCTACAGGCTTTATTTCTTCGGGAAAAGGGCTGTTTGTAGTTGGCAAAAACACTCCTCTGAAATGGCACTTTTGGGAGCAAAATTCCGTATGGATGAAGATTTCTTCCACACCTAAGGGGTCAGGACATGGAGATTCAGCTGCTTTTGGAGTGCTGGGAAAGCTACACCTGGGACCCTTCAAGCCCAAGGCTGTGGGCTTTCTTCCTTGGGGAAAAGGGCTGTCGTTCACTGGCAGAAGCACCCCTAAAATTGGCCCTTTTGGGAGCACAAGTCCGTATGGATGAAGATTGCTCAGAGACCCAAGGGACAATGACAGGGAGCTTCTGCTGCTTTTAGAGTTCTGGGGAAGCCGCATCATAGGTGACTTCAAGCCCAGGGCTGTAGGCTTTCTTATTTGGGGAAAAGAGCTGCTGTTCACTGGCAAAAACACGTCTCCAAAATGCTCATTTTGAGAGCAGACTTCCGTAGAGATGAAGATTCCTCCTGCACCCGAAAGGCCACAAGATGGAGGTGTTGCTGCTTTTGGAGTGCTGGCAAAGCCACATTTTTGTCCCCTTCAAGCCCAAGGCAGTGTTCTGTCTTTCTTGGGGAAAAGGGCTGTTGTTCACTGATAGAAGCACCCCTCAGACACGGCCCTTTTGGGAGCAGAATTCCGTACAGATGAAGATTCCTCCCACACCCAAGGGGCCAGGACATGGAGGTTTTGCTGCTTTTTGAGCACTGGGGAAGCCAAATCAGTGGCACCCTCAAGCCTAAGGGTCTGGACTTGCTTTCTTGGGGAAAGGGGCCGTTGTTCACTGGAAGAAGCACTCCTCTGAAATGGCCCTTTTGGGAGCAGAAGTCTATATGGAGAAGGATTCCTGTCACACCCAAAGTGACACGAAATGGAGGTGTTGCTGCTTCAGAGTGCTGCGGAAGGCGCATCATTGGCCCCATCCAGCCCAAGGCTGTGGGCTATCTTTTTCGGGAAAGGGTTTTTCGTAGTTGGCAAAAACACCCATCTGAAATGGCCTTTTTGGGAGCAGAATTCCATACGGATGAAGACTCCTCCCACACCCAAGGGGCCAGGACATGGAGATTTTGCTGCTTTCAGAGTGCTGGGGAAGCCACATCATTGGCTTTTTCAAGACCAAGGCTGCGGGCTTTCTTTCTTGTGGAAAGAGCCTTTAGTTTGCTGGCAGATGTACCACTCCAAAATGGCCCTTTTGGGAGCAGAATTCCATACAGATGAAGATTCTTCCCACACCCAGGGTGCCAGGTCATGGAGGTGTTGCTTCTATCAGAGTGCTGGGGAAGCCACATCTTTGGCCCCTTCAAGCCCAAGGCTGCGGGGTTCTTTCTCTGGGAAAAGGCCTGTTCATAGTTGGCAAAACATCTGTCTGAAATGACCCTTCTGCAAGCAGAGTTTCATATGGATGAAGATTCCTCCCACACCCAAGGGGCCAGGACATGGAGCTTTTGCTGCCTTTGGAGTGCTTGGGTAGCCACATCTTTGGCACCTTCAACCCCAAGGCTGTGGTCTTTCTTTCTTTGGGAAAAGGGCTGTCTTCACTGGCAGAAACACCCCTCTAAAATGGCCCTTTTGGGAGCAAGATTCCCTATGGATGAAGATTCCTCCCAGACCCAAGGTGCCACAACATGGAGCTTTTGCTGCTTTCGGAGTGCTGGAGAAGCCCCATCATTGGCACCTTCAAGCCCAAGGCTGTGGGCTTTCTTTCTTGGGGAAAGGGGCTTTTATTCATAGTCAGAAACACCGCTGTGACATGGCCCTTTTGGGTGTAGAATTTCCTATGAATGGAGATTCCTCCCAGACCTAATGTGTCCAAACATGGAGTTTTTGCTGCTTTCATAGTTCTGGGGATGTCACATCTTTGGCACAGTCAAGCCCAATTTTGTGGGCTTTCTTGCTTGGGGAAAGGGGCATTCGTTTGCTGGCAGAAACACCCCTCTGAAATGGCCCTTTTGGAAGCAGAACTCTATGGATGAAGATTCCTCCCACACCCAAGGTGGTACGACTTGGCGGTGTTTCTGCTTTCAGAGTGCTGGGGAAGGCCCATCTTTGGCACAGTCAATCCCAAGGATGTGCACTTTCTTTCTTGGGGAAAGGGGTTTCTTTTTGCTGGTAGAAACACCCATCTGACATGGCTCTTTTTGGAGTCGAATTTACTATGAATGAAGATTCCTCCCAGATCTAAGGAGCCAGGACATGGAGCTTTTACTGCTTTTGAAGTGCTGGGGAAATTGCATCAGTGGCCCCTTCCAGCCCAAGGCTGCAGGCTTTCTTTCTTGGGGAACGGGGCTGTCATTTACTGGCAGAAACACCCCTACGAAATGTCCATTTTGGGAATAAGATTCCCTATGGATGAAGATTCCTCCCACACCCAAGGCGCCAGGACATGGAGGTGTTGCTGATTTCGGAGTGCTGGGGAAGCCCCATCTTTGGCACCTTTAAGACCAAGGCTGCGGGCTTTTTTTCATGGGGAAAAGCTGACTTAAAGTCTGACCAGCAGTGTGAAGAAAAAGAGATTCAAAGTAACTATAATCTGTATTATTTAAGTTAAAACAAACAAAAAAACCCTCCCAATGCACTGCTTCATAAACTGCCTTTTCAGCTAATGAGCAGCATCTATTCTAAGAGCTCTGGCTTTATGCACAGAAGTAATATTCGTTACGGGGAAGACCAGAGAAGCTACTGGTATGAACATCTCTAAAGGCGTCTTTAGAAACTTCAGAATAATTGTGTTTTGCTGTCCACTTATATTCTGTGGGACACTAGCATCCCCAACATGGTGTTTAGGATAGATAAGTAATTAACTTCAGGTTATGGTTGCCCAGCATTTTTCAGACACTCTTCCCAAGAATGAATTTGTACATCCATCTCCTCTTTGGCTTGGAACACTTGGAACAATTTCATTTCTGCTACACACTCAACCTTACTCAATGCAATTGAATGATCTGTAAAGTGGAAATTGCTGTATGACAGCCCTGCACTCTAAAAAGCTTCTACCACATGTAGCTGGAAAAGAAATGTTCTTCTATAAGAGCATAAATCAAAACTTGTTTGAGAGAGGGAAACCAGCTTACCATAACTACAAAGAAAAAGCCAACCACTGGGATTCTTCTAGACAGCATTTAACTGTACACAACTATAGCAAAACAAGACCAATTACAAAATGACCAGGTTGTTGTTAGAGGGTTAAGAATCTTATTGCTGCCAACAGGCACTAAAGTTGTTTTTCTATTAAAATCTTTAGTTGCAAACTTGGATCAGATCTTTTCCCTGCCTCTACAATGAAACAACTTTTAGTGTTGAACAGGAAGTTAACAGCAATACCAAACCCAGTACATTCCCTGTTCAGGTGTGTCTGATTGCAATCTTAGAAAGCTTCTTCTAAATTTATAATGGAAATAGTCCTCCTGTCATCATCACTAAAAATCAGCATTATGCTTTCAAAGGAGTTGCTTACTGCTTTTCTGGATTGCTGTTTTCTAAGCAAACCCAACAGACGTATACAACAACCATCAAGAGCTGTAGTCCAGTATTGAACAGTGTGGCAGAAACAAGCTCTTCAAAGGCATTTGAAACAGCACAACCTTCAGCAATGCTGTTTCCTTTCACAAACATCTTTTATTAATATCTTCAGTGTAAGCATGTAACAACATTGCATCTAAACACGTTACAAAAAACATTATAAAGCCTGGGTCATATCAGAGATTAAAAATGTCCTACACTTGGTATAGAGTACTTTTAAATTCGAAAATAAAAGTACTGTTATACAGTGCATCATCTCATTGAGAATGTTTTGACAAAAGCCAGTGCACAATTACAATTATATATATATAACACCATAGACTCTCTTTTAAGTTTAAATACTTTGCATAGATGGCACAAACGTTTATCACTAGCTACTGTTAGAGATCTATTAGGTTTCCCTCTTTCAAGCGAAGGGGAAGTCCAAGTAATTTCCCGGTAAAGCAAAGCGCTGTGTTCCAGCACCCTGCCGGCGGGCACAGCCCCTCCGTGCGGGGGCCGGGCCGTGCGGCAGGGGCGGGACGCGCAGCATCGGTGTTGTGATCGCGGCGGTCGCTCGGTGCTTGGGCTTTTTCTCCTCCGCAATTAAACTTCACGGTGGCCTCGGCTCGGGGCTCCAGCCCTGGGGCTGCCGGAACCCGGCGGCCTTTCTCTGCCCCTCCCAGAGGGCACAGTCCGGAGGGCCGAGGGCAGCAGCGAGCGAACGGGAGGTACTGGTGTCCCAAAAGACGTTCTGTCACCAGGCGTGCAAGAGACCGATCCACCACCGACAGAGTCGAGGTATTTGATTTATTTACAACTCTGCGCAGAAAGGGGGCCTGGGTGGCAAATCCACAAAGCCAGCACGACGGTCATTAAAATTTTTCATTTTTTTTTATATATTTTGTAAAATTTTTCCACACCCCACATTTTGCGGCGGTACCCGTAGCTGCCGGCGCCGGGCAGGGCCCAGCGGGGCACGCGGCCCCGGGCGGAAGGGGCCGCTCCTGCCCCGGGCCCGGCCCGGCCGGCGCTGCAGCTGCTCCGGGGAGAGTGGCGCCGTGCCCTCACCTGGGCTGTGCCCAGTACCTCACCGCTTTATTCAAAACAGCCCCGGAGGCCACCTCAGTTGCGGCTTTGTAGATAGAAAGGCCGCTGGGCTGAAGCAGGAGTTGTGTTCTTTGCCCAAAGGCGCGGGGCTCAGCCCTCCCTTCGTGAGGCGGACACTGCTTTCCCTCCCTGCCCCTTCCGGTCGTGTCGGAACTGGCGGAGCTGAAGTAAAGTTTGGAAAAGGTTTGTAAAATACATGGAAGGCAAGACACGGTTGTTTTGATTTTTATGTGTTGTAGTAGGTCTTACATATCTGAGAGATGTTTCTTCCTTAGGACTACAGCAGCACGTTAAGATCTCATTTCCTAATATTTTCTCTTCTTTTTTTCCCTTTCCACTTCCTAAAACTCTCAACACTGCAACAGATGATGCTTGAAAGATGATATGTGAAAGGTTGTATGTGTGTATACTCCTGCTGAGTAATAAATGAGATTATTCTAGATGACAAGCCAAATAGAATAAATATTTACCTTTTAACAGCTCAATAGAGAGAGAACGTAGGCTGGAAGTACCTTGTGATAGGCCAAGGTAGGCAGTTGGTTTCTCTTCTTTTTTAACTTTTTCCCTCTGTCAGAGAAGTGGGTCAGGATTTTGTAAGAAAAGCATCATCTTGGCCATGGCTGAGACTCATGAAATTCTAAATCCACTTCAAAACAATTAAGTGACATAGTTTTTAAGATTTCATTTGGAACCCCTTCACTAGAAGCACCTACTAGCCCCATTGGCCCCTACTTCAAAATTTAAGTAATCTGTTCTCAATTTTGCTACTTTTAAATGATACTGGGACAAGAATTCACTTCTGGGAGTTACACAGGCATTTGCACCTAAACTTTGAGCTTTGGTGCTCTGGTTTTAAGTATTCATCTCATTACAGTCTGATCTTGCCTAACACTGCAAGGTGGATGCAGTTTTTTGTATTGTCATAATTTGTCATGTACAGTTGTGATAGAACCAGTTTTGTAAGTAGTGTAGTATATAAGAAAGTTAAGGTTTCTTTGACTTCCGTAACTATATCTAAAATTCTTGCCTATACCTAACTTGAAGTTCTTAAATCTTAATCCTAGAGATATGGAAATTTTCCCTCTCTTTGCATATGAAGGGTTTTTTTCTAATTTTTGATTAACAAATGCTGAAGTGACTGTAGGGTAACCTTTTTAGGAGGTAAAACCCTGATTTAAGTTTTTAAGGGTCAGCATGACATGTGGATCTGGCCAGAGACAAACACAAATTTATCTCTTTCTTTATTATACTTTCTCTTATTTGAGAGATAAGCATGTGTTGTTTGGGCTTTGTTTTTAAATGAATGGGTTTCTTTCACACTGAAGAGAACAGGTAGGTAGCCATTGCAAAGTGTCTTATGCAAGTAGGAAAGAGTGAAACTGGTAATGTTTTCCTGTGCCTATTGTACTGGTATTTTTGAAGCTTCGTTCTGGTAGATCATAAGCATTGTGGAGTCTTAGTGATAAAATATTTGTTTAGCTCTTGACATCTCTGAAATTTGCCAAAAAACTCTTGTAATTTTTGATTTGTGAAGGCAAAGAAAACTGCATTCCAGAAAGGCATGTAAGGGTAACATCTTCTTGCTACCATTGTGAACCAAATTTGGGTTGATCATCTAGAGGTAAAGGTTTTGGTTTCCATTTAATTTCAATTGCTGTAGTGGTACTGGTAACAGTGACATATAATAATGACCACAGTAATGCACCTAGACTTGAGTGAAGTCAATGACTAAGGACAGCGATTTTTAAACAAATTACCAAAAGGTTTTGAGGATTTTGTAAGAATAATACAAAAAGAGCTGAGAACACTGAGAAGCTGGATTCCAATTGATATATATTTGTCGTGGGTTGCCAGTTGTGCCATTGGTTACAGTGACTGCATGCCATGGACATCAACATTGCAGAGTATTATTCTCAGGCATTATTCAGTGCCTGACAGCATTGAAACTGCAGCCTTATTGCTAATCTACAAATGTAGATCAGTTTGGGCATTGCAATGGTCATGACAAGTGTTCGTTCCACAGTAAAGAAAAATGGGTTCAGGTTTTTATAAACATTTAAAGCTAGGAAAAGTACTTTATCCTAAATTTTAGTGATGGAAAACCAAAAGAGATCAAAAGCAAAACTGACTTGTTGGAAACTAAACTTCCATTAATCCTTTTCGTTCCTTTTGGACAAAGCCATAAGGACACTTGTTTATCATAGAGGACTTTGCTGGTAGAAGAAAGGCATTGTTCTAGCAGAAGTTTTGACTATGATAAAATTAACAGCTTATTTCTTGGAATGTCTGTGGATTATACAGTGTAGCTGGTGTCCTGTGCTGCAAGTCACTGTTAATTTCCCAATATGTATCTAGATACTTTTTAATTCGCTGAGGATTTGTATCACCTCAAGAGTGTAGCAGTAGTGGATGTACAAGGGACTTAATGTGTCTCCTTTTCTTCCTGTTTCAGCATTGCTTGGATCTGTGGCCAATATATAATTTTCTGCACTGGAAGACCAGGGAGAAACAGCAGTTGTTAAAAGGTATCTTCATATATTACATGAAACTTTACCTATCTACTTATATTACATGAAACAAATGTACTTTCTCACATTAGTACTTTCCTAATCTCACTTTCTCATGTAGCTGAACTTTCTGTTGCCTCAAGAAATAAATGGGTTTGTGTTTATGAGAATCATTCTTTGGAGTGTTTCTATCTTAAAAAGTAATCTCTCATGGCAGTGATTGCAAGAAGACTACGAGAATGGCAGACAACATGGAAATGACTCCATAAGCCCCAACACCTTGGTTTCAGAGTCTCATTTAAAATATGGAAAATGGCATTACTTATCTACCAGATGATGCCTTAAGTTTTGACCTGTCTTAATATGACTAAGCAGTTATAAAAAACCAAACGAAACAAAACCCAAAAGAGACTTCCACGGGTCCCCCTCCCACACCTACTTGAAAATACGGCCTTAGCCCAAAGATTTCCAAAGACAACAGAACTGTAATTCTGCATGTAGAAGTGGAGCTATTATGTAACAAAAAATCTGTATTTTGTATATGGGTTAAAGCTGCAGAAGATTAGATTGTCCTCTGATTCAGTTGAGATAGGAGTGTTTACAGTAATGGAACAGTCTGTCATTTCAGTGAATCTGTCATTACATTTGTTGTTGTTTTATATGATGTATTGTAATTCATTGTAGCCACACAGTGTAAATTGCAGATGGAGAATCGTTTAATTTGAATTTTGTTATCGGTAGATAAGCCATGCCTGTTTCAGCTGATGAAACTGTGGGGGACCTTCCTGTGAGAGATACAGGTCTGACTCCATCTGGAATTGAAGGATTACAAGGTTTGTACCAGATGCTATTTATTGCAGTTACAGACTTTGATCAGTGGCTTCTTTAGTTTCTTTCTAAAAATGTTTTTGATGTTCCCACTCACAAAATTAAGTTCAAACACCACTCAAAATCTCAGTTAAATTCTGAAAGCTACTGTGACCTATGATTAAGTTGGTTGTTATAAGAGAGGAGTTTCTGTGAGATGCTAAAAACTGGAAAGCTTATTGAGCTATAATGTTCATCCTTCCAAAAGGAAAGTGAACTTTTTTGCTGAATTAAGGTCAGTTTTTAAAAAACTGGAAATCAAAAGTGCCATGCATATTACTCAGCTGCTGTTAGGATGGAACTCCTGGTCTTAGTCTTGTATCTGAATCAGTTTTCAGAATTAGTCCTTTCAAGCTTCAAGACTATGTTGACTTTGAAACAGATTTGAAAACATCTGTTGTAACAATCATCTTATTTTTGAAGTAGTATATTTGACCATACCTGGTTGTTAAATTGTTACCTTTGCATTGTCTGGTAGGTAATTTTTGTAATTTTTTTGGTTTGGTTTGGTTTTTCTGGAGATTTTTGCTTAGTTTGCCCCATCATTTGAACTACTAGGGTTTTTTAGTCTTTAAGAGGAAGGAAGAAGGAGGTGATTAACATGCTAATAAATCTGAAAAAAATTAACAGTGATAAAAAGTGTAAAATATCAAATTACTTGAAAATTTTCATGAATCTTTTTTTCAGTATTTCAAGATGAGATAGACTTTGAGTTATGTGTTATTGACTGTATTGAAGGTAATTTAAAGTTGCCTTGGTTTGGGTAGAATCATCAACTACACAGAATGCAAAAGCTCGACAAGCCATATCACGAATCAGTCGAGAGGAACTGGAAGACAGGTTTCTCCGTATACATGATGACCACATCCTACTCAAACAGCATGCAAATAAGCAAGAGGAAAAAATTAAAAGGTATGGGGTTTAATAATTTTATTTTTACTTTTTTACTCCTCAAAGGATTATCAACAAATGAAAAATCTTTCTGATTTCTCTCAGAGGACTTTTTAATACAGTGGCTAAAATCACCCCTCAATTCATTTTTATGTTGATATCTGGTTGTCTCTGAGTATGTGAGATGCTTTTTGTGGTGGAGCCTGTTAGTTCTCCATGTACAGAGGTGCACTGCTATCTACCTGGGAGTTGGTACTTTACTTTCCCAGCCATGCTGGCAGAGTACAAATATAACAGATGTTCTGGGAATATAAGAAGAGGCCATAGAAGCCTAATGATTCATCGAGAGTTTCTTTATAAAATCAAAATGGCCTATCCAGAGAGGTTCTGCCCCTTTTTTGCCCTGTCTGTCCCTCAGGAAGCTGACTAGCATCTAGCCTTTTACCATGGAGTTACCGCTAAAACATCTTTATTTCAGCTCTGCTTTATTCATCATAGTACCTGACTTCAATGAAGAAAGTTCCATGTAGCATGGGGAGCACAGTACCTAGTGTGCCCAAACACATGCAAGCAACTTTAGGCTGATTATTAAACTTCATGTACTAAGATTTGTGTGCTAATCTTTTCCAGCACTTAGTGTGCTGGCAAATGGATCTGGAATCTGCAGAACTGTTCGTAGTATTACTGTTATTGGAGGAGGGCTGATTAATCCCAAACCGTTTTGCCTATGTGTTCCCATTGTGCTAATTGCTAATCAAGTCTTACTGAATGAGAGCAGGCTTCTCACCAGGAGCCAACGAATTCATCAAAGGGCAGCTGAAAATATTTGCCTCTGTACATGAGATTATTTTATACATTCTTTCCTTTTGGCTCAGTATTCACTGAACCAGGATCCAATTGACCAGCATGACAAAATTTTCATCTTTTTTGTGAGGCTGTTGTCAGATATAAGATGATAGAACAAATGAATTTTTCCCTTAATTTAAATGGCTATTCCTGTGTTTCTGTGCATACCACTCAACATCCACTTAGGTGGATATAGTCATCATTCACTTAGGTAGAAATACACATAATATCCAAATTGCTATACCTGAATTAATATATTAAAGTGCAGAAAATAAAAAATACGGTGTGTGTCTAGATTCCCAGAGAAAAATCTTAGGCTAAATTTCTTCTCTAGCATCCCTTATGCCAAAACCCTTGCAGCTAAAAGTTTGGAATGAATTTCTCATAGAATTACACTGAAAAAAAACCCAAATAAACAAAAAACATTCTTACAGACAGGTTTTGTGGCATCCTAAAGTTATTTTGTTCTGCAGCATTCCAAAGTAACTATGGATGTTTTTGGTTTTACTTTTGTTCTTTTAAGTAGAAGCTTCTGTCCACAAGCTCACTTCTCAAATCTGTAACTACTTCACGCAGAAGTTCCAATAGAAGGTCAAGTGTTAAAAATTAAGCTGCCTGTGGAAATATGTTTCCTTCCTTTACTAACCTTTAATTTTAAGCCTTAGGAAACCGTTATTTTTCAGTTGCAGTGGGTGCACCTTTGCCTGACTCCAGGTTCTCACCAAGCTGCTATCCTTCCCAGATAGACAGATAATAGGGTTAGGGTTACCAGAAAACAACTGGTAGGTTGAGATAAAGCACTTTACTAAAGCAAAAGCAAATGTTTGTGTGTGAACAAGCAAAGAGAAGAATAACAAGGCTTATTCTCTAATTCCCATCAGTAAACAATGTTTGGCCTCTTCCTGGGAAGCAGGAATTCAGGCCACAGAGCAGCTGCTCCAGGAGGCAAGCATTGTAAACAACAAATGCCCACCCTTCCTCTTCATTTCCTTAGCTTTTATGTCTGAGCTGACATCACATGGTCTTTAGTTTGGGTCAGCTGGCCTGGTTATGTTCCCTCCCAGGATCTTGCCCTCGATTGGTGGGGGAGGATTATTGCAGTGCTGATGCTGTGCCAGCTCTGCTCAATAGTAGCCAAAACATTGGTGTGTCAACGCCTTTATAGCTACCAATGCAAAACACAACTCTGTGAGAGGCTGCTATGGGCAAATGAACTTCTATCTCAGCCGGACCAAGTACAGTTGTAAAGCATGTTGCTGCACAGCAGATTCAGTTATCTTCGAAGAGTTCTTCACAGGCAGTAATGGTTATATTAAAACCTGGATTTATTGTTCAGGTTCTATGCTCAAGTCTTCAGAGTGATTATGTTCCTTTCAACAGAATGTTGTTTATGCTGACTTTTCACATTCCATCTCATAATTTTTTGATTGTTTTCCCCAGAATGACCACCAAATTAATACGACTTGTTAATGATAAAAGAAAATCTGACCAGGTTGGTGGTGGGCCCAGGCGGCTGGGTCAGGCTCTGGAGCTGGAGGAAACGATTGAGCATTTGCAGGAAAGAGTTTGTGACCTTGAGAAGCAAAATGAGAGCCTCCACAACAAACTCATTTCAACTAAGCAGCAGCTTCAGATTCAAGGCCATAGGCCTTGTCCGTACAGCTATGTTCAATCTCGTGTTAACACTGGTCTCAAGAAAGTGAGTGAAGCTTCGGGCATGCCAGAGCATGCGAAAAAAGGTATCATTCATACTTATTAAAAAGAGGGAACTCATAGATTGCTCTGTGAAACCATGAGTCTGACTCTCAAAACATCTGTAATGCAGATCAGAAAATATGCAGAGCAATTATCCAAAAATCAAATATTTGGAAAATTTCAGGAAAGTTTAGTTCTCTAAGGTGTGAAGAGACAGGGAAAACTCCACAAATAATGAATATATTCTACTATCTCTGCTTTGTGTTTGTCTGATTTTAAAATACTACAGCAAGCTCATCTAAAAGTCCTAGTCAGCTGTGAATGTTTAGTAAATACTTGCTGGTTTCTCATTGCTTTCTTTATTGAGTGCAACCATCTAAGAAATACCTTGATTTGAACAAAGGTAAAAAAAAAAATCTATATCCTCTACGCATATATGCGTAGACGTATATACACATCAAAATTACCAATACCTTAAAATAATACTTAAAGATCAATATTCAAAATAGATTTAGTTAACTCAGCACAAATGCAGAGTAGGTAATTTTTTTTCAGGTGTTTTGGGAAACTGATGGTCTAATGGTACCTTGAACCTTCATTTTGTGGAGTGAGGGATCCCAGACTTAACTGCTGGTGTTTGAAATTTTTGGTAACCTCAACAGTTTATTAATTTCTTCGTGCAGAAAAAAGAGAAGTAGGAGAAAAATTAGGAAAAACCATTGGTTTTGCTCCTGAAGTAACAATTCTTCCTTAGTTAATTTCTCACTTCTCTTCTTCACTAGAGTCTTAGGACGCTTCTAAGGAAATAAGGAAATTATTTTCACTACTACTAAAAATGGCCCTGTAGTTGCTTGTCCAGGTGAATGACGGTTGTGATTTTGTAAAGAAAATACTGGAAAAAAGTGATTACAATTTCATGTTCCTCTTTAATACTGCTGATATTGTTCTGTGAAGACACCATCTCTGTTCTCTGACTTTGAAAGTAAAATCTCCTAAAAATCCTTTCAGGCCATGTTTTTAATGCATTTCTTTAACACTATACTGTATCGCCTATAGTTCAAATTTCACAACAGCTATGTGGTAGACACTCCTGAATGTTTCATGCCATGTGAATTTGATGTGAAAATACTTTTTATGGCATCTAAATAGAAGTTGCAAGTGTTTGTACTATATAGAGATTGTTGATTTGTTCAGTGCTTTTTCATTCAACATGACAAATATGTATCTCTTTTTTTGTTTTCAGGAATGAGATTTCAGAATTTGGAAGTGAGATCATCTGACCTTGTGCTCCCAAAATATGGACAGAGTCTACCTGAGGATTCAAGGGCTGAAATAAGAAACCTGTATGGTTTTTATGACTTTTTTTTTTTCATTATAATTATTTAAAATTATGTTTTTCTTGAAGAGGAAAAAATACGCATCTCTTCAGAAAATAAAGTGAAGTGGTTGGATCTGACAGTAACACTGTGGTAACAATGCGGAAATATTTTCTGATAAAGAAAAGGAAGGATCCGGGATTTAGAATGCAAAAATGTAGGTGCATAAAAATCTGATTGGAAGTTAAAATTATTCTCCAGTGGAGAGCCTCTCTTTGCTAGGATGCAATGCTGCCTTCCTGCTGAAAAAAGTAGGAAGGACCTAGGCTGCAAAATTTTTACCAACATAACTCCTAAAATGTGTGGGACAATCTATGCAAGTGGGGACTGTGTTGAATGTCTGATGCATTTAATCTTCATTTCCAGAGGCAGGCAGATTTTATGGTTAAATTATGAAAAGCACAGCATGAGACAGTTACGTAAAATTATTTTGATTCATTTGTGGATTTTGAAAGTTGGTTTGTAATCCAGCTGCACCTTTAACTGAAAATAACCCCTTTTAATATCCTTGAGGAAGAGTTTACACATAAAAGTAGAGAGGTGTTATATAGGCTGCAGAAAAAGTAGTTAACATCTGATTTAAAGATACTGAGGTCTAATTAGAACATTTTTCTATAAAGAATATGCTTTGAAGTCTGATTTTCTAAAAGCTATTTTAGTATGTGTTTATTTTCATAACGTTTTAGTTAAATCATTTACTACATTGTCTGTAAGTGCTTAATTTTCAGTAAATGGGCTTGGTAAGTATAGAAATATATGAATTAATATGCAGTAATGTATTTTGTGCTTGAAGTTGTATAAACACAAAGATTTACTGGGTTCGTAGGAAATCATTGTACAGAAATGTTCTTATAAATTATTTTTTAAATTGCATGTAATAGATAAGTTCCACTGTTTAAGATACATTTTTTGGTGTAAATTTATCTATCTCAGAATAAAAGCTTAAAATTTGCTTTTACTGCTTCATCATTTGATGAACTCAATCTTTTGATAGCTAGTAATGGTGTTTTGCTTTTCAGAACACAGTTAGTACTAATAGATTAGAAGGATAATTCTAATATAGAATATAAGACACCATGGATGGCATTCTCAGCTAGGTTCTGCCAAACGTTCAGTCTGCATAAATATTTATTTGGAGAGTTTGTGTTGTGTTTTCATAGTAATTTAAATTCAAGCCTCTGTTGTGATGCATCTCATTAAGAGAAGTTTTGCTGAACACCCAGTATTTTAGCTCTCTTGAGTATTCATTTGATGTTTTTTCTTTTATTAAATACCTGCTTGTTTTCGGAATGTAACATTCTTGTATTTGCAGAGAGACTGTGATTGACTCACAAAGGAAACACATTGAGGAGCTAGAGCACGCCAGAGAGATTCTTGTGAGTCAGCTAAGAAGGAGAGAAAAGGAAATTGAAGAATCCCTCCAAAGGCTGAAGGAGCAAGGCACAGCAAGCCAAAGGTATTGCGAAAACTGAGAAGTTCCATGGTAGAAGCATTAAAAGGGCTATGTCATAACGTTAACACATAGCTGTGGAAATTATGATTTCTCTAAAGGAATATGTGCTTAATTAATTTTTTTCTCTTTGGTGAAACTAAATCATAAACTCTTTTGCAAATAGCCATGGATAATTATAAGGAAGGAGACTGTTGCAATAATAAGTTATAAGGTTTTTTTCATAACTAAACAGAGAAGTTCATAATTGCAGTGTTAGTTCGTTTACAGCTGATGGAGATTCAGTTGAAGTTCAAGTCATAAAATTTTAATCACATATTGTTCTGTGATGATTAATTCTCATAATTAAGTCCACTAATTAGGAAAGAGATGTTGTAGCCAACACTGTAAGGAGATTTTTTTAAGTCGTATGATATAGCTGTGCACTTTAGGTATAGGATTGTTTTCCTGTCATACACAGTTCTATATAATAAGCAAAGTTGTAAATGTATTGATTGAAGTTGCTGTATCATCATGGGGTAGAATGTTTATTTCCCTAAATTCTGTAGTGTGGATTATAGAAGAAGGAATTCGTTTGGGTGTTACACACTAAATCTTCTTCCAAATGTGAGCTCATGATGCATTTCTTTTTACTTTTGAAGGCTAAATATTCAAGACAATGTGGAAATGATCAAGGTCCATAAACAGCTGGTTGAGAAGAGCAATGCTCTTTCAGCAATGGAAGGAAAATTTCTCCAGCTTCAAGAGGTAATGGCAATTTGATCAGTAACATTCCTATACTCTTGTCATACCGATATGCTAAATGGAAAACCAAATTATATGCAATTCTTGACAATACTTAGTACATGGAAATGAGCCACCTACTACATTGCACTCAAGCCACTCCAAATGGAGTAGGGATTTTTAGTCTTAATTTCTCTTTTTTTCAAAAGGGTCTGGCAGGGTCTGATTTTATCTGCAAAGTCATCCCAGACAGATTAGGAAGAGTGACCTGAGTTGTCACCAGAGATTCTTGATCATTTAATGAAAGGACTTTGACTTAAATATACTGATTTACGAAAAAGAGGGACCAGAGCCCTCTCACTTTGTCAGTCTTTGATAAAGTTGGGGAGATTTGGCTCTTTTGTTCTGGCATTAGGATTTAACTTCTGTTCATGTGTTCATGGACATTATTTTAGAGAGCTACTGTGAGTAATAATTTTCCTCATGTAATGAGCAGTTTCCTGAAAGTCTGCCCATGGTAGATTCTGTATAGGTTTTAGTTTTACAGCTTTTCTCTGCCTTTTCCTGTATGTTTTTGGAGAACTGTATGTGCATACAGCGGTAGTTTGATAATAGTTTGGAAATGGGAGAGAGAGTTCCTGTAATTAGAAATCCTAACTGTAATAGAGCTCTATTAAGTATCCAAGGTTTATGATGTGGAAGTGCTAGATACCCTTATAAATTCTTACTGTTTTTCTGTTTCTGCATTTTGTTTTGCTTTGCCTCCTTCTTGCTCTTTAGTGTAATTCCTCTGTCTTCTCTGCCAAGCTGAGAAAAGGCTTCATATGACTTTTTAGCCTCTTAAAGAGAAAGTGATAAGTAAACTGTTCCATTTTAAATCTATCCCAGTTTTTGGCCAAGGATGGGAGGTGGGATGGAGCCTGGAGCTGAGTGGGTGTGTCTGGATTCTTCTTATATACCACCCACATCCTTGCTGAGGGCAGAATTAAGGGATTTTCACTTCTGTGATAAAGGGACCATGGCTTCAGGTGGAAGAAAAAGGGAACGTGCTGAGCAACTGCCACCATTTTTCAGAGGTAGCAAGTGGTGAGCAGAACAGGGGGCTGGAACACACAGTGCAGCTCAGAGGGTTTATCCATCATTGTTTATCTTGTGCTTGGGGGGAAAACATGGGCGTGGATGGTTTCGTCTGCCATTTTTTGTGTCTCAAGAGGCCACGTGGCACTGGCTGTGGTAGCATCAAGCTGGTCAGACTTCCATAAATATTTTTGAATGTTTATGTATATATGTATAGTATATGTATATATGTTTATGTGTATATGTATGTATAGATAGATAAATACATATATATATGTATACTGTTACTGTTTTCCTTATTTCCTTATTCATGCTGGTTTTGTAGTACATTGTTTCTCAATCTATAATCTCTGCCTTTTGTCCCTTTCTCACTGTAGAGGGTGGGAGGAAGGGAAGCAACTGCTTGGAGCCTAATTTCCAACTGACTTTAAAAAACAAATCGTAGGTGACTTTTTGGTAATTCACACATGTCAAGTACTTATGCCTCTTTCTTGGCAGCAGCTGAATAGAGACACGTGTCTAGGATTCAAATCGGTATTTGAAGACATTGTTTCTAATATTCTCAGTGTTTTATTTCTAGGAAGGATGAGTGTGTTTTCTGTCTCTTATGTTTTAGTAAGGGAATGGATACAAGGGTTTTCCCATTTCCAGTAATTTGAAATGTAGCTACTAAATGTAAATAGCGGTGAAATCCAAAATTTCAAATTTAGATGGCTCATATTTGCCAACTGAAACAAAGAATTAAATCCAACAGCAGGGAGTGATTGCACATTTCTTTAATGCAGCAGGCTGGGGGACATGGGGAATAATTCATCGTACACACCTGCCTCTGCCACATTCTTCACAGGGTAAAATTCAAGGCCCTCTCCCCTCATTATGTCAGTCAGCTTTCAGGTTTCTTCTTACTAGTCTTTCATGGAGCAAGATTGCCATCTAGCACCCCTTTTCCTGGTAGGAGAGTGTGAGGAAGGGGCCTTGGGGGACTTTCTGAGTCTTCCTTGTCATTGGAGTCTTCCTCGTGTTGGCAGATTTCCTAACACATGTGATTAATTTTTCCTCACCTCTAACGTCCTACCTCATTGTTTTGGTTTCTACTAAGGCAGTTACATTTGTCATTAGTTAATTTAAATTTAAGTTCTTCTCTCATTAAACAGTTCTCTATTGAGTTTACCTCTTAACAAAAACAATGCCTATGGACCATGTTGTGTGGAGTATGTAATCTATTTCTTCCAGTTGCACCACTCCAATTAAGTTTTCTATCTCCATTTTGCAACATTAGGCTGATTTAAGAGAAAAGCAGCTAAAATAGCACAAGTCCAGGCCTTAGTTGATTAAAATACAACTCCTTACAGGGGTCAGATACCTCTAAATTCATAAGCTACCTGAGATGAAGGCATATCATTCTTTCACAAAGCAGCAGTTTAGTATTCTGTGTTTACTTTGATTGCTTTTTTGCCTGTTGAGTTCATTGTCATTTACTTTCAGTTTCTACCAGTTGAAACTCATATTATTTGTCCAGGTTCATCTTTGCACTCGAGTCAACCCAGGAGAAAGCGTAGAATGAAAAGAGCCTGTAATTCTGCACCGTGTAATGATGTTGAAGTTGAGCCTGCTACCAAACATGTACAGGGCAGTTTTAACGCTAGAGTGAGTTGAATGAAGGAATTGTGCAATGTATTTAGAAGAAGAAAAGACTAAAATTGTTTGGTTTATATATTTAATCCTATTGGCGTGTTTGTTTGCTGTAATTCTCAGCTGAGCATTCAGAATTTCATGATTTGTAATATGAAATATGCTAATCTGTGCAACTACGATTTGAAATACAATAGTCAATTCCCTTGAACAATTAGTTCAGTTACACAGTTGTAACTGAGAGCAGTTAGTGTTCACTTGTGCAATATCTCTGGAAGGTATATATCCGTTTTCTTTACTGTAAGCGTGGTGATTGTAATAAACTGCCAGAGCCAATATGCAGTTTAAGAGTTTTATTAATGAGCAAAAACAGCGCGCTGAGCGACCAGGGAGTCTCTGCTCCACCAACGGCTCGCAACTCAACCGTATCTTGTCATAGATTTTATACAGTTCTCTTTTCCAGGTTTCACAACTGGTGGGTGTGCTCTGTACTTGCGCCTGGGTGTTGCTAGGTGGTCATTGGGATGAAGGCTCGTAGTCTTCCTTAGATAACTGTATGCAATATGTCTTAAGCCCTGTGTAATTTCATACCTTGCAAGCATGGTTACTCAAGGCTTAAGATAAATTGCTGACAACACAAAAAGGCAATTCTTACAAGTACAGAAAGTTTGTTCTGATTTCACCGTCCAGATGTCTGCGGTTTCTTGCTCCATAAATCACAATACACAGATTCATCAACAAAATTTTCCATTGTCACAGTGATGAGGCACAGGTTGCCCAGGGAGATTGTGGATGCTGCAGCCGTGGACTGTTCAAGGCCAGGTTGGATAAGGCCTTGAAGAGCCTGATGAAAGTGGGAGATGTGCCCTGCCCATGACAGGGGGAATTAGGACTGAATGATCTTAAAGGTCCCTTCCAACTCTTAATGTTCTGTTTCTTTAAATTAGTTATTTCTAACTGACAGCAATATCAAGGCATGCTTCCCGAAGAAACAGAATTCCAGACTAGAAACTAAAGTCATCATTCCAGTTCTTGGCCATGACCTGAGTCTGTGGATACTCCATGGGCAGCAGAATAGAAAACAGTTTGTGTATAATGGAAAAAAAATGTTGATAGAGCACTTAATATGGGATACCCAGGTAAAGAATACATTTTTGGGAAAGAAAAGCAAACAAGAGACAAGTCATGGCCCTTTTGAAGTTAATGAGGAAAGTTAATCCAAAATTGTCAGGAAAATAGGAGAGACACTGAAAGAATAGAATGAAGTGGAAGAAAGGAGACTTTTTCAGGAACGGATATTTTTAGTGCTTTTAATGAGATGATTCAGTAGAACAAATAAAATTACGAGTTTTGTTTTCGATTGTTTTGGAAATCAAGGAAAGAGATGAGGATGAAATGATCTGTGAAAGGCAGCTTTGCCAGAGTGGGGTTTTTGTTTGTTGTTATATTGTGGATTCAAGTCACCCAAGTTATTGAAATAGAAGAGAACTTCATGAAAGAATGGAAGCTGAGGCATGGGAAAGAAAAGATCAGTTTGCTTGTCAGTTAGAGACTGTAAGCTTTCGTATTTTAGTAAGAAAGGAATATATGGAGAGATAAGAAAATAAGAAAAGAGCATAAAAATACTATTCTTAAGATGTTCTTTTCTGGAGTTATTGAAATACAGTTCACCGATACAGAACAGAGCAAGAGGAACCCAGAAGAAAGATGTAAAAATTGATGAGTAATAGACTTCATTAACTCTCTGAAATAAGACTGACTGCTAATACTATTTATTCTCCATGACATTTTTCTTACTGAGAAATGAGATATAAAGGGCTGAAGATGGAGTGAGTGAATGTTTTTTCATGGGTTTTTTGTTTGTTTCTAGTCTGTTCAGGCTGCATATGGACATAAACAATTTGTACAGGTTTTTTCAGGTTTCACATTCAGCTTCTCCGTTTAATTACTTTGTAGGAATACGTATGAAAAACATGAAGCTAACTTCTTTCTGTCTACAATCATTACACTTTAGCTGTACTCACATATGTATTTGGCATAAATTCTCAACCATTTTAGTAAACAGGAAGTTAGCCTTCGGACTGTTTTGTCTCAAGTCAGAACCTGAATGTGATTTATGCTAAAATTTTTTAATGAATGAGGCTTTATTAAATGATTGTGGAATGTAGACAGTATATTATTAAATAGTACTCTGGAAAGAAAGGCTCTGTCAGCATCCTTCATTTAATATTAAAAATGGCTAAATTTGCCTTACTATAATCCATTGAAGTAAATGAGAATGTATAGGAAATCCCTAGTCCCTTGTAAAGTACTGCTAGCAGGGAAACAGAACTGAGTGCATTAGGGTTATGAAACAATTATATATCTACTTATATAGATATATGTATGTATATAATACATATATATCTATATAAGATATAGATATATATATTATATATATGGGTTTATATAAATGTAAGGGTTAGGAGAGCTGTGGCAACATAAGCTGTGGTCAACATATCTGTGGTCACCATTCACTTTTGCTTGCTACAGTGTTTTTTGGTCAGCATGTGCAACCACTAACTGCAACAAAATATTTTAATTATTTAGTAGATACATTTCTTGATCGTTTTTATCATGACTGAACTGAGAGGTTAATGTTCATGAGGGCAGCAAGAATGGCACCTTCTCCTGGCCACGCGTAATGAAAGTTGCTTTCAGTTCCTTTCAGGAATGTCTCCTGCTGACCGCATTGAGAACATGGGTTCAGTACTGCCATGAGATAACCCTGTTGGAATATGCTCTGTGGGAACATTCTATTAGATGTGATTAATTTTTTTCCTGTATCTTCCTGCCTGCCTGCCTCCTTCGCTTCCCCTCCCCCCTTCCTTCCTATAGAACCTAAAGAATTTGAGGACCAACCATGATGCTTTATTAGCAAAAGGTGATGAACTGAATGTGCAGCTCAAAGAGGAACGGTTAAAGTGCTTCCATCTTCAAAAAGAATTGCAATCAGTAACTATTTCAAACAGGAGGACAGAAGAGGTGAGATTGTGTTCAAGAGATCTTTAATCTGCTTTACATACTATGTATAGATAAGGGAAAAGTTAATGATGGGATACCTTTTAATTTCAGAAATGTGAATAGACTTTACAAACACATTTAGAAGATTGACTTAGTAATATATATACTTTTATCTCATTGAAAAGGAAAAACTGTGGCTTGCTGCTTCCATTTTATAGAATTTGTGAACTGCACCTGATCCCTGTGCCACATAATCACTGCAACAGTGTTTGGACAGTATTTGAGGTTAAACCATAGGACCTCCTGTCAATTCTGATCCAGAAGAAGTGTTTTGTTAACTGAAAAAAAATCATATTTGATTTATTGAAAATGTATTGCTACTTTATTAGTATTTTTTCAACCTGATTTAATTACAATACAGTGTAGTGTTCCATCTAATTTAGCAGTTCAAATCAGTTGCTTCTATTTCTTTGTCTGGGGGCTCTCAGAGAGTAGTGTTCTCACTGTCATCCAGATTTAGGGCTAAAAATCAAGTGGTTTATTCCTCATTCTCTTCAGTGTATGAGGAGTAAGAGTCTATGAGCTTACTTGTTTTATCTTACATTTTGTAGCAACTTAAATTTAGTTTTACCACATGGTTTACCTGTTCACCAAGATTATCTCCTAGATATTTCCTCCAAACCTTTAAGCTATTGTAATGCATGTAGGTATCTTCTCAGTGAAGGTATCTCATCCCTTTAAAATCATATCCTGCTTCAGTATTTTGAAAGCAAAGACATGTTGTTTCTATAATGTCAGTAGAAAATACTTATAATACAAAAGTCATACAAAGCTAATACTTAGTAAAATGGAAATTAAAAAAGGTAATGCTATAGATTTTTATTTTGCATAAGAGAATGTGATTAGATACTGTTCCACTGCAACAGTCTCAGCTTAATATACACAACATGAAAAAGACCGGACCAAATGTAAATCCATGTGATGTTACCTTGAAGCTTCTAAGCAACTGATGTGGACCCTGAGATTGGCTCCATTGGTTAGAGCAGGTTGCTAACACTGCCAGTGTGGTGGGTTTGATCCCCAAATGGACCGTTCACCTAAGAGTTGCACATGCTCGTCCTTGTGAATCCCTTCCAACTTAGAATATTCCCTGATTCTGATTCTGTGTAAAATAACAAATAATAGCCTGACAATTTCTACAGATTATTAATTATTTGACTGCACGCATTCATTGTACTTTCCTTTTATGCTGAAATGAAACTTCTCTCTTCATTTTAGTTACAGGAAAGAATAAATGATCTAGAAAGAGAGAATGAACTGTTGAAAGAAAACTACGATAAGCTGCATAACAGGTAAGTTATGGTTTGTGTATATAAATACTAGATTCCAGTCCTGTTGAATAGGTCATATACTGTGCTGGAATACATCTGTGTTTGGAAACTTCTGTGGTGTTCTGTTTGTGTTTCACCTGTTCTGTTGAAATAGACCAACTTTTTCTAATACTCTTGAAGTAGTAGATTACTACTCTTTAAAAATGTAATAAAAATTAAGTAGGAATCACTCTATTTTGAACATAAAGAAGCTATTACTTGAATTTCTAATAGTTTTCTTTAGCGTTATTGTTGAAAAAATATGTCTAGGTAGACATCTATTCCATTTGAGTTGTTTTGGGCTTAATTGTTTTTTTCTTCTGGCTTTTTTTTTTTAACAAAGGGGTGTTTGAGCTTTTTCTGTGTGTTCATCCAGCTCTTCTCAGAGAACCTATATAAAGTCTGATATCTGACAGTTTCTTCCAACGTTTCTTTTTGAGGAGTGGTTTGTTTGGGCAAAAGCTACCATTTCACTTCTACTGGTAAAGAAAAGAAGTACTTCTAGTCAATTGCCACAAGCATATTGAAGTAAAAATGACCTTCCTTTATTGTGAAACTGTGTGAGATTTTTGCACTAATGAGGTTCAGAAAATAAAACACATATCCTTGAGCTAATAATTGTCTCAGAAAATAGGTAGAATGCTTTAAGTCTTTTCTTGAAATTACTTCTCTTAAAGTATTTGGCTTGTCAGTGTGATGTCTGTCAGAAAAATACCAATGACTAAACACTAGGTGAGTGATGTTAAATTTTGTTGATAGTATCCTTACAATATTTGTTAAATTTCTTCTGTGGTCTGTGATGAAATTAAAAGTTATAATAGTAAAAAACTGTGAGTACAAATAAAACTTTTTTACTTACAAGGTGTAACAGTTGTATAATCACATTATTCATTTTTTTTATAGGGACAGTTGATGAATTGTCTCTTAGGTTAATTTTTGAAGTTTTCTCTGAAGTTTGATCATGTTATAAATATTTCTGATTATTTTTCTATCATTATGCAGAAAAATAATGCTTGCTAACAAATCGACTTACAATCTGTTCTTTTTAAGTCATAGTGAGATAACTTAAGAAGATATTGAACTAGATATATTTAAATATGCTTCTGTTATAATGCAGTAACCTACCGTATGGCTTTCCTTTTACATAAAATGATCTGTCTTTTCATATACTCCTATTAAACTTTTTTTCATATTCTGTCATTCCATGTTACTGTATAGGTCTCATGGTTTAATCCCAACCAGCAGCAAAGCCCCTAAAGGTCGCTCGCTCACTCCCATACCATAGGATTGGGGAGAGAATTTGAAGGGCAAACTGGAAAAATTGTGGGTTGAGATAAAGCAAATTTAATACGGAAAGCAAAAGGCATTCACACAAGCAAAGTAAAACAGTGAATTAATTTACTGCTTTCCATGGGCAACAGGTGTTCAGCACCTCCCAGAGAGCAGGGCTCCATCCCACACAACGACTCAGGAAGACAAACACCATCACTCCTTTCTCGTTCCTCCTCTCACTTTATATACTGAGCATGACGTCATATGGAACATAGCTTTCATCAGCTGTTCCTGCTCTGTCTCCTCCCAATTTCCCACTCACTCCTAGTCCCCACCATGGCAGTACAAGGAGCGGGAAAGGCCTTGGCTCTCTGTAAGCTCTGCTCAGCAGTAACATCTCTATTATCATCACTGTGTTCAGCACACATCCAAAATGCAGTCCCATACCAGCCCCTGAGAAGAAAATTAAGTGTATCTCAATCAAAAGCAGTATATTAGGTAACAAGAAATTAGAGAAGTGGATCGTGTCATTATAACTACCTGTTTTAATGGCCAACTTTTTGGGTTTGCCGTTTGAACAGTGCAGCTTTACTACAGCTTACATGTTGCTAGTGGTGGATAGGCCAGTCTCCATGGGTGCTGCATAGTTAATAAATACTTTTTTTAACAGCTGAAAGGAGGCACAAGCCCATTCTTTGCTAACATTAATTTTGGAAAGTTGTTTGAAGTTGATGGGAATTTTGCCAAAGCCAAGACTGCAGAACTGAAAATGAAAAGTTTGCAAAGAACAAATATGAATTTGTCAGGTGACTCTTTTTATTTAGTCAGTATATCCAGAAAAACAATTCATTTGGATAAAAGGTTTGCAGGAATGATTTTCATATGACCTTCTAAAGCAAATCTAGCAATGCAAGAACTCCTTCAGAGGAAATGGTGCCAGATGTGGTTGACTACTGGTTAATTCAGGTGGTTCCAACTCTGATGACATACAGTATGTGAAAGAAATTCCACATGAATTCAAGCAAAATAATCTTAAAAGGAAGAAAGCAACGCAAGTGGACTCAATTTGAACTGACAAACATTATCATAATATAGACTTGGATAAAACCTGTCTTCTAAAATGTTCTTAATTTAAACATTTAACTCTTGAGCTGCTATCATAGTAGCTCAATGATTTTTCTATCTCGTCTTCTGTAATACTGAATCAGATGTAGCTACAACTTTATGTGATGATAAAGCTAATGAATGCACATACTGTTCTCATTAAAACGTGAAAACATTTTTGGAAGTATGAAAACTAAGGCTATTTGATACATTTTGGTGTTATGATTTATTCTTTCCTCATGAGAGTCAATCAGACTTTAAATCTAAGCAATTAGAGAGCACAGTGTATCTTTTCTGTACCTAAGCAGTACTGTGGAATGATAGTGGATTTGGTGCATTATATTCCCTGCATACTGTCTTCAAAATTATAGGTGAGTAAAGTGTATTTTTCTTCAGGACTTGGAAGCATTGCTTAAGTCCATGCATGCTGTAAAACACAATCTGTCACACTTGTAAGATGCTCCATGGCTAGACAGCTGTATTAAACAGCTTAATTATAGTATGAGGAAAAGACAAAATACAGGGAAATAGAACACAAATCAGGAATATAAACATTTTCCATATACTTTAGTCTACAGTACATGCTGTAATAGCTCTTCTTCTTTAACCTTAAGATCATTCTTCAAATATATTCAATGTATCTGCACTTACCGGCACTTAGAACCACTGTATGTAGTCACACATTAAAATAGGCCATTTATCTTTTAGTCCACAAAGCTCTGGGAGCTGGACCTTCTGCAGTGTTTCTTCCCCTTTGTTTTTTTTTGGTTGAGGCTTGTTACATAGATCTCAGGGAGAGATACACTGCTACATAGATTTTTAATATATTTATACGTGTCAAATATAGTGTTTGTTAACTGGTGAACTACAGCAAAGGAAAGAGTTGAGGAACTGACTCTTCTGCTTAAAACCACCCTACAATTTATGATTTTTTCATAGAATATAAAAGTGAATTAAATGATTTATGGTTGGTTAAGATGGACATTTTTCCAATCAATAATGCAAGTATTGAACAACAGTAATGTGAAGACTGTAGTACTTGCTGGCTAAATTCTAGGAAAGCACATTGCATTTTACCTTTAGGGAATTATACTGTAAATTATACAATGTATGTAATTTTGTTTCAATCTCAGTTACACATGTTGTTGTGATTTCAGCAGTTTCAATTGTGTCCATGCATTCCTTATTGCAAATAGAGTGGCAGTTTACAAGTAAATACAGTTTCAGGCAAAATAATTCTCTACGTTAATAGGTTTTGTACACAGAAGAAATAGTTTTGTTGGTTGTTACTTCCTGAGATTTGCAGTTGTGAATTATTCTGGGATATGCATCTGAATTGCTTTTCTAGTCCCACAAATATTGCATGCTACCGACTTAAGAGCTCTAAACTAAGGACAGGCAAGTCCTTTGCTCATCCCACAAACTTTTTCATGTGTTTTAGCTGCAACCTGAGAAATACGCCTCGTTTCACAGCCCCAGCCCGGCATATAGGTTTACTTAATTCCTCAGACATGATGATGGGTGGTGTTTGTACCATTAAAAGTTTTTTTACTTATTATTTTCTGTTGAGGCTGATTTCTGAAAGTTTTCACGTACCATGTCTTTTATCACAGTGTCTTCAGTGTGCCTCATGAACAGCAATGGAGATCAAAGGAACAGCAACTGAAACTGCAAATTGCTAAACTAGAGATGGCTATCAAATCTGATTTAGCAGACAAAAATGAAATCCTTGACAAGATCAAAATAGAAAGAGGTGTGTTTCTGAAAAAAAAGTATTTTCTCAAGATGTGAAATTGAAGTTCAGGTATACTGATCAGAAAAATGTATTCTGTTGGTGGGGTTTTCAAAGCTGCCTTTTCAGGGTATATTTGTTTGATATGAGTAAGCTATGACTATCTGTTAAATACAAAAATAGACCCAATACAGATGGTGTTCTGAATGAGGCTCATATAATTTCAGCTGCATTTATTCTTCATCTGTTGGGTTAATATGGATTCTATTCAGTATTTCTTCTCTCATGTGCTTTGAAAGTTCTTACAGAAAAGAAGCCTATCTGACAGTCTGTCTCAAATTATAAGCCCCTATTCTGTTTACTGTACAGTTACAGAAAGCCCATATAGACCCCTGCTGGTGTTTAATTGTCTTTCAATTTTATTACTTCAGAGTTTTTTAGTATTTTCAATATATACTAATTTTTATTTATAGCTTTGTGCATTTACAGTAACATAGTTTTCTTACAATCTGTTGTACAGATTATTTCAGATAGTTTTTCCCATGCTGTAGGACAAGTTCTAGTGCATATTTGTAAGACCTTGTGATCTTTTTTTTTAATCTCAACACCATAATACACTAGCAATACACCATTTACGAAAGAAGAGCACAGGCAGGAATTGAAAATACTTAGTTTACAGTTGATTCTTTGAATGTGTCTTTTTAAAAGGAGTCTTTCTTGGGAACAGTCTAGTGGAATTAAGTGGGCCAACTTGTGAGCAATTCTTCTTGTGATTATGGCTTGAGTTCAGCATGTACTTACCATTTTTTGTACATTTTTAATATTCATTCACAATTGCTGCTCAAAACACTAACTGCAAAGCTGTGAATGTTATACAGAAAGCAAACTAGCTTTTGTTCGAACTGGGGCAATTTCAACAGCTTATTGAACTAGTATGGGCCAAGCTGTCAATAGAACAGCTCAGTCTAGCTTGGCACTGTCCTTGCTGCCTCTCCAGATTCTCAAGAGGCATTTCAGTTAGTGTTTTTAACACCAAGTGTGAATGAATATTGAAAATGTGTACAGAAAATGGTTAGAATATGCTGAACTCAAGTCACAATCATAAGAATTGTGTGGGGTTCATGTTAGAAAAAGAGTGGACTGTGCTTGTTGCTCTTATCAGAAAATCCATGGTGAGATAGAATTACTTGAGGAGGGATATCTTGTCTCTCTAACCCTGGAAAAAGTGCAAGTTCAGGTCTCAGTTTATTTTCTAGAGAAAAGGAACACTGTCAGCCTAAGGGGCTCTTTATCCCTGTGGGAGATCTCCAAACAAGTATGGATCTTTCAGGTTTGTTATTTAGGAGAGTCCAGAAGATTCTGTTGCTGTCTTCTCTATCTATTCACAAGGCTTTTTTTCTTACATATATATTTATATAGTAGATATAATAAAATGTATCAAAGAGGAATAGTTTTCTGTTTCTCTCTTTGTTAATACCAAACTCTGGTGGTTTAGGAATGGTATTCCCCAATTTAGTGTTCCCACTGAAACCGTACAAGCCATGCACCGCTGGCTCTCCTTTCTCCTTTCCCCCTGCCCTGCAGGGGCTGGAAAGGAGAGGCAGAGCCAAAAAAGAGTTAAGAACAATTTCCTGGGAACGGCAATGACATAAGAAAACAAACAGTAACAAGAACAATATTAATGTTAATAACGGGGTGCAGGAGATGAACAATTCCCATATGTGCTCACCACACAGGACTCCCGACAACAGCTGGTCATATCCTGCTATGAGACCTGGAAGGAACTGCCTTCTCCAATCCCTGGCAATGACATGAGGTGGTGTAGAATAAACTCGGTGTCTTGGCCATTCACCTCCTAGCTACTGCAGAAATTAACCCTGTCCTGGCTGAAACCAAGACACAAAGATTTCCCCATACAAAGTACATTAGTTTCTGCATTTTGAAATGAAATTTTCATGTATATATTAAGATTTTTAAAAAAGCAAGTTTAATTTTTTCAACTATATTAATTAAGTATAATATTTTGTTCTTCTGTATTAAGACCTAAAGGAAAAGCTGATACAAGACAACAGAGACCTGCAGTTATCCTACCAGGAACAAAAGCAACAACTAGATGATCTGAAAAATCAAGTGAAGTTTTTGACAGAGGTGAACCCTATTTCTATTTAGAATATGAGGGAAAAAAACCTTCTATGTTTTATGCATAGTGCAAATACTTCTTGAAAGTAAAAGAATACAGAAATATAAGTGCTTATTTATTCATGCTCTCAAACAAAGTATCCTATCTAGTGAGAATTTTTCTTGTTATTTGAATGTGTTTCTTTGATTCACATCTAGTGACATTTTTCCATTAAGTTTCAGGGAAGTGATATTGATGTGACAGAACTTGGTGAAGCCCTCTTGCTTATAAAGGTAATTTACAAAGAATGAGCATGTGAGGGGTTGGAACTAGATGATCTTTAGGATCCCGTCCAACCCAGACCATTCTAGGATTCTATATGTTTTGCATTAATTCTACTATTTTAAATCAGATTCACAACCATTAAAAAAAAAAAACTTATTTTTTTCTCAGTTAAATGGCTTCTTATGCCATCTTGTTCTTTCTATAATGTTTATTAAGTACAATTTTGTTTACAAATTCTGTAATTTATGTAAGCATACCATAAGCACAAAAGTTCTGATATGTGGTACAGCAATGCTTAGCAACTTCTCTCTGTTTATGAAAACAGAAAACCAAAAATACTCAGAAAATATTCTCTTCTTTTCCCTTGCACAAATTGAAAACAAAGTGAGGGGAAGAAATCAGTGAACAGATAAGTTTGCAGTAAGTTTCCACTTTTTTGAGCGACTTACATTTTATTTTCTTGAGGAAATCTTTACTGTAAATATAATCTCTTTCTGCAACAGAAATGCAAACAATAATTATAATAATGAAAAAAGGAAAGAAAAACAAAACAACTTAAAAAGCCCTAGGTGAAAATTAAAATCCCAGCATTAATAACAGAAATACTGTAGATTTTAGAATAATAATTCAGATTTTGTACATTCACTGAAGCAGGATTATTAATTATAAGAAAAGCAAAAATATTAAAAGGTTTGTGTTTTAATTGGATAGACAAGAGTGATTGCTTCCAAATAGCTGATGCCTTTTAATTGGTTCCTGATAATCACCAGATTCCATTTGTTAATACAATCTTGACACTTTCTAGTCTCCCTCATGCTTATTTTTGTGTTATGGCATGCTCAGACTTTGTAGTTCTGCTGCCTGTCTTGTTGTACCAAAAGTATATCCCATTTGCATTTAGCCAGACCAAAATACGTCCAAATCTTTTGTAAAAGTTTGTTCTAGTAATTTTTTTTTACCTTCTCCAGGATAGAAAGCAGCAGAAGAATGGGGACTTTCTGCTTTTGGAAAAACTAGAAGATGATACCCATAAAGATTTACAACACTCCATGCGGGAGCTGCAATTAACACATGCAGAAACAGTGCAAGAACTTGAAAAGACAAGGAATATGTTAATTCTACAGCACAAAATTAGCAAAGAGTACCAGGTACTAAACTGTTACTCAGAGTAGAAAATAACCTGATAATAGCATTTTAACATTTGTACCTTTGACACTTATAATAATTAAGACTTGCAAATTCAGCAACAAAACCAGTCAGTGAATAGGAAACCAACTAAACATAAAATTTTATGTTGTTGAAATTATTGTTTAAAAAAGCCTGAGGTCCAAATTAATATAACTGTAGTCTTTTAACTTGGCCTGATCAGAGCCCTCAAACTGTGTCTTCTTGGTATTATATCTGAGCTCTTACCAGCTCTTCACAGGTAAGATAGTAAGTGTGCTTATCAAATAAGCTTCCTTTTCCACAACACTCTGCTTTCGCCCTCTTCTGTTGGATTATTTCAGATCATATTTTGTCTTTCATTCAATTAATTCAGATTGTAAAGCAAAATAGCTGCACTTATTCCCTCAAAGAATGGTAAGCATTGGAAAGGCTTCCGAAGGTTTATTTATCTCAGCTCACCGCTGAATCCTTACAGACCCTAGCGGTGCTGTAGGGGCAGTGCTGGCCTCAGAGCAAAGGCAAGGCTTTCGTTCATTCCTCAGCATTATCATCACTTCCCCCCCTCAGGATCCCTGATTGGCTGCCAAGGCCTTCCAGCATGTCTGTGAGCGTTATCTCTCTTGTGCTTGAGGTGTAACCTCCTGTGGAATGCATTCAGAGAAACATCCCAAAACTGTGTCTCGGAAGGATGCCTCGTTCTAAGGCAGGAAAGCTTCCTTAGTGAAAACTAACTGCCTCCTTGGTAGCAGTATCTTCTGGAAAAGAGCTATTTACCCATACAAAGTTTAAAGTAACTAAACTGTTAGGAACATTGTCGTGAAAGAATATCTTTTATGTTTTTCTTAGTAATGTTTTTAGATTTTGCTGAAATTAGAACTGATTGCTGTTTTGATGAATTAAAAACTGCTGCACTTTTGTGTGCTCTAAATGTTTTTTTTTCCTCAAATGTGTTATTTTAATTTGTAGCCGAAATATGTGAAATATTAGTGCAGACAAGCCTCAAAAGTCCTTTTTACATACAAATTTTTTTTCAGACTGAAATAGAAACAATGACAAAAAGTATGGAAAGGATACAGAAAGACTACGAGTTAAAACTGGAACAGTATGCCCATCTTCTTGATATTAGAGCTTCACGTATCAGAAAACTAGAAGGTATCTTTATTGGACTTGAGGATCCAGATGGGTCCCTTCCAACTCAGCATATTCTATGATTCTTCTCTAATCTTTTTTGCTTTATTTTATCTCTTGCAAATTACTGTTGTAAATTTGTTCTTCAGTTGAAACCCTTTTCTATTCCTAAAACTGGTAGAAAGGTCAGTTCTTTCATGGAAAATTATCTGTGTACTGTTTCACTGACTTCAGTGGCAGTTACTAATCAAACAGCTACTCATTAAAGCAGTTTATGCTGCAGCGATTGCTGAATAAAGTTACCAAACTTTATTTTTTTAAGTTGATTAGGTGTTTAGGGTCAACCTTTTATTTTGCAGTCTTATTACAGAATCACTTTGTGTTGCTAAAATCCCCAAAGCCTTGTTGCAATATACTGACATAGTATTTCAACAGGATGAATTTCAAATACTTTTTAATGGCTTCACTGTGTAAAAGGTGCATAGGAAGCCTGAAATAGAGTATCTTACAAAACCTGATGTAACAGTTTTCATGTTTTGTCTTCCAAGTTGTGTCCACTGCATCATGGTTGATGTCCTAATTCTGTAAGCATGTATTTTGATTTCATAGAATCTTAGAATAGCTTCAGTTGGACCTCGTCTTGTTCCAACTCCCTGCTATGGGCAGGGACACCTTCCACTGCACTAGCCTGCTCAGAGCCCTCTCCAGGCTTTGTTAGTCACGTGTTAAGAACTGACCACCTGAGGCTGGGGAGCATGCAAAAACTTTTGTTGATACTTCTATCCACTCAAGATTTAACAGGTGTTAAAAGTCAGATGCATTATTTCTTTTCCCTTGCAAATTTAGTTCAACCCTACAACAACAGGCATGTTAAATCTCTCGTACATTTACATTATGATACTTATTTTGAACATTACATATAACTTCTGAATTTCTGCTTTTTAACTCCCTTAAAATCTGTTAACTGTTAGGGGCCTGTGTCTATACTGAAGTAGGTCCACTGAGAACATACTCTTGATTGTTGTCATTGTGCTCAATGAGCTTTAGATACATGATTTTAAGTGTGATTTCTTTTTTTTGTAGTGCCAAAAAAAGTAACAATGTTAATATAATTGAATTGGGTTTTTATACTTTCTACTTGGTCATTAAATTGTATTTTATTTTTTAAAAAACAGCCATATTATAGTTCTATTTTATCTGTTGCAGCCCAACTTAAAGATGTTGCCTATGATACAAAACCACACAAGTCCAGACCAGAAATATTGCCGAGTGATCCAGCGGATGGATTTGTTGAAACTGTTCATTTAGAAAGAGGAGAGAACCTTTTTGAAATTCATATCAGCAAAGTGGTCTTCTCTTCTGAAGCTATGCACACTTTTGGTGACCAGGAACCTGCAACTTTTTGTACTTATGCGTTCTATGACTTTGAACTTCAGATAACCCCAGTAGTTCATGGAAGCACCCCATCGTATGACTTCACTTCTCAGTACCTTGTGCAGGCTGATGACACCTTCTGTCACTATATACAGCAAAACAGCGTTACACTGGAGCTTCATCGAGCATATGGCGTTGATTATGAAACAATTGCCTCTTGTCATCTGAACTTCCATGAAATCTTGGAAAACAATGGGAAGCTCTACTACACAGCAAATTTAATTGGTAATTAATGTGTCACAAAGTATTCTGTTTGATGTTGTACTGTTAGTGATAAACAATATGCATTTGGCCAATAATGAATTTGTCTATTATTTCAAAAGTCAAAAAACCCAAGGTGTATGCAGAATGCTTTTTGCATTTGGATGTGCAGCATGTTCTTGTGATTCTACCAACAGTTGTGGGAAAGGTCGGACAGGTGCAATTTTGCCCATAGTGACTTGGGCCAGAGGGGAAGAGGGAAAAAAAACAATCCAGGAGGCACCCCCACTTCACCCGTATCAAACAGCAGATGCAAATGTCATCAATATATCCTCTCACTCCTTATCAATAAATAAATGAAGGAATGGTGTAATTTAAACTGGTAGGACAAAAGTCTTGATATAGTAGTTGTAAAACATCAAAAAGGTGCAAAATATGTAGATTATGGCTAATGATATTTCATATAGTAGCATAATGTGGGGGATGTTGTTTTACATTTTGTGCATTATTTTAGGCATATTTATGTGCATCATTTTAAAATCATTCTAAGATATCCTGTACAAGAAGTATTGAATGTTCTGTGCTACCTGGTTTTTCTTTTAAAAACGTTGGATCAGCATATTCAGTGACCTCTAACTGCCCACTTTTGTAAAGAATCTAATTTAATAAGCCATTATAAAATGGTACTTTTGCCAGTAATTTAAGTAGCCTACTGCTTTTTGGGACAGTTCCAACTGTTAACATACAAAACTGTCCTAAGCTTTATTTGCTTTAAAGAGATTAAAATAATGAACTTGACTTGAACTTACTGTATAGCTTGCACAGCAAATATTCCAGATTACAGTATGAAAAAGTGGGCATATTTTAATTTTGGGTGGTACATGTGGAGCCAAAGGAGTTGTTGTTTTTTTCTAATATGAGCTGTGGATCTCATGTTACAAACACTCTCCTAATGCATAGACACATGTCAACTAATCTTTAATTTGTGGCATTTCCTAGCTTTTTACAAAATTGCTTTAATGTTGAAACAAAAATTAATGCAATCCCATATTTATTCCTTAGGAAAAACAGGACACAGTCAAAATTATGGTACCATAGAATACTGGGTCAGATTACAAGTTCCTATGGATCAAGCTATTACTTCTTACAAAGAGGCATCAACAGCTCTGGGATATATACCATCCAGTTTTAGGGAACTAGAGCAACCATCTCAGGTATGTTTGGGTCTGTACTTCATAGAGAGAATTACTTCATGAAGAAGAGAAACTGCACAGTTAAGCCTTCGAGTACCTGAGAGAGCCAACAGGAAAGAAACTTTTTACAAGAGCCTGGAGTGGCAAGACAGAGGGGAATGGATTCAAACTAAAAGTAGGTTTAGACTGGATATTAGGAAAAAAATGCCTCCAAAACTCATAGAACCATAAAATATGCTGAGTGGGGAGGGACCCACAAGGATCATCAAGCTCAAATCCTGGGCCTGCAAAGACACCCTAAAACGCCCCACCATCCGTAAGAGTATTATCCAAATACTCAAGGCAGCCTTGGGGCTGTGACCCCTGCCCTGGGGAGCCTGCTCAGTGCCCCACCATCCTCCGGGTGAAGAACCTTTCCCTGAGATCCAACCTAACCAGCTGTTTCCTCAACTGGCACAAGTTGCCCACAACTGTGGCTGCCCCATCCCTGGAAGTGTTCAAGGCCAGGTTCAGTGGGGTCAGAGCAACTTGGTCTAGCAGAAGGTGTCACTGCCTATGGCAGGGATTTGGAACTAAAAGATCTTTAAGTTTCCTTCCAACCCAAGCCATTCTGTGGTGGTTTTGTTAAAATAAACTCCTCAGAGATAATTTTTTTTTCATTTTCAAATAGTTGAAGTCAAGTCTTGATATGTTCAAAGTTAATGAAGTTAAAGATTCTTGAACTGAAAAATAGAAGTTGAATGACAGATTTTTCATATAAAGAGATTGAGAACCAGTTGAATGATACCTTTCCTGAATAGGGAAAGTCCTAAATTCAAGTATTTAGTTTTACTGAAATTGTCATTAGAACATATGAAAATGTTGTATTTAACTTTTTTAAGTTATGAGAGATTTTATGAACATTTTATTCTAGTACAGTATTCGTGAATGTTAAACCAGCTCGGTGTCAGGTCAGTAGAACTGGTGAAGCACCTGTTCAGAATGATCTCTGAGAAAATACTCAGAAATGTTTGAGTTGTATGATACTACTTCACTTTGGATTTCTATAGGTTTTTTTAATTGGATATTGAAGAGAATTTTGATGATACAATACATAGTACAATCAAGTTTAAATAAGGATCACAGAAAAAGGAGGGACTTTCACATACAACAGTTAAGAAATAAAAGTGATCAGATTGAAATGTATAAAAATACTGGGGATTTAGTGGGCTTTTTTCAATCTGAGCTGTTTAAATTACTGTAAATCTGGACTAATTTTAATGTTTTATATTATTCCATAATGTAAACTATATGGAAATGGGTTTCATGATGTAACCTGAGAAGTATGTTGTATATGAATTCTGATAAATCGTGTTACCTCTTCAGAACTGAATTTAGTGCCATTAAATTTGGCTTTGAGAAAAATTAGGATCTCATTTACTGCAATACAAGCTGGTTAGAATATGGCAATAAATGGTCTTCATGTGTTTGTTTTATTACAGAAACCAACCCCCAAACAGAGACAGCGTGCAGCTCAAGCAGAGAAGAGAGTCTCTTTTCTGGATCTTAATACAACAGAGGTAGCTGTAAGTTCTGAGTATTTTTGTCATGCATGATGAAGCATGAAAGGCTACTTATGGCTCAATTTTCTGGAACTAATAATCAGGAACACTCCATTATTTTATCAACACAAACCTGGTGTTCAAGGCAATGAATAGTACTGCATATAGGTGGGGAATGCAATGCAGGGGTATTTGCGTGACTCCCTCAGAATTGCTTGATACTCTCCACACTCTAAAGGCTTCTAATTGCATAGCTTAGGGCAGATTCTAACAGGACCAGTCAAATCCCTCTGCACTGTGTTTCTCAGCTCTCTGTGTTGTTGAAGTACCTTTGTACAGTGCACCACTTGCACCAGCACAGAAATGCTCCTACCGAAACCAGCACGATCCAAACAGATCCTGAGTGTTGTGCCCATGAGATAAGATTTGACACAGTTCAGAGTCACCTCTTAAATGAGGTTTATCAGCTGAGATTGCACACGTTGTAAAAGCAATTACACTTCTAAATTTGGGGTACACTATCATCTGCACATGCTTCCATAGTCTAGGAAGAGTGTGCGTGGAACTAACTGAGATGTATCTGCTACATGGTGTAAATTTTCATTTGATCTGAAATAATTTGCCTTCAGAGAACTAAGGCTGTGTTTGGTCTTTTAGTTAAGTAAGTAAGTAAAGGCAGGTTTATCAACAGGTAATTATAAAAGGTTATAGGTATTAATAATAATACTGTGTTAATTAAAGCTGATTATTTTTTTCCTTTTGCTAATGCCTTGATTTGGTTTATTTTTTTAAATGTTATGATCAGTTTTCAATTAAGAGGTCCTGCTGTAGTTTAGTTTACTATGACTAGAACTTTCTTGTGAGTTGTACAGTATAAACCAGAAATAAGAATTAAGTTGATGTGTTGTACTTACTAACTTTAAAAAACAAAAAGTCAAGTGTTAGTGAATAAAATGTTCTGAGGGCTTATATAAGAAAAACTGAAATGGTAGCTGGATAGTTACACACACAATTTATCTTCAGTTGTCCAGTCACTTCTTAAAGTTCAACCATTTTTCACAAACGAGGATTTTCTAAGGGAGACAGCTACTTGATCTTGATCAGAAGTCTTCACTGCAGCTCCCCTATCTGGTTTACAAATCTAAGTCTCACCATCTGGTTAGAGACAAAAGTAGTATTAGACTTAAACAATTAAGTAGTTGGGCCTTCTCTTGATGTCTTGTAGTGAAATGGCAAGAGAATGTCCATGCAAGAGAATTAGTAGTTCTACAGAAACATGAAGTCTATTTGATTTTCCATTTCATTTTCTGAGTAGCAGAGAATCTAATTCTTGAGTAAGGTTTTTATTAATGTGATACATGTCAAAGCAAATAATTGTTTTCCGAAAAGGAGATTCAGTAAAAAGTGGCATGAATGGTTTGATTCACCCAAACCACTAGTAAGAGTTGTCCAGCTTCACACATAGAAGCTATAGCAGGAGACAGAAGCAATAATGCTGATGCAGGAAGGTAAAGGAGGACATAATTTCCTGTCAGAATGATTCTCCAGTAAATTTATACCTACTTTTGTCTATTAATTGTTAAAGGCTTCCCCTTATTTTATTCGTAACTTGAGGCTCTTTTGTTAATAATAACATAGAAGTGCTTTAACATTTACCAAGTGATTCCATAGGGCTCACTGCAATTATAACAATTACTTAACTGTAGATCTGAGATAGTAACATTCATACCAAAATCAATTCACACACACACAGGTGAAATATTGTGCAGGCCTATTTCTATGTGTGTGAAGTTACCTGTCAAAAGTTCACCTTGGGTTCAGTGAGATACTCACATCAAATCTCTGTGTTTCCCAGCTGGGAAGTAATGCACTTCAGGGAATGGGGAGCTGTGTGGTGTCAGCAGCAGTGTTTCAGGTATTGCAGGCTTGAGGGTTTGTGAGCTCTGAGGCCCCACTTACAGGTTCTGAAGCAGCCCAGGATTACTGAGAGCCTCACTCAGGAAAACTCTTCATAGGGTTGCAAGAGGATTGACATTGATCTCAATCTGACCATAACCCAGGTCAGTAACTACTGGGTTTTTATGCTAAAGTGCAGTAAAAATGGTACAGTTCCACTCGGACTACAGTTCACACTGGTGCCCCTCTACTTGGGCAACAATTCAGGTAAATGGTTTACCTACTAAGGATAATTGATTATTGTTTTTTTCCCACCTTGACTGAGCAGCTGGTGTTCCTGATTGTTCCCAGCTTCACCATGCAAGAGCTTCTGGTAACATCAGGTTCAGCTGATCTGGTCAAGGGACAATTCACTACTCAGCCAGTTCAGTCAGGTCATATTAGGAGTGTCTGAGATCATAGAGGGGGCCCAAGGATGACGTAGCGAGGGGGTGCACCACCACAATATGTAACATTTCAAGGAAAAGAAAAGTATTAAATCCTGTAATTTTTATTGGTCCAGTTGGTTATGAAAGTAAGTTTTGGCAGATTGACAAACTAGTTTCCAGTGGTGTACCACATCATTTAATCACTTACTCTTACCTCCCTTTCAGTCTTGTACTTTAAAGCTCATCTGGGACTGTGATTGAGAAAAGTCTTCCTCTCAACACTTCAGGTGGTGTTGGTTGACTAGAATAATCAGAAGTGTTTTCTCTGTAACTTTAATCCCCAAAATACAAATCTGTCACTGAAAGAATTAAAAAGAATGGACAAATACTATATAAAATACAATGATTATGACAAGTCCTCTGTGCCAAGAGGGAACATAATATAAAGTCAGTTTTTTAGGACTTGAAAACTTCAAGGAGAACCTTTATTTATAGAATAAGGCTCTAAAGTGTTTTTTTTTTATATTGCTTTCCTTTGTGTGGCCCCAAATGTGCTAGAATAGAAATAACTCTTACGGCCAAGTTTTGAAAATACCAGGTGTTCTGTGGGTAGATTAAAGTTTTCCCAGGGAATCTGAGACTAGGAGGTGAGGCATCATTGTCTCTGTGAAAAATTCAGTCTTAGAGGAGAATTGTTGGATAGTAAATAATGCAGAGGTGTCCAGAAAATTTTCATGGAAGATGCCTTGTCTATAATGCTGATCCATTGATGAGGTATTATTTTATGTAATTGAACTCGAAGGGAACGAAGGGACTAAGATTACTTCAGAATAAGTTATGCACTAAAGATACTTTACCTGAGATAACATGTTTGTGCTGTGTAGCAAAGCCAATTCTTCTTTTTTACGATATTAATTTGCTTTTGGAGCAGAAGATCCTTCCTAATTAAAGTTATAAAATTGCTAACTGAATAAAGTGATAGTGGGTTTTGTGTGTTTTGTGGGTTTTTTTGACTGAGTCTTGTAGAACTTGCAGAACAAGATGAAATATGAATGAATAGGAATCAAACAGGCTGTATATATATTGTCACATACCAAATTATTTTAATTTTTTATGTTTTCACAAATATCATTAGAGAATTGTCTTTCTGCTGTATCAATTACATGTTACTGCAGTCAACACCTTCCTTTGTCCTGCACTGCATAAGCAATACACTTGTTTAAAAGTTGTGGTTAGTAAGTGTGGGCAATAACTCTTCAAGTTTTGAACCTTACTAACTTTCACTATTCAAGGAGTTTTATAAAGACCGTAAGCGTATCTTTTTCCATAGTGTGCGGTACAGGAGGTTAAACAGATATCATATGATAAAGTGAAGGAGATGGGTGAAGAAATTCAACAGGAAAAAGAAGAGTTCTCACATCTATTGGAGAAGCAGTTACCTGACCAACCACCAATTACTTCTGGAGATGAGACAGAAATAATTGAAGAATTGGAAGAGGAAGGTAGAATTCATCTGTATTAATAAGTAGCTGTATTTTCTAAATAAATCTCTGTCTCCATGTCCGTAAGCATTTCTTACTTGCAATGAGAGTGGCCTCATTATGAGAAATTTAGATTCTGGTGTACTTTACAGCTGAAGCTGGGTGGTGGATATGATGGTGGTGTTCTCTTCTCAAATGGGAACTGTATTATAACTGGCTGCAAAAATCTGGTATCTGACCTAGATTCATAAAATATTAGAGAATATTTACATTCTCCCTTAGAACTGTGCTGTTCTAAATACTATTTTAATGAATATGCTCATTTTGTGTGCAGATAACAGCCAACGCTCGTATCAGAAATGCTTTCATAAAGTGGAGAGGAGTGGTATGCCTTACCACATCTGTAACATAAAGGTGTTAGAGGCAGATTTATTTAAAGCTTATAAAAGCTGGGTCATCCTCCTCTGAGCTTAAACTGTTTATTATTGAAATAAACCAAGTCCACAGTACCAAATTCCAAGTAAAAGTGCAAGCAGAATTCTAAAATTTTGTTTAGTTGTTTTCCGCTTCTACATAAGAATCCATTAGAAAAACTTGGTGTTGAATACCTGTTGTCTTTATAAGTAATTTGCTTCAGAGAAAAAAAGAAACAAAACCTGAACGCTCTAGAAAATAATACACCAACATACAGAATTACTTTTCTATTAAAAAAAGGTGCATTCTTCTTTTACATGTGCATAGTGTTAAAGGAAGTCAGAGGAAATCCACAAATTCAAGCCATATTCTTTTATAAAGCTCACAATTGTTCATACTTCAGTTCATTGCAGGGCTTATTTGTCACCTTTCATCTGGGAAATATTACTACTTTTTAACAAACCAGAAAATAGACAGTTTAGGTGGTTCTAAAGGTCATTGATTTGCAGTATTAATTTTCTGCAGTGAAGAGATCTACTTGCCACTTATTCTTTATTGATTAGAAAAGGAAATGTATTGCTATCAGATTTCTCAGCAAGTCTCAGATTGTATAAAATACATGTTTCAGCTACATTGACCTTTTGTTTTTTTAAATTTTTTTTCAGATCAGAATGATAGACAAGAGGATGATGCTGTTGAATCAATAAAAACTGACAGTGATGACTGTATTATTTCAAGTCCAGTATCCACAAATACTAAACAACTGAGTCAGAGTATATATGGCAATTTGGTAAGACCAAGAGAAATATTTTAAGCCTAATGTCTTCTAAGAGCAGCTTTGCTATATCTAACATTAGTGGTTTTCTTTTGTTGCTCTTTGGGTTTTTTGGGCTTTTTTCTCCCATTGTTGCCAGGTGAGGGAGAAGGTGGAGTGAAGTTTGAGCAGGAACAGACACCGTCTTTCTCTTATGCTCAGCGGCCTGGTGACATCTCACCTTTGTTGGTTAAACCGTTCCCTCTTTTGTACAATCTTTTACTACTGTTGTTTATTGCAATTTCTTCAAGTAAATTGTGACTCCAGTTTATTAATCCCTCTTAGCATGTTTTCCTCCACTGTCAGAATGGGCTAGTTTGAGATGGCTTGGTTTTGCCACTGAGTTTTAAAAGACATGGGGTGTAATGTTATATCCTGTCAGTCTTAACCATTTTTAATGTTCTGCAGTGGGATATCCTAGAGGTAGTTTGATTTTTTTAAATGCTCTTTTCAAGGTTATGTGATATCTTACAAAGTAACTGGCAACAGGAGACATGTATGAGAACTATTGCTCCTCTTTTTTAAGCTGTAGAAGGTACATCTTAAAAGATGCTATGCATCTTCAGCTACATAGATATGTGGAAATGCTGTCACACATGTTCTTCAGAAAGATAGAGAAGGTATTTTTGAATATTGGATTATTGATATGTTAAATGGTAAAAAATTCTCATCTGTAATTTTGAGAACTAAAATGACTGCTACTTATCAGTATTAAATTATAATACATTTTATTTTATCAAAATTATTTAAGAACACTTCTGAGAAGATTTTGTGTGTAAATTCAAGTTCATCAATTTCTACCCTTCTCCATTGGTCTGTTCCTCTGGTAACAAAATGCATGTTCATGAATGGGAGATAAAACAATAAAAGTTATAAACGATTCAGGCAACATGTTTAGTACAAGTTGAATTTTAAAAATAAGCATTGATGTATTTGAATTCTTGGGTTAATTATAGAATACAGCATATCAAAATTGTTATTGAATTTCAATTTGATACTGAATTTGATATCAATATCCTGCTGGTAATCAAACACTGTAAGTTTTGTGATTTTTGTTTAGAAATCACTGTGCTAATTATCCTGTAAATCTGAGTTGTATGCCAAACTCTTTAAGTCATTTAAGGTTATACTGGGGCTTTTTTGCATGTTGCAAATTGGACAGTTTGTGGTTATTTCTTACATTGATCATAAGACATATCTAACAGTTTTTCCAGTGCCTGGCTGTACCATTTGCTGCTTTTTCATTTCATTTGTCTATGATGTATGATTTATCATAGAATACTTATTTTTGTTTTATTTTATTTAAACGTTTGCATATGAAAAGTATATTCAAGTCAAGGACCATCAATTACATTTGGCAGTCATTTGACTTGCTAGATTTTGGGGGAAAAATTTTTTTTAACTATTTCATCATTCTCTTCTAATCCCAGTAATATTGCCAGCTGAAGCCATGTACCTGTATTACTGGAGACAGAATGGTGTGGAATTTTTTCTTTCATCCTAGTTAAATTTCCATGAATCAGCTCAATAGTAAAATAACCTTATTGAAATATTCAGATTTGGGTTTTTAGTTAAAGTGTCTTAGGATACATAATAAAAGGAAATGTTTTGAAAGGAGAGGGTAAAATTACTTCCTCAAATACTGAAAGGACTTGACAGCAATGGAAAGGATTCTATACAATGGATATTTTTACAGTACAGTACTCTTCCTTTTCAGTTTGATAAGTTATATAATTTGCATGGAAAAATGTAAGCTATCTCCATAATAAATAAGAATATTGATTTGCAGTTCAGACTGAATCAAGAACGCTAAACTTCGGAATATGATTTAGTACTTAAAGTGATTTAAGTTTACAATCAAAAATTGTCAAAATATTTCCGTATAGGGGAAATATTTCTAATAAAATTATGAACTTGAAAAGAAGTAAAAAAAAATTATTTGGCACATCTATAGTCCAGCATGTTCTGCTTGCTCTTTGAAAAATGTCATCTGAATGCTTACCTACACACTCCAATTTTGATACCATAGTGGGCTTTTCTTTCTCTGAATTACAGTTACGTAGGGCAATATTTGTGATTCTTTCTGTTGAGTCTGACATTCCCACTTAAATACATCAAACTTATTAAAATTTATCTGTACACAAATACTCTAGACTTTGCTGAACAGTATGAAATTATTTCAAGGAACAGAAAAATGTCATTTCAGTTAACAAGAAAAGACTCTGGTGAAGAACAGTGGAGAGAACACTTTTATTACTATATTATTAATTTTAATTTTTAAAGGTGTGTTGGGTTTAACTAGAAACGTTCAGTATATGGAGTTTAACTCCTTACAAATACATTGTTACTTTACGTGCCTAACAACTTTGTGACTTGATGGATTTTTATTCCACTGTTTGTAGTAAGGTCTACAGGAGGCACTAACAATTCTCTTTCATTTGGGAAACTTTGGTACCCAATATTACTGAAACTGTTTTAAGCAGTTACAGGATCAGTTTGCTATGTAGCTAAAAATAATGACAGCTGAAATTTGTGATTCAGATAGTATTTTTACATAAAGATAACCTTAACCTAATTTCCCACAGACTATGAGTATTGCAAAAATTCTTTAAAAATCAAATGGAAGTCAGTATCTCTTGCAACAATACTTAACTACAAACCCTGGGGCTTTTAGATTCTCATTGTGTATATGTCAAAATCAGTCATGATTCATCATACAAAATGGCTGATTATTTATATATGTGTATGCATATTCATTTTGTGTTAACACTTCGAGAAACTAAAAATAATTTGTATTATGTTTGTGTTTTCTTTTTAAACAGGAAGTTGAAAAAATCCGGATTAAAATTACTTCACTTGGTCTTACTGAATCACGAGTTACAGCAGATGAAACAATACAGCAGCTCTTTGTAGAATGCAGATTAAACAATTTTCTTGCAGAAGAGACCCCACTGTCACTTCCAAAACCAACAGGTGGTCAGAAGATTCACTATAACTATAGCACTGGTGAGTGTGATGTGTTCCTGAACAGACTTGTTTCTTCCCTTCAGGTGTGTGTCACGAAAATGCCTGCAATAAAGCATACTTCCTATCCATTGTAATTGCATTTATCTATGTGCCAATTGCATTTGTCTATTTTCCAAATATTTGGGAAATATTAATTGTGATTTTTAAGAAATGAGGTAAAGGTGCAATTTTCAAGTATAAAGTGAATTACTGAAGTTGGCTTGTCTATGAAATGGTAACATTACCAGCATAATTAGATACATTGTAGCATGTAAATTTTAAAATTAGGGTATGCATAACAAATTTATATATTCTTTTCAAAAGACCATGATGAACTTATTGTTACATAATGATACAGCAAAAGAAAAGCTTTCTCTTTAACCATGTACAACTAAAATACAATTGAAGAGACTGTGTAATTGGATGATCATTATTTGCGAATAGTTAGGGTTCCTGTAATGAAAACTTTTTAATATGGGAAACTATTCACCCATCTTTAATAGTAATACACTGCTAATTACTTCATAATACTTTATTACTAGCATACATAGAACTGTTGTAATAATTGACAATTGATAATCTTGTTACTTATTTTCCCAGCTATTTCATAGTATTTCAATTATTCATTAACTTTTTCTTCCTTAAAGTCTATTTCATTTAAGATTCAGTCCGAGTGCTTTGTGTTGTCTTGGACTTCTAGCTGAGAATATCCTGGAGTAGGCAAATCAGTGTTGCAAAGTCCTCCAATCATTGAGGCTTTACTTCCACTCAAACAAATGAGATTTATGGCATCATATACTAAATAAAAGAGTTTTTTTTCTGAGATGAATGATATTCATCCGGTGAGCTTCTGTAAACTCATTCCACATGTTTTAGATAGACAGGCATAACTGAAATAATATTTTTTAAACTTCACTGAAATAATACCATAAGCCAATAAAAGCTTTTAATGCTTTTAATTTCAGTTGCTTCAGGAATTCTCATTGCTTTGAATATAGCAAACTTCAGAAGGTATAAAACTTCTTAGACAATATTCTGATTCATGTGTATATTAGGTAGTCTAAACACATTTGTTAAGTATCCACTCTACAAAGTTAAACTAATGAAATGCAGAGAAATTACAATGAATAGAAAATAAAATTTTAGACTTTTAAGACAATTAGGAAGCTTCAGTACATTTCAAGCTGTGATATTTGAAAATAGTGTCGTACTTTGCAGAGACTGTAATTTATAAGGCTTTTCAGTCTACTAGTGCTGTATTGTATTGTTCCATTCTGGAGCAGGCAGAGGTCACCAGTGTCGAGGCCGTGCTGCTGAGAACGCAGCTGTGCTGGGCAGGGCACATCTCCAGGGTGGAGGATCACCCCTCCCTAAGGTTTTTGATAAAGCCAGTAAGATAATAGTAATGAAATCTGCATGTGTGTTTGCTGCAGCTTTACTGCATCTTCTACTCTTCTGCTCACATCTAATTAGATTTCCCTGAGTATGCTGAATATTTGAGGCAAATTGAATATTTTCTTTAATTAAAATTAGATTTGCATGGGTAGAAAGAAATTTACTTTGAGCATAGAAGGAAAGTAATAGTCTTTTAGACTATATACTAGACTTTAGTATGGAATAAATCAGGGTAAGTCCCTAAGTCATCTAAAAATTACTAATTCCTTTAACAAAGAAAACATATTATCTGGAGCAGCCTGACTTAACTGTATCTTATCTCCATGAGATTCATTGCATGTGAAAGCATGTAATTCATCAGGATCTAAAAATATATTTTCACCATTGTTAATCATTTTCCCCAGACTTGAATGGAGTTCTTGTTCTGGATGTTTTATTTCCTAGTCCAAATTTTTCCATTAAGTGAAATGAATTTGACCTGTTTAGGTCTGTAAATGCTTTCAATTTAAAATTTTATTAGATACAGAATTAGTAAACTCTAGGAAATTTCACTTTGCATGCTTATGGGTAGAGGGAAGAGTCTGTTGATACGACAGCTCCTCTGAAGTTCTTTTCTGTCTGTCCATCAGTGTCCTTGCTGCTTCATAATTTCCTGTGCTGGTCTCAGGAGCACTTGGCCATGAACAGCACATGTGGACGGTCATCCACACACCCAAAAGAATAACAGATGGCAATAACAGCTTCTTTTAAATTAAGAAAGTAAGAAGCTGTGGGTGGAAACTCAGGATTCAAAGAGTAGAACACCAATGTTTTGCTTTATGTCAGTGGAGGTAAAGGTGATAAATTTCAGATTCCCTCAATTGAATGAGGACTCAACTGGCTATTTTCTGAAAGTACCCAGTTCCTTATGACAGTCTGCTGGCCTAGAAAGAGCTGAGGGGCAGCTTTAGAGACAGCTGGAAAATCAGTAGCTCTGGAAGGTGTGCTTCCTAGAAGGACTTTTAAAGAGATATGTCTGCCAATAAATCCCTCTGCAAGGAATTTAGGTTGCATTATTTCTCTTGCTACTGCTGTGTTCAGTACTCTCTGCTCCCTGGTAAATTGGGACATTCTGTTAACCTAAATATTTTCGATAGCAGCAGTCAGTATGAAATACTTAAAGATTTCTGTCAGCGCGTAGGAAAAGGAAACCTTAATGTGACATGGAGAGCTAAAAAGAGCAGTTATGAGTACAGCGGCAGAGTAATTAGAAGAGAATGAATAGTAAAAGTGTTGGGATTTAAAGACAGATGCATTTCTAGCTCCTTGTCCCCTCAAAAAACAAACGAAAACGGTTCCAAAGAGCTTTGTTGGTTTCTCAGAGGGTTATATTCATTCAAGTTCTGTCTAACAAATGTTTTTCAGCCACCGTTTTTCTGTTTTTAAAAATAAGTAATTGCTTTAGCACTTCTTCAGTTTCTGCATCCTTAATTTTTATAGTATTTCACAGCAGTTTACTGATACTTGTAGACTGATACCTTTGTAAGAAAGCAACTACTTTCTTAATATAATATGCCCAAAGACTTCTCAAATAATTTCTTAAAACCGTATTTCTCCTTCTTTAAATATTTTAATAATTTTCACACCAAGGCTGACTTTCACTGTAAGTCATATTAATGGTACAAAAATTAAAAGCTGATCCTTGCATTTACATTTTAACTTTGCTTTCAGAGCATTCACACATTGCCCAGGCTGTGGATTTTCTCCAGTCCATTGGTGTGGAGTTTCTCTTACTGAAATACTGTGGCAGGAAAGCAGGATGAAATTACTGAGGCTGTCAAAAAGGATAAGCACTCTGCCATACATTATCATTATCACAGATTTCTTTGGTGGAAGAAATGCAGTAAATCATTTCAAATGCACAGCAATGAAGACCACTGGTTTTTAAGAGCAAGGGCTGCTATTCATTAACAGAAAGTGACAGTTATGTAGCTTAGATGCTGCTTGGATCTTTGTTGACAGTGTGCACGTAAGCCTTCCACTAGATCACATGATTCTAGCATTTGATGCTAACATTTTTGCTTTCCCTTAAAAAAGAGGAAATATTTTCTTTTGTTCTTCATGCTCTTTCTTCTAAAAGGTGAAAACCATTGATAATTAATTATATTAATTTTTATTTCTTTTGCAGTGATAAATGTGGATAAGGCAGATAATTGTGCAGAAAGACAGTATCTCAAGTCAATTCTTCTAAAGCCAGATCTTCCTGCTGACAGGTACAGATTAGTGCTGACAACCGCTATTAGAAGGCTTTGTAAATGATGCTTGTGGATTGCCTTGTTGTTTGTCTTTACTGATTAGGCAACCCTGGGAAATTAACACATGCCTAACAAGAAAAAAAATTGTTTCAGCTGGAAATGATACTTGCATTCTGAGGTAGCAGCTGCTCTTATTTCTTCCCTGAGTAGGTTCATGTGCCATGGAATATTGCAACATCATCTAATGCTGATTTAATACTGTGATTTGGGGTTTTTTTGAGGTTTTGTTTGCTTGTTTTGTCTGTGGGGTTTTTTAACAACTTTGTTTTACAAAGGAGAGATTCTATCATCAGTAGTCTTATCAATAATGAATTTGAAAAGCCCTTATCTGTGTGAGGGTAGAGCAGTACATTGGTTGCTTTCAATTGCAATGAATTTCATAATAATTTTCTTTTACTCAGATTTGTTGATTGTGACAGCATGTGCATTACTTGGAGAGAACGAATGACATACTTTGATTCTGTTTTCTCTTGAAGATCAATCTTCATAAAAATGGAATCGTTATTATATTAAAGATTCACTTAATTTGTAGAAGAGTAGTATGGCTGCTGATTGCATTTGAAGTGTCGGAATCACTTGTAAATCTTGATCTCTCTTGATTACATTTCCCTTATTTTACTTATGTATAAGTATAGACTTATTTTACCATCTAGACCAAGAAAGTGGATAAACACATTCTACTAAAACATGTTCCACTAAGATTTAACAATACTGAGGATAGAATACTCTTTTTTTTTCCTTTTTCTTTTTTTTTTCTTTTTCTTTTTTTTTCTTTTTTTTTTCTTTTTTTTCTTCTGGGGAATAATTCAGTTATTAAGGAAACTTCCCTATCTGACCATCCAGGAGCCCCTCCAGCAGTCACACTGGCACAACCTGAGCTGGGACTGAGGCCCCTTTGCAGTTGCTCCCCCACCACACACAGGGTCAGACCAGATTTTCTCACAAGCTCCACCCCAGTTTTCCCAGAGCAGAGCCTCAGATGTCCAGATCCTCAAAATAATTTCGTCCTGGTGTAGTAATTAAATAACAAAATAACAGCTTGACGTGGTGCCTCCAAGGAGGGACCCTGAGCAACGGAACCCTTGGGCTTTTATTCCTTCACAGTCCAAGTGTGAGAAAGTCTGAAGGTCCTCGGTTCCTGCCATGTCCCTGAGTGTCCCTCACCTGTCTGCGGGTTCTCGGCTCAGCAGCCCTATGCCAGGGCTTGACAGCACTTTTTGTGAAGAATTTTTTTCTAATATCCAGTCTAAAATCTGTTGGGAGTGGGGTTTACTGAAGAAGACAAGCTAAAGTACACCAAATATCATATTTAAATATTTTGCTAAACTTCCAGTTTGTAATATTTTTTAAAACTACAAAAATCAAAGTGATTGTGGTACTGTTCTTACAAGTCTGCTAGTTGGAGTATTCCCATGGGATCCAGAGCTCCTCCTTCCTGCTTAGCAGCAGATATATAATCCAGTATTACAATCTTTTAGGCATATCAGAACTATAAGGGGTTAGATGTGCTGTTATTTGCATTTATTTTGTTGAGCTTGCCCTAGTCATGTTAATGACATGTTTGATGTGAACCACCAAGTGGATCTGTACAAATGATTCTCCCCTTTGGCTGTAAGTTACTGTCCTCAATAGTTCTATGCCTGCTTTTAATTTATGCTTTAGTGAAAATTTTAGTAATAGTTGATACCCGTTAAGTGATAAAAATTAATCTAGCACTAATCTCCTCTTCTATCACTGTCTTAGGTGCAAAGCTGATTTCTCCATATTGATTTGATTGAACATTGACACTGAATCAGAACAAAACAGATCTATTCCCAATACCCAGTTTTATCAGTTGTTACAATTTTTAATTGTTTTTTCTTTATCTTGCACATCTAAATATTTATTTATTTTTGATTGAGTTTTGGCAGTATTACTTCTTCTTAGCTCTTTGTCAAAATCCTACATTAAATCAGTTATAATCAAGCCACCTGTTGAAAATAGCTGTGATATTTTCCCTTTTTTTGCCTCCAGAACATTTATTTAAAGACACATTTTCAGTAGGCCTGTAGATTTAGTAACAAATACTTACCTATATGTTTTCTATAATAAATATGTTAGTAAGAGCCAAGCACAAACTACTTGTCATGGTGTAGGAATGGTATTTCCCAACTTTGTTCCCCTGAAGCACCCCAAACCACATGCTGCTTGATCCCTCCCCTTTGCCTTTGGTAGCTGGAGAGTAGAATTGGAGGCACTAAAGGCAAAGATCACAGGGTGAGATAAGAACATTTTACTGGAAGGTACAGTGAGACCAGTAACAGCAACAATACTAGTGACAGAGGGTACAGGACAAGAGGGGGATGATTGCCATGTTATTGCTCACTCCGCAAAAACCTCCCGCGGAAGGGACCCCTTCCCTCATCCATGAGGTAGTACAGAATAACCTCCATGTCCTGGCCATGCACCTCGTGGAAACTGCAGGAATTAACCCTGTCCTGGCCAGAACTAGGACACAGCTATAAAAATATATTGCAGTTGTAATGTTTAAAATCTTTTTAGGAAAATTTGATTATGTTTTGTCTAAGATACCCTTTTTCATTGACTTGGATTTTACCCAGCTGGAGTGTTACTCAGTTAAAATTATGCTTATTGTAACATTTTTAGACTAAAAAGCTCATAAGCATTCAGAGTTTGAACAACATTGCCAAAATGTAGCAAATGTTAGCTCTAAAATCCTGTCATTTGGTCAGTCTCAGTGTTTTTGGTCTCAGCACAAGCCACTAACTCAAGTCAGGTCTAACACAATACAACAATGCAAAATGTGTTTAATAGAAAAACTGTACTTCAAGGCAATGAATGTAATTTTAAGTTCATAGAAGAAAAGCAGTTATTTAGTATAGTTGTTAGTATATGAATAAGGATAGTACTATGGAGGAGGGAAGGGAAATGAATCAATTCTATAAGCCTGAAAATCTGTGGTTGTAACTTCTCTGTCCTTCTAGTGCTCCTAAATAATCCTAAAGCAGAAGGGAAGATTTCACAGAAATGGTCTCAGAATATTCTTGCAATGGAAAATTCTGAATGTAGTTAATAGAGAGTTTTTGTTCACATTTGACTTTTAAAATACTGTGGATTTGTCTTTTTTATGATTTTTAATTTGATTTTCAACCCTTTTTGAAGATAAAATATCTTTGTTGTTCTTTTCGGGGGGGGTGGGGGGTGCTTTTTTCTGTTTAGCCTAAAATTTACAGTCGTCAGTGATCCCCCAGAAGATGAACAGGATCTTGAATGTGAGGATATTGGTTTTGCTTATGTCAGTTTGAAAGAGATATTCCAGAAGCAAAGAGATATCATTGAACAAGATATTGATGGTAAGTTACGAAGATCACTTTCTTGTAAACTTTTGTAGCCTAAAAATTGTCTGTTGAATTTCTGCTTTTCTTTCCAAGCCTTACTATGCAATTGTTTGGCATTTTTTCAATAAGAAATTCTTTAATACTAACTAATGGCTTCCACATTTGTTGGCAGAAGTCTGCAAAAACTGTCTACTAGTGTTATTCCTTAAAATCTGTTTAAAGAAAACCTAAAACCAAACAGCACTCCCAGCTCATAATAAGTAGGTTATAAAATCTAAGAACTTTCAAGCCGTATCCACTTACTGTAATTCTTTGTTCTGTACAACATCCTTCATCGTAATAGGACTATAAATATATATTAAAATTTGTGTCAGCAATTCTGTATTGATAATGTTGTGTCTTATTTGAAGTTACATTGTAACCCCCAGAGTACCTCAAGTTTGTGTCCTCCATTTGAAACCTGTATCTGAGACAAGATGAAATACTAGCGGTTTTGGTTAGGGTTTTGATTAGGAATAAGTTTTAGTGAGCACTCTTCTGTCACAGACTGTGCCCAAGCACACTGTGACTCATTAAAGCAAGGTGAGCAGGAGGTGTGGAATCTTCCATTTCCTGACTCACAGAATAGCATTTTTATAACAGCGATAAGAAGACTAGAGAAGGCTACTTGGTCTTTCTATAGACTGTGAGGAAAATACTCTCCTTGCTCAGTTTCCTGTTCCCCGTGGCAGTAGGAACATGGGTACCAGTGATGCAGTTTTCTCTTTGCCTCTTCTTCTCAATCCTCTTTCTCCATGGAGCAAAGCTCAGTGAAGAAACTAGAAGGACAACAGTTCCTCTCTTGTCCCGGGGAGTTAACCGGTTTGATGACTGGATGCAGAGCACCCATGTGCACAAGGTGCCTTTGCAATAGCAGGACTTTCACTCAGCCCAGCAGAATGCCAAGGAAATAATGACTTTGCTGCTTCTACTTCTGTGTCTCATAGCCATACCTTGAGTGATGGGGAGCTGAGTAGTGAGGGAAAGAAATAGGCTTTCCTATCCATTTCCATTATCATGCATTGATTTGCATCCATGCTGTTGCTAAAGTATTCAAAGTATGCAGTAAAGTTTCCGGAATAGAGTAAGGAAAATTCTAAGAATCAAATTTCTGTGCTCTGGAAAAATAATATACAGATTTGATGCTCTTTCTGCTGTGACTGAGCAACTTAAGCTCTACTCCACCAGTAATTTTTTTCCAAGTACAAAAGCACATCTCCAAAAAGGTATTTTGTAGTCTCTCACTGGAAGATTGTTTTTGTTCTGGATTTTATGGCCATAATCACAGCAGCAGAATCTCTGGCTCTGGGCTTGCTTACATATTGTAACATAGTGCAATTTTAAATGATGCTGGCTAATTTCTGTAAAAATTTTAAATACTACTTTAAAACCCACATACACAAAGATGAAGATAGTTAAATAGTTTAGTCGAGGGAAATACCATCTTTGTCTGCACCTGACTTTTTTACAACACATAGAAGCTTGGAATTTCAGTTATTTTACATTGCACTAACTGGAAAAAATTTATTATTTAAATCCTAATAACTCATTTGGACCTGTCATACACACAGTTTAGCAAATGCATTAATCACTTTATTTTTACTTAAAACTATTCCTAACTCTGCATATATGTCTTTAATAGAGTTTGGAACATCTATATTTGCATATTATAAAAACCAATTATTTTATATGGGCAGTTATTATACTGAAATTTTTCATTTCAAAGTTAATTCCAACACTAATACTTTCATTGATGTACATTCTAGTTCTCAGAGTACTTTGTTTCTAGTAGGCTGAGGACCAAACTGAAAGATTTTTTTCATTTATTCTTTTTTTTTTTTTAATTCTTTTTTTTTTCTTTTTTTTTAGCACATGCTTTTTAATCTGTCCAAACACTAAAGAAAATCATTAGAACAAAAGTGAAACCTTAAATCAAATTGCTAACGCTGCTTTCTGATGTTTCCTTTCTAGTTTTTGATTCACAGGATGCCAATGCAGTAATTGGGAAGCTCACAGTAACAGTGGAGGCCCTCCAAGCATTGCGGGCGGTCCATAAGGAATGCAGAAAAGACTAGAAGGCAAGAAAGGGACATTTGCCTACAGAAGTCCTTGCCTTCCTGCAAGTATAAGACATGCTTCATGGTGCATCAAAGTTGAGGTCTTTGTCATTCTCACAGTACATTTAGTATATAATTTGTATGAAAAGGATGCTTGATGTGTAGGTGTCAAGTTTTGTACCCTTTTCAGTCTGTTTTCATATTTTTAAGGTCCTTACTAAATCATACTTCAAGTTCTCAAGAGCTGATAGTATCAAGGTCTAACTCAATCCTAACTCAGCAGAGTTTGATTTCAAATGAAACCTGCTTGTAAATTATCCAATACCAGCTGAGGGTTCTTTGTCCAAGGAAGTAAGTGATTGAGAACCTTCAAACAGAAATGCTTGTAGACTCTTACAAAAAGAGTAGTTCTATCCCAGTAGTCTCTCAGGAGAGGGTCACTGGTGTTAGAAGTGACCTCAGGTAGTCTGTGGTCCAGTCTGCTGCAGGATTAGCTGTTATGTCAGGCCATGTTGCTCAGGGCTGTGTTCGTTCTGGCCTGAAACCTCCAGGGACAGAGCCTGCTCAGCTCCTCTGCACATCATGTTCCAATGCCTGACTGTCCTCAGAGTGAAAAAATGGAGGTGCATTTCTAAACATTATTTCAATCCAAATCGAAGCCAGAGCTGGATCCAAGCAGGTTTTGCACTTAATGTACCATTTAATTTATTTTTTTTTAATGCTAGGGATGGCATAAGGATGAACACATTTGTCATTTGTTTCAGCCGTTAACATTTTGCACAGAGCCAAAAAAACCAAGGCATTTAGTGTTGATTTTCATGGCTTGCAGCATGCCATCAAATTTCCACCTAGTTTTGTGAAGCAGTTGCCAAAAAAATAGCTGTTACTGGTAACAATGTGGTTTGCTAAGATAATTTTCCTATAGATTTCAGTGGTAAACAATTCATTATGGTTTATTCCTGGGTTGTTTGGATTTTTTTAATATTAGGCTTAGATTCTTCTAAGAGTAAGAAAACAGATAAATCAAAGAGACTAGTCTCACACTGAACTTACATATTTCATTCAAGAATTCTTAACACATTTTAGATTTTCAAAGAAACTGTTCCCTGAGCTGTGAGAAACAGGAATATAAAGCTGTAACCTCTGTCCACACCTGTTCTGTGTATCAAAGTATATCTTACTTCAGAGGTCCAGCATCAATAGCTGCAATATTGCAAGACAGGTCTTGCACATAATCTAGCAATGATTTATTTAACATTTTTGTGGGTTTGGAAAATAAACTATTTTCTGTTTAAACAAACTGTCTTTCTTGTTGAATGCAAAAGTATTTACTTATGTATTAAAGTCACAAGAATTGAACAGTCCTTGAAAAAGTGTTGGGGAAATGTGGTCCTTCTAGTACAAAAAAAAGCAATAAAGTGAACTTTCTTTTGTTTGAAAGACTGTTCTGATTACCTACTTGTGAAATATAAATAGCTACACTAGCTGACAGACTTTGACTTCAATTATAATGAACAACTGAGAATGTTTTACCATATGCATGGGGCAATTTTCCCAGAGAAATGGAAGGAGACACCAGTCAGCATCTGACTTCAAACACACAGTAGATACGAACTTAAGAAGTTCAGGAAATCTTTACAAAAAATCTTCCCCCATTTTGAGAACATTCCTTACCCTTCTTTCCTCTGCAATAAGCACTGTGGTATGCCAAAATCAGACCCATTTGGAAATTTTCCAGTAGTTTGCTAATGTCGAAGGTACAGGTTGCATCCTAGATGAAAGACACAACAATGGATCTATTTATAAAAAAATACCAGATCTGTATCATGCATATGAACTCATTTTGCCCAGCAGATAGACATGTAGGCTGCTGCCATTGTTTTCTCATTTGTCAGAATAGGGGTACAGGGTCTTTGTACAGCAGTCAAGGATAAACCCCAAGGATGGGGGTTTTTTTTTGTTATTAATCTCACACAGGCCTGCTAAACTATAGAAATGTCACTAATAGTTTTAACAGAATTACAGAAACATCTTCAGTATTTGAAAATTTCTTTTACACAGTAACCTTAATAAACAGAATATGTACCAGTCGCAAACTCTACAAAATGTATACTTTAGCTGTTAAGCATGAAATGGGTGTGTTTGCTGAGGCACTTGGATCTTTGTGGTGGAGGGTGCAAGGACTAACTCAACAACTTAATCTTTGCCTAAAACCACAAGCCTGTTGTTCACAAACATTTGAAGAAAAGACTATACTGTATGAGGTCTGTTGTATTTACATAATGCAAGCTACTAGCTTTTATATTTTGCAAAATTTTTTGTTTTTTTCTCTTGGAGCAAGAATGACATCTGTACTGAATTCAGCTAATTGGTATTCTGTTGGCTGATATCGATCCTCTGTAATTAGTCAGGGTTCCTTATAGATATATATGTGTGTTCTTTTCCTCCCAAAGTTGCAGGTCACACGAATACAACAGTTGTAACTTTCTACTGAAGTGTTAATATATAATAAAAATGAAAAATATATATATTTTTTTATTGTAAATTGGCAATGAAAACCTGATATATGTATGTACTATATTCTCTATATGCAGTCATGGCCACATAGAACTGGTTGTACAGAGAGTATAGCCATTGGAAGGGAGGGTTTGAGCCTGCCCTGCTGAGCAATTTGAAACAACCAACTTGTTCCAACTTGCCTTCTGTGTTTTAGTATTTAAAGTTCATTTGTCCTGCACAAACAGCACAGTAATGATTAGGTATATGGAAGCTGTCTTTTACTAGAAAAAACAAACAGCCCCAAAATCTGGACTTGTGGGAGCTGTGTTTTTGGGAGTAGTTGTTGGCACTGGACCAATTTCTTGACATCAGGCACCTGTAGCTGTTATTTGATATATTCCTCTCTTATATGGTTAATTCTTTATTTTTTTTTATTCATATACCCCTGTGGGATTTTCATGACAGGTCTCGAGGGCTTTAGCAACAGACGTGTCACTGGTCATGAAAGGTGAGCATACATCCACAGAGATGTGGAACATGACAGCTATTTTAAAAAATCATAAAATCATATACTTGAGTTGGAGGGAACCTATCAGGATCATAATGTCCAACTCCTGGCCCTGCTCAGGACACCCCAAAAATCCCATCATGTACCTGAGAGTGTTGTCCAAATGCTTCTTGAACTTGGACAGGCTTGGTGCTGTCACCAGTGCCCTGGGGAGCCTGTTCAGTACCCAACCACCCTCTGCATGAAAAACCTTTTCCTGATACCCAACCTAAACATCCCCTGACTCAGCTCAAGCTGTTTCCTCGAATCTTGTCACTGGCTATGAGGGTGAAGAGATGAGTATCTACCCCTTCAGAGAATGTTGTAGGTTTCCCCTCAGCCTCCTCTTCTCCAGGTGGAACAAAGTGCCCTCAGCTATTCTGCCTGTGGATTTCCCATCCTCATGACCTCCTTTGGATGCTAACAGTTTCGTGTCTTTTTTATATTGTGGTGCCCAAAACTGCCCCAATATTGCAGGTGAGGCCACCCCAGTGCAGAGCAGAGTGGGAAAATCACCTCCTTCGCCCAGCCAGCGATGCTGGACACAGGACACAGTTGGCCCTCCCAGCTGCCAGGGCACTGCTGAGCCGCGGCTAACTGGCCACTGATCAAGACCCCCAGCTGCCTTTCTGCAGCTGCTCTCCAGCCTTTTATTCCCCAGTCTGTCTGTACATCCAGGGTTGCACCCTCCCACATGCACTTGCCCTTGTTCAACTTCACGTGATTGAAAATTGCCTATCTCTGATTTGATGAGGTCTCTGCAGGGCCCTTCTGCCCTTGAGGGAGTCAACAGCTCCTTGCAATTTAGTGTCATCAGTAAAGTGACTTATTACTTCTTCAAGGTTCTGTGTCCAGGTCATTAATGAAGGTGTTGATGAGAACTTGGAGCCATGTGGAACTCACTAGTGACCGGTGCCAGTGTGGTCTAGGCTGCCTTTCCATGATCCCCTTCTGCCCCAACACCAGCCTTGGGGTCTGGTGCTCATAGAGCCCTGGTCAAAACCTGGTTCCTGCTGTGCCTGCCAAACACCGTGTGCCCCAGGGACTGCATTGCCTGCCCCTGGCCTCTCCCAGCCTCTGAGGGACACTCTGGTGTGCCCATCTGCCCTACTCTGGGGGCACCTGCTGTCACCCTGTCACTGTCACCTGCGAGTCAACCTGTGAGTCAGTTGCTCACCCATCACATAACATGGTTATTGATCTTTGGGCTGGACATTCTGTCGAGTAGGATCCTGGGAGAGAAAGTATCAGAAGCTTTCCTGAAGTCCAAAAAATTTCCACCTACTTGCCTTCCTGGATCAGATAGGTGAGTTATCCTGACGTAGAAGGAAATCAGGTTTGACAAGCAGGACTTCCCCCTCATAAAGCCTTGCTGGCTGTATCCAGTGACTGTGTTGTCCTCCAAGAGTTTTTCAACACTTCCCAAAATAATCTTTTCCATGATCTCACAGGGCACGGAAGTGAGACTGACAAGCCTGTAGTTTCCAGGATCCTCCTTGTTGCTTTTCTTGAAAACTGGAATGTTAGCCAGCCTGTGCTGTCTGAAGCACCCTCTAGGACTAATCACAGTGTGATGCTGAGAAGATCTTAGGCATCCTTAAAAGCTTGTTTCCCAACCTTCAGTTGCTCAGAGAATAGGCTCTTTGCCTATTCTACTCAAGAATAGCATTTGCCAATTCTGTTTGAGGGTGGTGGGGATGGAAATAAATGCAGCCACTGTAGTGATATTACAAGATAGTTTGGAGCAGTGTTCTAATTTTGATATTTTGTTGTCAACTCTTATTTACAAGGAAGTTGTTTCAGCAGCTTGCTCCAAATCTGATGCGGCTTTATCAAGCCCTGCATGGGCTGACATCCTATCTCCGCTCTTGGATGAGAACAGTAGATGCTAAAAGTTGTTGCATAAAGAAGCCTCTGGTGAAACAAAAGTCAAACACTATGCAGTTGTTCTGCTTTCTTCTTCAGCACTCTCAAAATGCCAGTTAGGGATGAAGTTTGGAAGTGAAGCTCAAGAACTATCTACTTGGAATTTGCTGGTTATATTGTTGCTTAATACTGCATCTGACACAAGTGACCAATGGGATAAGCACCAATGTGTTTGCGTGCCCATCCACAGGTTAAATCAAATGAGGGTTTATTCCCAGACACATCTGCACTGCCCAAGAGGTGTTATGTCCCTCTGCACCCAGTTCCCAGTGCAGACAGAGGCCACCAGGTACATCTTTACCATAAGATGAATTTTCTTGTGTTGTACAAGTAACCACAGTCAGTCACCTAAAGGCAAGGGGGCTGAGCAACACTGACTCAACACACTCTTTCAGACCCATCACTTGAGCAAGTGTACATTGAAGAAGGTTTCAGGAGCATCGATGCACGCAGGTGAAGGATAATCTGAACCCTTGGAAGATTTAATTCAGTGCCATTCTAGTACCACAACATGGGCTTTTGTATCACTTGTAAGATTATTTTTTTTGTTGTTACAGACGCCAGGACAAGTTTATCATTGTGTGGGTGTAACCAAAACTGCATATCATGGCAGCTGCAACGATCTAGACCATCAAAGATTCCAAAAATATCCCATGACTCACAGAATTAAATCACCTACTGTGAAACTCCCCACCCTGGGGAAGATACTGGGCATTTCCACCTGAACCTGAGCATTTATAATCTTTGGGTTTTGGCACTTTGGGTTTTGGCACTTTGGGTACCACTCCTCAGATCCAGAAGAGGACTAGAGCCTCAACAGGACTGTGACTGCCACTCTCAACAAGACTGTGACCATCATCCTCACCAACAGGTTTTCCTTTCCTTTTACTTTACACTCAGGGGGCCCATGTGGCTCAGCACGGAGCTGACGATCACCATCCTGTTCATGCCCCAACAGGCTGGGTTATACATCTGGTTTTTGTGGGTTAAAACAATTTTTTTCTCTGTATCATTGTATTTATTGTAATCTTTTTAGAAAATTTTAACTCTGACTTGTAATTTTTCTTGAGTTGGCTTCATTTCTCCCACCAGTTTACCTTTAAACCAGCACAAGCCTAAATTATGATAAGTACAACTGGCAGCAGCTCAGGATTCCTGTGCTGTAGTCTCCTCTATAGAACAGATAAACTCAAGCAGTGGGTTCCTAGCACTTGATCGATGGTTAAAAAATTATATTCCCTGGGTTTGTATTTCTGAGTATCTCCAAAGGAATTTGTACACCTTCATTTTATATAGGACAAATTTATCAGTGATTGTTTCAAAAATTGACATACTTCTCAACAATTCAGGAATTCAGCAATCATTCAGCCAAGGATTCATCAGCCTCAGCTGGTATCAACTGTGGCAGTATTTAAAATTCATCTGTCTTTATTATACTCTGATATAAAGGAAATAAGATTTAAGTGTACCCATCCAGCAAGCAGCAGCTTGGTCCTACTAAAGGGAAAGATAATTTACTGCAAAATCAACAAAGGGGAAAAAAGCTGAGCAGATAAGCTGAATTGCATGGACAGGGAGAGAGAGCCCTTCATTTCAGCACTGTTCATTAGCATTATACAGAAAGCAAGGATGCTGGATTTCAACACACCTGTCTCTTCTGGTTCTCATAATTCAACCAGCAAAATAATTCCTGGTCAAATAATGGTCGTACTTATTTCTTTTTAAATACAAGGACATGTACCAAAGGTTTTGAGGTGCTGTTAGGTAGTTTGTTGGTAAAGCAGTTCCAGGGGGAAAATGCACAGTCTTACTTTTTGTTTTATCACTGTACTTTCATTCCTGTGTGCCGAGCAGGACATGGTGGTATAGACTGCAATATTGGAAAAATACCATATTGTACATGATACAATGATGCACATGATAGTACAACAAAAGAAATGTGAAATAAAATCAGCAATCAAAGCTGCCTTTTAAATCTTGCTTTTCAGAGAGTTCATCCTATCACAGGCATGAAAGAGTTGGGTTTTTTCCAGGGACTACGTTTTATTTATCTAAATAATGCTGCATTGTAATAATACACTGTATTTGTGAACTCCAGAGACTGAAGAGCCCTTAGATACAGTACAGCCCTGCATCTCAGGAGGATAAAAGAGCTCTGCAGCTCTGGGTTTCATTACCCTTTGGCCCCTTTGCTCAGGCCGTGGCCATGAGGAACCAGAGAGGGAAAGCTATTCTCAGAAGACAATTTTGAGATTAAATGTCTCTATTTTGTCACTTAAAAAGCTGCAGAGAGAGAATTTCTGTGTCTTTCCCCAAACCCTGTGTGGGACTCAGTTTTTAAAGAAGCTTGTTTCCAGTGCCCCAAAAAACAGGCCAGGAAAGGACCTGGGAACTGCCACAAGCCAAGTGTCCAGTGTGAGTGTGTGGGACAAGGTTCATCCCGTGAGGTACCTCCCACCAATCCATGAAATACATGAAATACAGCTGCTCACAACTGCACAGAGCTCAGTGTTCAGAGCTGTAAACTGCAGCTACTTGGTCTGTGTGCTGGTCATTTCCTCTGCTGGTGACACCTTGGGGGCTGCTGCGATCCATCCCAGATTGACATCTGTCCCCAGCAGAATGGACCACTATACAGAAAGGAAATCTTGTTCTTCATCTCCCTTCTGAAACATGCACACAACTAAAATTATGTTAATTCATTGCTTATCTTAGTTTGTGTCATAACAGGAACAGGATCAGAAAAAATCCTCATTTTGTCAGCTGTGGGGAGTGAAGAAACACAGGTCAAAAGGTGTGGCAATTAAGAGGGATCAATGTGGTTTGGATTCTCACCCAACCGTGGGTCCTTCTGCCTCATTTCTGTGGTACCTTGTAGATAGATTTGTTCTTCACACATTCATAAATTAGCACACATAAGTTTTTCCCACAACACTGCAAAGTTGGGTTTATGCTTATTCACACAAAGTTTCAAACTACTCAGGGGACAGAGGATCTGTGAACTAAATGTAAACCACCAAAACCACCCGAACCACCAAACAGGAAGCACGGGGACAAGAATACCTCAGAATCTCCAATGCCAAGGAGTAATGCTTGAGGACTGTTCTGAGGGTCTCAGCTGAAAAGTGACCCTTGTCTATGCTCTAGACAGGAACCCAGCTGGGAACCTTCACCAGGCATCCCTTCCCAAGAGGCACAAAACATACCTTTGCACCCTCGAGAAAATCAGAGAAACTGATAACCTACCATCCGGGCTCATGCCTTACTCCTCAATTAGCAGGCAGCTTAGTCTCATCTCCCACTTGCAAGCATGAAAGAGTTAAAATGAACGTCGCACAAACTTTGCTGTGAGCTGAGCTCACGGGCTCCCTCCCTCCCCTCCTCGCCTGCTGCCAGGAGCAGCAGCGCTGGGGCTCTCTGTATCCTCGCTGCTCCACCTAATGCTGCTGAGCGAGGGGACGGGCTGCTGCCACCAAAGCAGGGAAGCTCCTGAAGAAATGCCTGCCCCTTCTCCTGCCTGTGATGCTGCTCTGTTGACATCCCAGGATTTGGAGTAAGAGCAACCCCTGCCAGCAAGCCATGTGAATTCAGGAGCTGAGGAGGAGAAAGTGCATTGGGCTGGAAAGGCACCATCATGACTCAAGCAGTAGTAAGACAGATAATATTTTCTTCACAGTGGGAGATGTTCCTAGACAAATCATCAGCAAGCTCCAGGTCTGAATCAGGGACTCTCATGCCTTGTCCCAACACCACTGCCCACTCTGAAAGGTAACTATGCTTTATTCCCTTCTCCCCCTATGCACTACCACAGCTGAGACACTCTCATAGCCTTTACTTCAGTATGAGAACAAAAAACACTGTCCATTACTAAAAGAAGAGATAACCATCCTACCCTTCCCCACTTTTCCTCAGATCCTCCCTAAAAAAAAAGGAAAAAACAAAGCAAGTCATGGATGGAATTGATACTTCTGATGTTTTGTTTGCATTTCTTCAATGCTGATATTTTTCTGTAAATGTGACCTAGACAGAATATCCCCAGTACTGAGTGTTCAAAAACAAACTGTTCAGCTAGACAGTTCAGTTTACTTATATTTAACAGCCTTGGGGGAGCTACACAAGTAATTGTTCTATTTTTACCTACTTACCTGTTTGTAAGAGTCAGAACATCATGTGGAAAAGCAAAATAGAACTCAGGAAAGTTGCCTGCACTTTCAGAGATGCCATGCTGGCAAGTGGCATTTACACCCAATGTGGGAGTAGAAGGAAGCGAGTGGGCAAGACAGGACATTTACTGCAGTTGCAGGATAAACTTGTATTCTCTGTCTGCACTGTTTTGGGAAAAATCTTTCTCCCTGTTTTGGGAAAAATCTTTCTCCCTGCTCCTCTGTGATTTATAAGGGTACAGAGTATGGCCATGCAATCTTCATGAAAACTCCCCAAACCTAAAGCTCCCCATACCTTGATAGCTGCAGTGAAGGGCTGGTAATTTCAGCACCCATGAAGTTTTGGCTGGTGAAATTCCCATCTCAGTGACACACTGTGAGAAGAAACCGTGCTGTTCTTGTGTATGAGGTTTCTATTTTCATTGCAGATTTTTATTAAATGAAATATGTTGTGTTTGGGATTTTTAATACTTAATTAAAAACAACCACAAACTGATAAAAGTGTCTTCTTGGAATCAGTCTGTACCCACTGAGCACAAGTGATCACTTATGGTGCCTGACCCCTCTCAGAACCAGAGTATGGTCCAGCCAGAGAATGACTAAATCTTGGCCAACAACTGACATCACAGGGAATGTTGGCTCTAGCTATGCTGCTCTGCTCTGTAACAAACTTCTCTTTAGTTTCTCTGTCCATGGACTTGAGGGCTTTTCATGGTAACCAGTGAAGTTTTGCCTCCCATAATCTGAGTCATACACAGTTATAGAGCTGACCTGCTTTATACACACTTTTTCAGAATTATTGTGTACCACTGATTTTCACATCACTTGGATCTCTACAGTCTTCAAGCCTCTATTGCTTAAAGGGGGTGTGCAAAGTTAAAGTGCAAAGCTAAATCTATGGATATCCAAAGATATGTTCTCAATGGAATAACTGGGAGATTGAAAAGTAAAAATCTTTGGGGTTGTCCGGATCTACTGAATAATTTATGGCTCATTTCTGGAAAAGTGCAGTTAATGTTATTATTTTCAATAGTTTGAATAGTTAATTGTTCCTGACAAATCTATAGTTGAGACTAAAAAGTAAATTATTGAACTTCATACTAATGTCCTTAGCATTCTGCAGTCTAATTTTTTGAAGTTTGTAAAGCCATTAAGCTCTCTGCTCTGTAAGGAGCGAAACTAGCTCTGGCTTTGGTGTCAGTAACAGAGCAGATGGGATGGGCAAAGGCATTGCTCTGGACTTTAATTCACACAAGTGTCAGATTCCAGACTTTCATCATCATTTCATTATCAATAGAGAAATCATATTGTAAGAACAGAGGTTTAAGTCAGCCAGTTATCATCACACCCTCTCTTGAGCACCTGCTGTGTAACCAGGAAAGAGTTCTGTGTTCTTTCATGGAGAAAGAATTTTCATTTATAGATTTGAAGTGTGACAAGCAGTTATTGCCCTGTAATTGAGAGCAAAAGTGCCTTGCTGCCCACAACCTTCACTTTCATGTCCCATGCCTCTGCATCAACACCAAACCTGCTGCCAGAATAACGGGCTCTAGAGGGCTTGGTTTAATCCCTGGAAAAACACTGAGCAGCCCTTTCCTGCTGTGCTTGCCCACACTGTCCTACACACAGCACAGCTCAGAATCCACTACCCATGCAGGGGGGCAAAAGTCAAATCTCTGGGATATTTTTTCAACCAGCAATTTGGCCCAGCTTATTACTAAGGAGGATCAGGTCCAATATTCCCTAAACTGGTTCACTGTTATCTCAGAGGCTTTGGCACTGAAGAAGGTATTGCAGGACCTGGAAGGTAAAGTGCAGACAAGCCCCCATGCCTCTCCTCCAAAAACTCTGCACAGCAGATGTTTCCCCATCACATGGCCGAGGTTGCTCTGTTTTGATTGTAATAAAAGCCTGAATATCAACTCCTTGATGACTCCAGATTTCAATTACCTCACTCTGAAGAACAGCAAGGTCTTGTTCTCATTGGTGCATAGGGAAAACATAACAAGACGTTGTCAATAAATCAGCTATTTTTACAAACTGAAGGCCCATGGAAGTCAAAATGCTTTGCAATATGTCTTTAAGGTGATAATTTAAATGCCAGAACTTTTGTCATTTTGACCTAATGTTTCATTTTAATCTGATTAGCATAGTATGTTACCATATTAATATTACTCTACTTACCTCTCAGGTCCTATCAAACCAGAACAAGATGCTTTTGGATGCACTACTTACAGTGAAATTTCAGCATTTTTATTTTCTGTTTCCAGCTGTAAGAACTGAAATTGCTAAAATATTAAGATCTGTCCCATTTCTATTAAGTTCTGCTGCCAGGAGGTGAGTGAAGCGTCATCCTGCAGCAGAGTTGCTCCAGTGGGATGGGTTGGGCTCTGTACACCTGCCAGGTGCCCCTGGCCCCAGAAAAAGAGGGTCCTGTAAAACAAGAAATGAGACACATGGTAAAAAACACTGAATGGATTAATATCTTCCCTTCCTCTGTGACATCTAACTCCATAGACTGTGGGACCTTCTCTTATCCATAAGGAATATGAGTGTTACCAGCCAAGACCTTAACAATCACATTGGCATGGTCTTTTTCTAAAGTTAAATACTCAGTGCTTCTCCTGATTTCCATGTCTCACAGGAGCATGATAAGATTTTTCTTATCTATTTGTTCTAAAGATACCACATATAGACTAAAACTATTCTTGCACCTGGCTTCATTTCATTATTCCTCCCTCTCTAATTTTTTTTCCTTTTAGAAAGTTGACTGTTACTCATTACTGTTTGTAATGAGGAACTCAAAACTCCATCCTCTTTAAGCAGGTATCAATAGTCCAGGATTAGGAGAGGAGAGATCCCTCAACAACCTGGCAAAGCAGAAAAGAGCCTTCCCTGGATCATACAAGGATAAACCACCTGCTGTGGGAGAAGGTGGCAGAAAGCTGATTGCTCAGTTTGTTTGAAGAACAACACCAAAGCTTTGCAAACCTTTGCAGCTCAGGTTGAGAGAAGGACCAAAGCTTTTCACCTACCAAAGGAGGTGACCAAAGTACTTTTACTACAAAATAAAAGCCAGGAGGAAGTGAAGAACACAAGTCTAATGCTTGTTGTTATTGTGATATCACTTGCAAAATGATTTCAAAGGCCTGTCCCATGTAGTCTGCTTGACTGTGTGAATCAGCAGCCTGAACACCAAGAGAATGGAGTATCTCTTGTACCATCTGTTCTGTTTCCTCTCCTGACATCCTTTGTGAGTTCCATTAGGGAAGACAGAAAATCTGAAGGTATAGAGGGAAAACAGACCAACACTGACTAACCTCCAGACCCCAGAGAGAGATGACTGAGGCCTATTTAAAATTTCATGGACACCTGACTGGCCGCATCCACCTTCCAACTCTGGCTGCCGAAGTAGACACAACAGCAGATGAATATTCTGGCCTCTATGTGTATGGAGGATTGTTCCTAACACTTCTGGCCATCCTTCTTATATTGTTTTTCTCCATGCTCTTGCGCCTGAAGCATGTTGTTTCCCCAATCACCACATCTCCAGAGAGCACTGAGAATGTCCAGCAGTTTACAGATGTGGAAATGCACAGCAGGATTCCTACAACTTAGAGACCCCAAAGCAAGGAGTGTTTTGTGCTTGTGAAACATGTTTTGTTCAGCAAAACGTGGTGGAAAGAATCTCTGACTTCCTAATGAGCCCTACAACTTCTTGCACAACCATCACTAGCAGCACAGAGCATCTGAGGAGTGTCACAAATCTCAGACTGGCTGGCTGGGATCCACAGGCTGTTAACACTACAGGTAATGTGTGCAACACCCTCAATAAAACTTACATTACATAAACCTGCTGCTGTCAGGAAAGACTCATATAGCTCTAAAAACCTTTCAGAAAACATGAAGGCCACAATAATGACAGCAAAAAACCCAGAGGGACATATGAATGTGTCCTGAAGCCTCTGTTTCCTGACCCCTCTCTTTGCCTTTAAATTTCTAGCTTGTGAAAGGGGTTGAATAAACGAAGTTAAGTGGTATAAGTGGGAAAAGCCCAGAGGGCACATACAGAAGTTATCAGCGTCTTCAATATTCTCAGGCATTTCTACCATTCAAGAAGGAAAACATCAAATTGCTTTTTTCTCCACTGGAACGGCAGTTACACAAGAATATAAATATTTTATCATGTGCTGGAACTACTGTTCTTTGACATTGGATGGATCATTCATGTGATGATCCATCACATTAACTGAGCTGAATACAAACATGTTTATGCCTTTCAGCTTCCCCAGTATCACTCAATAATTAAAATGCAATGTAAAGTTCAGGAGCTAAATGCACATCACTCTTGTAACAGACTCAAGTTCATAATAACATGTTTTTCATATCCATATTGGGTTTTCTTCCTCAAAAGACAGACCAGTTTTTCCAAAGATCTTTCGTTTTTATTCCTTCAAAGAACTCTGAGGAAATGCCAAGGTCTGACACTGCAATAATGAATAGTGTGAACAGCTTTGGACATAAGACTGATAGGGAATATACACACGGAAAGTGAACTCATTGAGCACTAAAAAATACGACTGGATTAAAATATCCTGGTGGAATTTCCTGGAGGAAAGAAACATTTACTTGAATTTATGGAACAACAATCTGACCCAGTTCTCTTACCTATGAATAATGTACAGAGTTAGGCTTTGTTTCTGTAGATGGGAAAGATGGAATCAAATATACGATATCACTATATCACTCTTGGGAGCAATACTTCCTCTTACAGAAAAAACTTGAGTGAGATTGTTTCGGCAACATCTATAAAGGTCAGAAATTTTACAGAGCTTATTCTCTTTATTACAATCTAATTCTACCTTAGCAACAAAATCCCCTGTGTGGTTTCCATATGTATATATATTTATTTGCCAATTCTCTCTCCAAAGGTTTGGAAAGTGTACACTCCTGACACAAAACCAGTGTAAAAATAAGGAAGACACTGACTGTGACATGGACTTGTGATAGTAGCACAAAACAGTTTCTCAAATGCTTTGTACAGCAGGTACAAAGATCTGCACATGGATGAGCTGTTTTGGCTGGGAACACGGCTTTTCCAGTTGGCTGGGTGTGTGAGGGGAGCAGAACGACAGGCCACATCCATACTGGACACAGTTGGTGCATGGGCAGGACTAGTGTTATTTCTCACTGATATGTGTAGCACAAAACTATTTAAAATTTGCTTCATTACATTGAATAAATCTCTTTATACTGCATTAATCCCCACATAAGAAGGTTTAATCTGTGAATCAGAGAATCACTGAATGGTTTGCATTAGAAGGGACATGAAAGCTCATCTCATCCCATCCTCTGCCGTGGGCAGGGACACTTTCCATTAGAGCAGGTTGCTCTGAGCTCTGTCCAACCTGGTCCTGGTCAGTGAACTAGAACAGTGACTAAGTAAGGGAATTCAGCAAACAATACACTCACAGCAGTATCTCCCCATGCCATGCTTTTCCCTGCAAAACCGGCAGGAGGAAGGAGGCAGGTTGTCCTCCAATTTTCTGCCATGGGGACAATACTGGGCAGAATGGTGGCTTCACCCTCTGTCTGAAGATTGGCTCCTCAAGGAGTGCTACTCTTATTAATGCACAAGAGTCAAAATTTCATGTGATGATCCAGATACTAATCCAGTGAAGACAGATGGCTACTGAGTTAGTCAGTGACATTTAAATTTAACAAAAATCTATGCAGATCACATTGGGTTGATCTGCACAATACGAATGGTATGTGTCATTCATTGAGCCATCATGAGGCAACCCAGCCCAGGCTCAACATCTGACTTGCCCTGTAAAACTTTTCCATTTTCTTGATGTGCTCTTCAAAAGCTACAAGTTACCTAGACCATAAATATTCTAATATTCTAAATCAGCAAGTAAATCACATTAGCCTTCCAGTACAACTATCTGTAGAAAAGCCTTGTATCCAAGAGGCTGCAGAACAGATGCAGCTTTTAATGATAGACTTTCATGGACATAAAATATCAGACTGACTAATGGAAATTGAAAGTGTTGGAATCTGAGCTGGAACTCAAATTCTGATTACTCTAATCTCAGCCAAAATGCTTCCCAAGGTAAGTATCAAGATTGAGCTTCTGTCCTTCATACTAAAGAATGTTAATTCAGAAGAGTCTCAAATTTTAAAACTTATTCAGTAAATAAAAGAGCAATTACTTTATACATCATTACACTATATCAGGTATCTTTGGGCAGATACGTGTATTGCTTGTTATGGAAGGTACCATATCCTCTAATAAAAAAATGACAAGTTTTCCTTTCTATAGCTTCATTTCACACCATGTATCTGTCCCACTTGAGACATCTACAGCCCCAGTGGCACTTAGAGTACCTCCTTTGTCTGTACAATGCCAGTAAATTTCAAAACTTTTCCCACTGAGAAACAGAAGAATGCCTTTCCCCCTTTTCATTCTCATTTTTAATATTTGAAATTTGAGTGATGTCTGAGAAAAGACCTGATCTCGGAGAAGTGCAGGTCTCACATCCACACGCTTCCCCTCCAGGAGTCTGTTCCCTTCCCACTTGTCCCTCCTCTACAGAAAATGTTTTGGTTTTCTTTACAAAAATAAAGAGGCATACTCTATCAATGGTGAGTCATTGACTGCTCTGCTCAGTCCTATTCCTACCTGGGGATCTGCAAGATCAGCTCACATGCAGAAATGAGCTCAAGTGGTACCACTATTTCCAATTAATTGTTGACCACAGGTGTCTGTGCAAGAAGATCCCCTACCAGTCTGTTCAAGCAGCACTTGAAGCAGGACAGTTTGCCCCCATCTTTATTCTCCTCTTAGATATTGGAAACAAATATGACTATAGAGCGAATATCTCACCTCCTCCATTCCCTGCCAGTGGGGAAAGGCAGTCACCTGCTGTTCTGATGGACTAGCAAAACAATCGTGCATCGCTGTCCTCCTGTTGAGGAAACTTGAGAATACAGGAATTACTCACACTTCAAGAGCAGGGGACAGAGTGAGATACTTACAAAGAAATCTCTAGGTCAGTGTCCAGTTTATGCAGGCACACAAGTATCCACGACACAGAGAATTGTAATCCACATACCACACATGCAAGGCCAGGGAAGGTCTCTTGTGGATATAAGTGTGACTGTAGCTTTCTCCTAATGTATGTTCAGCTGAAACCAGGAACAGGCCAAAGAGCCACACAGTAAGTCACAGGAGTGAATCATAGCAGAGTACCAGTGATGTTCATAGAGACCAGTCCCACCTCAGACAGAAAGGTATAGAAAAGTAGGACCTCTATGAGGATTATATCAAAGCTTTCTCAGTGCATGCTTAGTTTTGAATTTCAAAACAGATGGCTACTTGCCCACAGCAGTAAATATTCTATGGGAGAAAAGAAATTAAGCAGGAACCAATTCAATTAATAAAGCTAAAAAACTCAAGACTTTAACAAGAATTGATTAATAAAGTTTTGTTTTCTATAATAACAAATAACAGCTTATTGTTATTGGACAGTTATGAGAAAGGTTCACTAACTTGAAATTCAAACTACTGGATGACAAATTTTAAGTGCTTTCCTTCTAATAGGCTAGTCAAAGAGGTCAATGAAGTAGGAGATTGATCTTGTATGCAGTATGATAATGGTCAGAAGAAATAGCAACTCCATCAGCAGAAGGCACCACAAGCACTTCAGCTTCATTCCAAGCTAAAATTTCAATACCCTATGATGGCTAAAAGGCATTAAAATATGATGTTGCTGTTTTCTAAGGAACTTAGAATGAAAGGTATTGTCTGGGTGTTAGAACTGTCACATGCAATCACAAAGTCAGCAACTCATTTTGACATGAGAAGCTTATGCTATATTAGCATCACTCAGAAAATCATTCTTTTATCAAAGAAATCGTGTGGTGCTGTGTCAGCCTCAAAGGCAAAGACACTGGCAGAATCAGTTGCTCTCTTACTGGTAGAGCTGACTTCTTTGGTACAGCATTCAGTTAAACAACATTTGCCATATCCTTCACCACAATTAGCTGCACACCCCTGCATACGGATAACACAGGCTTGGATCAGATGGGAATGGCTGGTGTGATTTCAGAGGCCAGTTATTTCTTATTTCTTACTTTACACAAAGTGGCCTCTCATAGGAGATGATAGACTCTGAGAAATCAGCAAGAGCCAAGACAAATGCAAGAGCAAATGCTGCACGGCCAGCCAAAGACTTTTGAAGGCAGACAGATGGAGTCTGCTCTGAAAAGTTTCTTTCAATAAGCAGTTCTTCCACTGTGGCTAGGTACAGCAACTGCAGCTTGGCTGTACCCTCTTTGCCTCTGTGCATTTTCCATGTGCAGCTCCTTTCACTTCTCTTTGCATATCTCTGCATCAACCACCCACAAAAGAACACAAGAAACTGACAGCAAGGAATTATCTAAATAAAATCTTTAGATTCTTAAATTTACATTATCTTTTAATGTAATTTAAGGTAAAATAAGAAGTAACAAACTGGCTTTTTCAGGACTGTTATTACATAGTTAGTTAGATTTCAGTGTTACTGAGGCAGGAAAACCTGGGAGTTGCAAGGTTTTGTTTGTTTAACAGAGATTTTATCTTTCTGGGTGTATAAATTCTCAATTGTTTCCTTCAATGAAAGACAAGCACGACAAACAAATCTCTCTATGGTCAGGAAGCCATGAGAGCTGCTGTCTCTCGGGTGATTAAATCCAGCTACACCAGGTTTTCACTTCCCAAGGTATCATCTTTCAGCAGTAGTCATTATTTGGTTTTGTTTGTGGGGCTTTTTTTAGTAGACCCATCTGCAAATAAATGCAGTCTTCCTCTAGGGAAGGCTGTTTATTCTTTCTTGTAAGTGAGTATGAAACATCTTTTACTCAGTGTTATAAAGTATGAAAGTGCATTCCATTCCATTGAATGAAAATTAGAGTTTGGACTCAATTTCACCAGACAGCTGGGGAAATCATGTTTTAAGCAATTTGAATGCTAAACACTGCCTCTTTTAATTTATTTGTTTGTTTATAGTATTTATGTTTTATTTTGCCTGTCTTGAACTCATAAGAGAACATCAGGCAAAATAAACTAGTGCCTAGTGATATGTGTATGTGGGTTTATTTCATCCCTGAGTGATGGGAGCCTAGGTCTTTGCCATTCTCATTTACAACCACCCTTTGCTATGCTGGAGAAGCTTTGCAGCTCTTCTCTCTCTTCACTTGTCATTCAGTAGTCTCTTGAACAACCCTCAGCAGAGCTTTGCAGCCTAACAAACTCAGTTTTGCAGAAATCCAATCAAATCGATGTGGAAGCTTGGGCTGAGGACAGGACTGGGATTGAGGAAAACCTTTTTGTTGATGTAACATGTCTGGTGACAGAAACTACTAGTCTTGTTGCCTCAGAATTTCTTAGGAGCATAGTAGAACATGTTTACAAGCCATTTTCTTCTCAAGTCTAGTCCAACATTATTCCTTGAATATATATCAATAAATCCATCCGCAATCAATGACCAGTAACGTTTAGGCATAGATCAGTCATTACATTTAGCACAAGCCTAGATAAGGTATGAGGGGAGTTTATATAAACCACCTCACATTCTTTCTTTGTCTCCCAGGGCAGTCTTTCATATTTTTCTGGGGTTTTGTTTGTTTCTATTTTTCTGTGGTGGCTGGAACAGGTTCTTTTTATTGATTGTGAAATGCATTATCATTAGAGCTCTTGAAGATTTTTAGCACTTCTAGAGGGAATTAGTTTTTTAGAGAAGAAGGGTTTTTTCCATTGTGGGATTCATACCATAATTAGACAAAATAATGGGCTAAGTCCCAGTGGAAAAAATGCATTATATCTGGAGTTCATTTTTGTTACATAAACCCATGAAGATCATGCTGATTCCTCCTATTGCAGTCACTTCTGAAGCAATTTAAAACCAGAGTATTGTTATTATCTAGTGCCCACAAGTATCCTCAGTACTTAATCCATCAACGTCTGACATGAAATTCCTTCCTTTGACAAAAATAAAACACCCCAAAGAACATTTAAGATCAGTGGCATCTACGTTGCCTACTCTCAGAAGCAGCAGATTACAATCAGCAATGTTTTGCCCCATGTTCCTTATTCAGGCATCCTTGAAGTCAGAAAAGAAATACCTGGCATGGCGCAAATCATATTTCATATATCAAAATAAGGCACACAAAAGAGTTTTTTCAGCCTGCACAGAAAATAGCTGATTACAATCACAGAAGAGAGGTACCAATCCCCAAGGACAGATCTTACTGAGTGCAGGCAGTATGTGGCCAGATTTTTTTTGAAAACAAATAAAAATATTAAATGGGTTTTTTGCATCCAAAAAATCATTAATGAGGACAGGGGTTAGTAAAAACTAACCAAATATTTGTAATTAGTTTTCAGATGAAAAATACCAGTCTCACAAATTTTTGCTATTATCTTGCTGATTTCAAAAATATGGGATGTTCACAATTAAGCCAAGTCACAACAACCACAGATGTACTTCTATGGAGGAACAAAACAGTACTCTGTGTATATACAACTCTTCTAGCTAATTAGCACCTTGGGGTAGGTTGTTCATAAACAGAAAACAGTAAGGGACCAATACATCCCAGCAGTACCTTGTGTAATACCAGTCTCAGAATCAATGAAGATTTTACCTGAATCCTCACCAAGTCACTGTCTCATAAAATAAAAAATTAAATTCCAAGTTGAGAGAAAACAGAGAGAAAGATTTTGCCTATGATGACAGAAATCTAAGGCCCTCGGGTGACATGGGACACTGCCTCCTTCAGATTATGTTTCCTTTTGATCTTAGACACGAATCATTTATCCAATATCAAAACTCATTACATTCAGCAAAATTCATTTATTTTACAAGTTATGCCAGAAGTGTCAATATGTGACTGTAGGTGCTGCCTGGCAATTATAGGCCTTTGATATGGGACAGAAAAGAAACATTAATCACTTCATGGCAAAGGCATTGGGTCAAGTTCAACACTGTCTGACAGCAACCTGATGCTGTTCTACACAGAGGTGACCTGGCAGCCTGCAGGTGTCCTCAGTCCAATTTCTGATGGCCAACTGCCCGTACCCACACTGGAAGTTCAGAGCCATTACCAAAAGGATTAGAGATGGATCATGCTGTGAAGTATGAAGAATTTTTCAGCCTTCAGAGTTGTCATTCCCTAGAAGGGCAAGGAAAGCTCAGCTGTCTGTTCATCTGCCATGCTTCACCACACTTCTGGATTGATTAAAGGTCTCAGTCTATCCTCATCCACCAGCCCAATCTGTGATTAAAAAATCAGACAAACGAAAACCAAGGCACTTCATCTGGACTGATTTTAAGATGGCACAGTGACAATACAGGTACTTCGAAGTGTGGTGCTAACAGGAAACATTGGAACACAATGCCTTTTTAAAATGAACATTCACATTTAGTATCTGAACAACTCTTAGTTTCATCAGAGAAAGGGAAAGACAGGGTTACTGTGGCATTAGTATGCCACAGGGTGAAGGAAACAGGACTATCCTGAGATCAGAAGTTTTCTCTAGAGACAAGATCATGTAAAACAGCCTTCCTTGTTTTGACACTAGTGCATGCAGCAGCAACGACTCGCAAACGTAACACTGAGCTCTCTTTTAGATGTAAGTCAGTTCAATTACATCCAGGATAAATCTGGTCCAATATTTCCAAGCAAATTCTAGAGATATTATTTATTTTAGACTGGTGAATGTTACCCTGTATTTATGAAAAAAGAAATCCTGAGAGAAGATTCACTATTGTATGTTGATACCTAAGTAACAGTAAACATTTGTGAAGTGCACAGGTACACACATTCAAGACAGTTCTTCAGTTGTAAACATGTCTATAGGTCTCTCTTAAACATCCCTCTGCATACATCCTTAGAACTTTAAAAAATAAAAGCCAAAATTTTTTATCTTTGTGAATTTCATCACATATTATTAACCTTCTGTTCTGCCTCTGCATGAAATAGTTCTAGCATTTCTGGTAATAAAATGGAGGCCATAAACAGGAAATACATGCAAAGATGTTTCTAGTATTGATTCTTCTCAGTATATACTATATATTATGCAAACAAAAAAAACTGGTGGCCCAGATCTGTTAAAGAATCTCCAAGTTGAGCTCAGTGGTTTTGGTAAGTATGTAGTGGCTACTTTGATCTCTAATGTGTAATGGAAACAGAATCACAGAATCAATTAGGAAACTAGACTGCTTGGAAACAATAAGCTATCATCTTACTAGTATAAACAATAAGGAGAGAGAAATAAATCATGTTTCTGTCACTGCTACTAGCACCTCTACTCTGTTCCAAAGGCTTGGGAATGATGCAGAGAACATAGTTCCTCTGAACAAGACTTGCTGGAAACCGGCAGGCTCAGCGCATGGAATACCACTCAGTCTTTCAGACCTTGTGCAGATCTGTGTTGGATATTGCTGTTGCTTGGCTGGGAGATGAACCTCATTTGCTTTCATTGTTTCACTTCGGTTTTTTGAGCCACCTTGAAAAGAAAAAACAGGCATTGCAAATGCTAATAATATAAATATATATAATAATAATGTTATTATATTAATTATATTAATATATAATATTATAATAAATAATGCATTAATAATAAAATATATAAATCCTAATACCATGCAGAAAAGATGGAGCAAAACAGAGCATACAGGCTGGATGCCTTTTGAACTCCTCACTGCCTTATATGTGGGCAGTCTTCTCCTGGTACAAATGCCACTGGTCACATCTGCCCAACACCCCTGCTCTGCTCTTTGCTTTTCTGGCAGATTTAGAGCAGCTTTTCATTAATTGTAGGGCTCATTCTGCTAGTCCACATACTTTCAAAACCCATTTACTTAATCAGAGGACAAACTTTGGTATCTCTGAATACTTCTGAAGAGCAATTCAAACTGGTGACATAAACTGCTGCTGCAAAGAGCCAGCTACTGGAGAACTACAGGCAAATGGACAGAGGTGAAATTTCGACTGAGTTCATCTCCCTATCTATTTTTATGCTTCATGGCAAAGAGAGGTATTTGTATGTACTTGTACAATTGGGACTGGCTGGGAAAAGGAACTTGACTCACTTGGAGCTCCTTCCTAAAGAACTATGACTGTTGGTTTACTTGAGTATAATATTCTAATTTCCTTCAAAAATACACATCAAAAAGAACAATTGAAACATGAAATCCATCTCAGTGCTTGTAAAAATGTATGCAAGGCACCTTAGTATTTGATAACATGTACCAGCACAAGCTTCCTTCAGAGAACAAAGCTCAACTGATTTCAGGAAAGCTGTTTTGCCTGGATGAAAATGAATGTTTAATAGATTTCGTTGTCAGATTACACAGGAATATGAAATGACAGGGTATTCACAAAATAGATAGCTGTGAAGATGTTTTCTGGTGGCTAGCAGACAAGAATAGTGGTATGCATTTTCCACAAACAGCAAGGACTACTGCCAGGGTGTCATGGGCAGAGGTTCCCTGGGGAGACGAGGGGACCAATTGCCAGGAGACATCACCATAATCAGCCTTCACAGCCAGGTACACTCCTTAAGACAGACATCAAATTCTCTCCTACCTCTGCATACTGGCTGGATTTGCACAACTCTTCAAAATATTTCCTTTACAATCTCCCAAACATTCCAAACACTATTGGAAATTACCAGCTTTAAGAAATTTTCTTGGATATGAAGCCCATTTTCTGATTTACCCTTGACAGAAAGTTAGCAGAGACATCAATAAGGATCCAGCTCAAGGGCTGGTACAAATAGCTGAGGCACAGTCCTTATAACAAGGATTGAAACAGTGCACATTCTGTATCCCAGTGTAGGGATGATCTGCTTCACTGGCAGGGGAAAGACCAGCACCACTTTACTTTCATAAATGAGTAAGCTCTGAGCTCCTCACGTCAGGCCTCAAAGAATCATTATTTTGTTTAAAACACAAAGTAAAACAGGTATAGCAAACAGATACATAGTTATAGATACATGACAAATATTATTTGTGTGTTTGTCTTCAGGACCTTAAGATTCAGTGAGTTCTCTTCTTCAGAAGGATAAGGCCTTAAAAATCATGATGACATAATACCAGAACCAGGGGCTTCAAGGCACACCATCAAATATGGCAAAATTCAAAAAAATCCATAGGAGTTGTTAGATCATGGACACTACATCCAGCCACAGCCTACCCTTCCACTTCAAACATGTAATATTCATTGAGCAGAGTTCTTCCACGATGCTTTGGCGACTGTCTTCTGCCAGTCAGCCCCAAGGAGGAGGTGGTCTAATATTCCTTTCACTGTCTCCAGTCAGTCTGAGCCTTTGTGCATCTGTCAGCTACTCGACAATCCAACTGCCAAATAACAAACCCACAAAGACAATTAAAAGGATGGAGAAATGTGGTGATGAGATACTTCAAAGTATACTATTAACATATGCCTGACAAACGCTTCTCTGTTATTTACCCAGATCAAGCATCTGTGAATCACAGTAACATGAAAGAGTAATTCCCCAAAATATACTCTGATTTTCACAGTTCCCTACAGTAACAGAAATATCAACCCTCATAGGTGTTGCACTACATGTAAATGAGGAAAAGGAAGCAAGCATTTGTTCAGTTCAAATTTATATAAAGCCAACCAGAAAGAGAAGACTAACTTATTTAATTTTGCACATTCATAAACATAAACAAATACCAAAATATAATATAAATTTAGTGTAAATCTAGTTGGTCTTGTGCCTCATGTCATCAGATGCATCATTATATCACAAGCCAAATGGAGAATCAAACTGTGAATAAAATACAAGGGATAAAAAGGAAAGACAATAACTAGCCAGTCGTTGCCTTTTTATTTCCTTCAAAGAAAATCAGACTTTGTAGGCTTACAGTTTTACCTGTCTTCCTGTTGGTATATATTTTTAAGATTCAATTTTTGATACACTATCTGTAGCCCATTCATTTCAGGGGTGGCAAAGTTTTATTGTGACAGTTGTGAGTCAGTCTTCAAACTACAAGAGCAAACTGAAGGCAGGATGTAGTTTTCAGAAACCAAGATATGAACTGACTAATGTATTTTCACACATTTTCTTACTCCCTAATAATGTAATTATAGAGCTTTCTAGTTCAGGGCAAGCTGAGCTGAATATTAACCAACAGTGCTCAAAACTGAGCCATCCAGAAACATTTCTCACATTTCAAAGGGGAAGAAGGGAGGGATAAATCATTTCTCTCACTAAAAATCCCAAACAAACAAAAAACCAAACACACACCCCCCAAAAAAAAACAAAACCAACCAACAAAACAAAACAAAAAAACAAACAAATGGTTTGCATTCATGTCACCTTCACTTTCTTGCCCAGATGTTGCCACAGGAAAAAAATATCAGAATATAAATTAGGCCCTATAAAGCTCTCACAACAACATACATTCCACTTCAGCTCTCTTCCAGCCTCTCCTTGGGGTCCTGGACTACGTTATGTCAGTTAAGCCTGTATTTCTGGAATGCCCCTGATAATATCCCACACACACAGCTTGGAGGGAAACAATCGGCACTGCAAAGAGAGACTGTCCAGCCAAAGCAGGGCCTGGTTCCCACAAGGTTTGTCCCAAAGGCAACGGGTACTCAGACACCTGAGCCTCATGGCTCAGAGAAAGTAGTTGACTTACCAGTTGTAATGAACGGGTTTAAGCATTTAAACCATTCTAAATCCATGGCGCCACAATCCTGCTTCCTCCCTTGTGTTAGTGGTGGTGCTTGTGCAACTCAGGGAGCTGATCCACCTGCAAAGAAAGCACTGTGAAATCAGTTCTCTGAAATGGATCACTGTGTGGCTGTATGAGTATCTGTAGGAACACAGAGCAGCAGTAGCAACGAAACAAAGCACAGCACCAAGCCTGTATTACATTATGTCTATATGCCTTGAAACTGTACGGGATCAGCTCCAAGTACCTCATCCTGAGACTGTTCTGTAATTCTCATTGACCAGAGTGTAAGCACTCCTGGGAAAAATTCTACTTATTTCCTACACAAGAGTCCTATAATAGACGGTTTCCCCTTTTCTCTTCATCTTAAAATCACTCTAATAAGCCTAATTCAATGTGCAAGTGGAATGTGTCCTCCAGTGAAAACTCCAACTCTCTGCAGTATTAATTGTGAGTATTTTTTCTTCTAGCCCATATACATGCTGGGAGTGCATGTTGCAGAGGACACTGACTTTCAGTGACATATGGCAAAAAATCAAACGGAAACCCATAACATTTAATTATTCTGTCCTTAACTTTTCTCACAAAGATTTACACGTGTGCTGAACCTCATCTCTAACACACCTAAAAAATTTAGCATCTTCCTTTCATCCCAAAGTCTATCTTACTGTCCACCAGCTGTCAGGACCCTGACTGTAGTAATAGCCCTTAATTGCCCAGACAAGCCTCAGCTGGGCTTCCACTCACACACTCTGACAGGGACTTCACTTAAGATTGAGATGAAAATTGTTTGGATTGGAAGGGATTTGGATTGGATGGATTAAATACCATCTGGTTCCAACTTTTTTCCCTAGGCATGGATAACTTCCACTACACCAGGTTGCTCCAAGTCCCATCCAGCCTGGCCTTGAATACTTCCAGGGATGGGGCAGCCACAGCTCCTCTGGGCAACCTGTGCCAGGGTCTCCCCACCCTCACAGGGAAGAATTTCTTCCTAAAATCGAATCTAAATCTGCCCTTTTCCAGTTTAAAGTCATTCCCCCCGATTCTGTTACTCCTGGCCCTCATCCAAAGTCCCTTTCCAGCTCTCATGGAGCCTGTTTAGGCACTGGAAGGGGTCTCCCTAGAGCCCTGTCTTCTCCAGGCAGAACAACTCCAATTCTCCCAACACTGTCTTCCCTGGAGAGGTTCTCTAGGCCTTGATTTTCCTTTGGACCCATCTAACCAGGTTCATGTCTTTCTCTTGCTGGGATGGCACAGGTCAGCTGTAGGTGACTGCTGCTAATTCTGCTTCTGAATTGCCGTTTGGGTTCCCTGGAGTGAGCTTGTTACCTTGTCTTTGACTGATGGTCACTGGACTGCTGGAGCTGTTGCTGCCAGTGCTCTGCTTGCCTTCTCTGATGCAGTCAGCCTGTGCCCTGTTGTTGAGGTCTTTGCCTGCCTTGTGTAGCGGTCACTTTCAACTCCTGGATTCCTTGTTTGAGAACTGAGCATGGGAGAGCAACAAGAGCTGGGTGAGGACTGGCAGGGCCACCAAGGCCCTGTACATTCAGGATCCTAATACTCTATTGTTCTATTACATTTTTTCCCCTGACAAAGTGCCACCCTCCTCCTCCTGCTGTGTCAGCTGTCAGTGCTATGTGCTTTAATCAAAAAATAACTACATTTCAGCATGGCTCATTATGCTAAATGAAAGCAATAGGGGGCTAATGTGCAATGTGAATGAGACAATAAGGTGGCAATCAGAGGTATCCTTAAGACAACTGCATCTTCTTAGACCACTCATGACCTCATCTATTAAATTTCATTCAGGGAATAGATTTATATGTCTAACTTCATTTTCTTTTTGTAGTGTTGTTGGAAATTATTGAACTTTTGTAAAATTTTAATTAAAGGTATCAGCTAGATTATTTTTACTTACAGACTTGTTGATTTAAATCACTTAAATTTTGAGTTTCCCTGGATTAGCCCTTATAGGCTTAAATAAACAAAGCTTGAGGGAGCTGAGAATTGAATATCTGGGACCTTAAATTTATGGTACTTCAAAGACATGTTGAAGTGACAAGACGAATGGTAAGAGGATCAAATAATGTGGACCAAATGAACTGTGTAACTTAGAACCAATAAATATGAATATTTGCTAAAATGCATAAATACGTGAAAAGTCTTGAAAGGGTTATAGGTAGTTATAAGGGCTATAATGATTTGCTACAGATCTCTAGTCAGAACAAAGTAATGCCTAGCTCACTAACACTTAGAAGGTGGTTTTGTTTCTTCTCAAGGATTTTTGATGACAGTATTGTCCGTCGTGTTACACTTGCAATTGAGAAACAAAACTGCTAGCTCAGTTTGTGCAGCTGCTCAGGGGCCAGTCTTAGCCTTCAGTGGACAGGACTGTTAACACATTTAATGTTCAGAATTTTTTCTGAGACTGGAGTTACTCTAGTCTGGAGCAGTGCTGTGGGAAGCAAGCGCCGGCCCGGGTGACCTGTGCCCAGTCAGTCAGCAAACGGATGGTGTCTGCGGCCTGCCCGCGGAACGGCAGTGCAGAGCACACCCCCACGCCGTCCTGTGCTGAAATAACACGTGGAGAGCAAAACTTTCTGAATCTCGTTTCCAAATTTGAGTTATCACCCGTTCCTCCTTCAAAGTCGGAAACCTTACACACTTGCGGCCATCCCGCTAAGCGCTGCCGCAGCGCGGGCCCGTTGAAGCGGGCGCCATCCCTGCTGGTGTGGCATCGTGGGGGGAAATCCCACAGCTACGTAGCACCTGCCCTTCCCCGGCTCGCGTGGGCGGCGGCAGCACTTCCCGGACGAGCAGGAGGAACCGCCCGTGAGGAGCAGCAGCAGCCGCGCTGGAGCCGCGGGCCAAGCCCGCCTTCCCCGGGCCGCCATTTCCAGCGCGGCGGGGTGGGGCAGGGCGGGGCGGGGCGGGCGCACGGCGCCCTCTGGCGGCCTGGCGGAGCCGCCGGCCGGCCGGGGCCATGAAGTCTGTGTTCGTCACCGTGGGCACCACCAGCTTCGACGAGCTGATTGCGACCGCCCGCTCCCCGCCGGCGCTCCAGGTGAGGCGGCGGAGAGAGCGGCTCTGGCCTGGGACTTCCCTCCCCCGTGGCTGCCGCCTAGCGCGCTGGGAGCTGCCCCGGCCCTGCCTTTCCCAGCAGTGGCTGCCGGGGGTGTTTGAGAGGGCGGGACCCGTTCGGGGTTGCCCGTGGGGAGAGGCGTGAAGTGTCAGCAGAGGAAGGGGAAGGATGGTCTGTGGCGCACAGTGGGAAGGGGAGGGGCAGGGCTACCCGGCCCGGCGTTACCGGGATCGGGGCCAGGCGCGGCTGGGTGCCCGAGCTGGGCAGTCTCCCTCTGTCCAGACGGATCATCTCTCCCCGTCATCCCGCGCCGTCCTCGCCGCCCCTTCCTCTCCCCTGGTATTCCCCTTTGCCCCCCAACCCCGTCCCTCCGCACCCCTCCCCGTTCTGCAGGTGCTGCAGAGCCGCGGGTACCAGAAGCTGGTGCTCCAGGTGGGCCGGGGAGCGCTGCAGTCGCCGCTGCCCAGCAGCAGCGAGGCCGTGGAGGTGGAAGAATTCCGCTTCAAAGACTCGCTGGCAGAGGACCTGCAGAGCGCCGACCTGGTAATCAGCCACGCAGGTACAGCCCCCTGTGCTGGATCAAGAGTGGAGGTCCGTGGGATGAAATCTGTGACTCTCCGGCTCAGGGGTGGGCTAGCTGTGAATGTTGAGGTCCACAATTAGAGGTGGGTCATTAAATGTCCATCTCCAAGAATCTCCCTTGATTCAGGAACAAGAAGGATATTTCACCTCTCCCTGTGTTTTCTGTTTCTCATGTAGGTGCAGGTAGCTGTCTGGAGACTCTAGAAAAAGGAAAACCACTAATAGTAGTAATAAACGACAAGCTGATGAACAACCATCAGCTTGAACTGGCCAAACAGCTCCATAAAGATGGATACGTCCTCTGCTGTAACTGCAGGTATGGAGCTGCTTTGGCTGTCCTGGCTGGACAAGTGCTTAGCATATTCACTCTGTGTTACTGTGGAACTGACAACGCACCAAGGAAATATACATCCTTTTTTGTAAGATACGTTTGTTTGTACATTAGATCTTTCAGAGTGGATAGATTAACATTAGGTGCTAATTTACCAGATTAACAAACCTTTTCACCATGGCCCCTTTAATTTTGTTTGTTTGTTTGAGAGCACATGTATTCATAATAAAAGAAGAACAATTGAAACTAAATAGAAGTGGCTGAATTTGGAATGATAAGGTTGTATCGTAGGGGCACCAAAGAGCTCTTTCTCTGCTCTTTCTCAGTATTTGTTGGATTCTTTTTCAAAGTCTAGAAATAATACAGCCCAGACCAGTTTGTAACCAGAAACCATACAGAATCAATTCCTCCCTGCAAACTTAGGACTCCATTTCATCTTTTTGCTATATGAACTTTAGAAGGAAAGGATGGGCACTGAAGTTGACTATGCAGATGCACTGGCATAATAAAATTAAAAGTATCTAGAGTATTTAGAACAAAACGTAGGACTGGTCTTACTGTTCCAGATCAGGAGTCCACATAGCTCAGTCTCCTGATGGCAGTGGCCATATTCAGATACCCAGCCAAAAGCAGAAACAGGGAAGAACATAAAGTATGTGCTTGTGTTACTTTCTTTTCAATGCTGTTATATGCTTTGATTCAGGGAGATTGCAAAATCAGAGGCTGTCTGGTTAGTACCTTCAATACCTCTGTCTTTCAATTACTTATTCAGGCTGCCCTTCTAACCTTCCTGAATCCAAAATATCCTCTGGCAAAGAGTTTCACAGATCTACTGCCTGTCACTTCAGGGGGGAAAAAAAAAAGTCCTCAAAACAAGCCACCAAGCAGACAACACAGAAAAAAATCTCACCACTGCCAAAAAACTCGGCTCCTTTCATTTCCTTTCCTGTTTGAATTGTGTCTTACTGTTCTCTCTTACGATTGACTGCACTGTAAAAATAATGGATGACCTCTAAATTGAAGGTGGAGGAAACTCCAAATTTTTAGTCTGCATCTTGCTCCTTTGCCCTGCAAATGGGATTTCGTATGTTTCAGAAGAGCTTTCTGAATGCCACACTAGGCCTGGCATTCATTTATATTGAGCAAGTTTCTTATAACTCATTGTCTTGGTTTTTCTCTCAGCTTTGGAGACAGGATGGAATTTTTATTTCTTTTTGTGCACAGTGCCTAGCATTTGAGCCTTATTTGCAGCTTTATAATAGCAAGTAACAGATTGATGTAGCAGCTCTTTCTGGCTCTGTGATGGACAACTCTGCCAAGTGTTCAAATAGGATGAATTTCCTGGTATGGTTCATGGGGAAGATCTTTGGATCTTGTTCAGTCTTCCAACGCTGCAATCACAGAAGACTGAAAAGTTAAAGAGCTGAGGTTATCTGTGTAACCTGATTGAAGTATATTCTTAGCAATGCTGCTTTAAGAGCCAGTTCTGGTTGGGGCCTGCTGCTCTATGGGTTCTTTACTTTCATGGCCTTATTTTTGTTTCTGTGCTAAAGGATTATGTATGTATGACTAGAAAGAAAATTATATGTATTAAAAATTGTCTTTGGAATTTTTCTTTAATTTTTGGTTTCAATCTGTTTTTACAGCACTCTTGTGGAGACATTGCAGTTGATGGACTTGTCAACTTTGAAACCTTTTCCTCCTGGACAGCCAGAAAATTTTGCGTTGTTCTTGGATAAAATTGTTGGGTTTCAATAAACAATACAGAGGAATAAAAATGTCATGGAAAAACCCCTTCTCTCCTAGTGAGGCCTTCTAATGCTTAAGATCCATCAACTTAGAAAAAAACCCAAAGAAAATGTCTTAATATCAGCTGACATTAAATGGTTTCCAATTTAGTGCCAAAGCTTTATGATTAAAAAAGCACAGTGCCAGTCAGGAAAGGAAGAGCATGAACAGTCTCGTTTCATGGACTGACATTTATTTACATGGCAGAATCTCTGCTGGGGTGGTCATTCAGTGATGCAGACAAGCTAAGCTACTTAAGAGGCATGGTGTATCCATAATGATCTCTTGACCATATATGCCAAGGACAGGTGTAATGAAGTTGGTTTTGTTGATGTTCCTATGGTGATCTGCAGATAAGCAGATGCCTTCTTTGTGTGTTTACAGAAATACTGTATTGAGAACCCAAGAGATTTAAGCCTCTTAAGGGGGCATGTGGTGAATCTCAGTGAGAAAAGTCAAGAACTTTGGACTTAGTGCCAAACTTCCCACCAGCTGACCTGAGTTTGGGTAATTTACTGCCAAAGTAAAACATAGGAGAGAATGGGCTTGGCAATACAATTACTCCATTTACGCAGTGTTATCCCATAGTGTCTCCGTTTGGGCTTCTGTAAAGCCCAATAATTTAGATTGGATAATGGAAGAAATTCTTCTCTGTGAGGGTGGTGAGGGCCTGGCACAGTATCCAGAGAAACAGTGGCTGCCCCATCCCTGGAAGTGTTTAAAGGCAGGTTGGACAGGGCTTGAAGCCACTTGGGATAGTGGAAGGTGTCCTTGTTTGTGGCAGGGAATGGAATGAGATGACCTTTAAGGTTCTTTCCAACACAAACCAATCTATAAGTCTTTGATGCTAATTAGATCTTCCCATTTAAACCATTGAAGTCATCTATATTGATGCTACATTGATTTGTTTAGGTAAATACTTTGAAAACCAAAGAAGTTACAAATGTTCATGCAGGCTCTTTGGTTTGTAAAAGCACTTGAATTGTAGAAGTGTACTGTTGGTGCTAATAGCCCTTCCTGCAAGGATATTATTTGTTTGCAGGGGCGTTTGTTGATGTTGTTTAGAACAACAAGAAGAAACTTCTCAATTGGTTTATCTGAGGTGTGCAATTTTTATTTAGCAAGTTAAATGTACACAGAGGCAGTCTCCTAATCCAGTGGAATAAATCAGGCTGAACAGTTGTGTAAGGGTCATTTTTGTTTGATTCCCAGTTTACCCCAAGTATTTTATTGGGAACAACTACGACTTTCACTTCCTTACCGATATTTATAGAGCTATTATTTCAAATTTACTGCTGGCAACTTGTCTGCAGCCCGGAAGCATGCAGGAATGTCACAGGTAATTCTGAGTAATCCGACTGACATTCCCACTGATTCTGCAGTCAGGGACGTCGGGCGATTGAGCTGGAAGGGGGTAACTTAGCAAGGGCTCTTACCGGGGCAGGTCGGGGAGGAGACGGCTGCGCACCCTGGCCGGGGGCTGGAGCTGGGGGGGGCAGGAAAGCGGGACAGCTTAAAGTGGCCTGGGCGGGGACAGCTGCTGCGGGGTCACCGGGAGCAGGACAGGTGCCAGGGGTCCGGCCGGGCGGTCCCGCAGCTGGGCGCGGCCCCTCATTAGCGGCCCCTCATTAGCGGCGGCCGCGCGCGCAGCGCCTCGCGCCTCGCCCGCCTGAGCCGCGAAGATGCAGAAGGGCTGGAAGAAGTACTTCGGGCAGAAGTCCTTCAGCGAGGTGGCCATGGACGAGTACCTGGGCAGCCTGGGGCTCTACCGCAAGATGACGGCCAAGGACGCCTCCTGCCTCTTCAGAGCCGTCTCGGAGCAGGTGGGCGGCCGGGGGGAGCCGGGCTGGGCTGGGCGAGTCCCGCGTGGGGACCGCCCTCAGCCCTGCGGTGTGCCTGCCCGCCACACCACCTCGTGTTTGTGGTGCTGTTCGTCTTCACGAACTACGGGTAAAATAAGCCTAGTGCGAAGCATAAAATAAACTCTGAAATTTTCTCCTTCGCTCCTTTGTAACTTTTTTTTTTTTTTTCCTTTCCCCCTAGCTGTTTTCATCTCAAATTCATCACTTGGAAGTTAGGAAAGCTTGTGTCTCCTTTATGAGGCAGCACCAGTCTAAGTTTGAATCTGTAAGTACCTGTGTTAGGCAGCTTTGCATGCGTAGTTAGGAAGGACTGTAGGAGGGGTGGATGGTTTAGCACTAGACACACCCACAGAAACCTGCAGTGAGAACACGCCGGGCTCGATGCATGTGAGAGAAAAGAAATGGCAAATAACTGGTGTTGTTTGAATTGCAGTCACACAGCAGGTTACTGAAACCCAAATAACAGGGTGAAAGTTACTTGTGTATCATCTCTATGAAGCAGCCATTGCAGAAATTAGTAGGCAGGAAATATGTAGGACTTTAGAGTAAGAAACATATCAAAAGATAGTGGGAGATTCAAGTATGTGTTAAATCATTGCGTGAGGTTACAGGGTTTGAGGTGGGTTTTTTGGTTGGTTTTGTGTGGGCGATGCGGTGTACGGTGTTGGTGTGTTTTTTGAGGGTTGTGTTTTGGGTTTTTTTTCCCCTGTAATCATTTAAGTGTATTTTCTAAACTAGAAGAGAGCTGGACCACAGCGTATGGGTCACTGACTTTTGCTCTTAATGTTTTTTTAGGATCTCTTGGTATTTCCATATTGGTACCTGAAATCATTCTCATGGTTTAAGGCAGGGAAGAGCTGAAATCACACCCCTGGTTAGGCCACAGCCCTTCAGAACCCAAAACTGATAGGAATTGGCAGACGAGTCCTAAATTTGGTGTCTATGTGCCCAGCCCCTGCCCTGCCCCCTTTTATACAAGGTCTAGTAAGTGTTATGTAGTATATTTAGGTTTAACTTTGCTTCTTAACTGCCTAAGTTTTTGTATTTGTTTTCTTTATTGTTGAAAGTATGTCGAAGGCTCATTTGAGAAATACCTAGAACGACTGGGAGATCCAAAGGTAAGAACTGATTGTATACTTGTCAAGAGAGTAAAATTTGAGGAGACTAAAACAGGAAGGTAACTAGGTAATTGTTTAAAATGTGATTATTTGAGTTTGTGGGTTTTTTAGATGGACTCCAATCCTGGGGTCTCATTTGTGTAAGTAATACTAAGGCTTTGTACTGAATAAACATGAATAAACTGTACATGTAGAAACAATACCACTTCTGCGGGGAATTTGTATGGGTGCAAATAAACAATCTCTGCAGGCTGGATGGTAAAAGTTTACTTAAAACTGTAATTCTTTTCTATGAAGAAAAAAGCAAAATACATGGCATACACTTCACATTAAATGTTTATCAGGCTTTGGGATCCTCTGTTTCTTCCTTTACCCCCAGGTTCAAATGCCAGTGTTCAAAATTTTATTTCTTTAGTCTTTAATCAGTAAGCTTAGTGAATGCAGCAGTCTCTGGAAAAAAAGAAAAAAAAAAGGTGGTTTTAATTTATAAACAAATGTATGTTGAGTGATGATGCCAGAACTGCTGTAGCTTACTCATTTTGTTAAATGTGGCTATTCTATCTTGCAGAACCCTTTCACCACACCATACTCTCCCCCCAAATCCTAGTAACTCAACTTCCAGTGCATTGATTGATTATTTTAACAAACTGGTGAATTTCAATAGGTGTTTTAATACTACAGAGAGCTAGAGTAGAGTTGTTGTTATTGAAGATGCCTCTGCTGTCTCATGTAATCTTACAATCTTGCATAGGAAAGTGCTGGCCAGCTGGAAATGAGTGCTTTATCAATGATGTACAAGTAAGTATCTCTGTTAAAAGTTTTCTTGTTTTGTACTTGATGGTGTGGGAGTTCTGATCCCAGAACCCTCTAAGTTAGTTACTTAACTAACATGTAAATACTGCCATCACAACCCCTGTGGATTAAGAGGGGAATCAGTTTCCACTGATACTTGCTTTCTGTCTTTTTGCTAATGTTAAACTTTCCGGTGACTGAAGGATGGAAAATGGGGGAAAACAAGGAGCTGTCTATAGTGGAAACACTGTGATAGTTAAAAGCATGACTAAAACTCCTGTAAATGTTCTTGAAAGCACCAATAAGGAGCAGTACTTGCCCGACCTGGTGTGGAAACCCTGATAGTTATTTCAAGGGTAAATGTGAGCCTGCACAGGTGCTGCTGCCTTGATAAAAATGCTGCTATCCTGTAAGAAGCAGTCTGGCTCTCTGGTGGTAGAAATAAGAACCCTCCCTTTGTGGGCTTGTTCTGCCCCATTACTAAAGGAACAAACTGAAGTTTGGCAAGAGTTACTAGTTTTCTGTACCCTCTGTCTCCTAAATTGTAAATTATAAAAAAAAAAGTTCTCTCAATGTCTGAGCACCCTTCTGTAAGCATAAATACTTGATTTAATCTGTAAGGAAATGCCATGGACTTTTATAGATAGATAGTTTTTCTTTCAAGATGGGTGGTAGTTACTCATCTAGGTATTGCTTTATGCTAGCATTCATTTATCAGGAAATGTACGTTGCATGACTTTTCTGTAAACCAACAGTGGATTCTCTAAATAGTTTCCTGCAAACTTCTTCATAACATGGTTCTACTAAAAATCTTGTTTTCCCTGTCTATATAGGCGAGACTTTGTTCTGTATAGATACCCTGGAAAGCCACCGACATGTGTTACAGACAATGACTTTGAAGATAAGGTGAGTAGAAGTGAAGGCAATTTCCTCCTACCCCCCCGATATCTAGTTACCTTCAGCTCTGCTTAGATGTAAAATCTTGCCACTGGAATTGAGCTTTTGAAACTCCAGTGCTCTTGCATACTTGAACAAAACTCCAAAGCTGACTTCAACTTCTAGAAGAAGCACAGGATTTACACAACAGTTAACTCAGTTATAGTAGCTTTGTTACTCCAGCTTAAAAGCTTCATTTTGGCAGGGAGAGGCAACATCATGACTCCAGAATATTCTTTCAGATTTCTGAAATCTTCGTGTAAAAACACTTCCCAGGGCAAATTTGAATGATCTGACTGTGCAGAATGAAATGTGTTGAGTTAAAACAAAGTAGATCTCTCCTATTTACTAAGAGAAGGTGCTCTGCCCACCCCTAGTGCCTCTTCCTGAAGTCAGATGAAGTGTGCAGTTTTTTTGTTGAAAAGGAGACGTTAATGGGATTTGTCTACTAAAACTGATTTCTATTACATACAAATTGATGCCAGTTAAGGATGAGAGATTTTGTCTACGTCAGAATTACTTCTGGGGTCAAAAGAAAGGAACGTAAAGGAGAAATACTATGTATTACCTTCCCTCTGAGCCCTCTTGTTTTCTGCAGCTGTGTAGATGTGCCTGCACAATTATGTGGCTAGTTCAGTTGTGATGCCACTGAAGTTGCTGTGGTGTGGATTTCGGTGTGGGCTGTTAAATTGGCCACAGTGGCAAGTCTGCTCTGAATCTGTGCTGCTGCAGCTGTTGATCTTTGCTGATTCGTATTGCTGACTTTTACGCACACTTATTTTTCTTTATAGTTTCCTGTGTAGTTTAATTCCAAAATGAGTTTAAAAATCAGTTTGGTTTAAATGTGTGTTTGTCCTCCAAGGCTTTACCACCAGAGCTCTCATTAATGTTGACAGCTGTCTGTCATTAACTGTACTCCTTCTGGTGTTGCTACTCCCTGCTGTGAGAGGAGAGCTTCTGTTGGCAAAATACACAATGCTGTCAGAATTAAAGAGCGCTGGCATCCCAGCTCCTGGTGGTTTTCTGGGAAGCATTCTTGCTGACTGTGTGCTGGTAGCTACCTGATGGTTTCTGCTGGTTGCAGTTGGCGATAGCTGTGTGCCAAGGTGGGGTTTGATGGTACATGTTTATGTGGTGTGCTTATGCATCTGCTGCAGAAAGCATGCGTCCCTTTAAAAGACAGTGTGATACTGCTTATTAAAAGTAAGGCTTTGAGGGCTAGAGAAATAAATGCTCTTCTAGTCCCTCAGGCAGGGAAGGATGTGCCTTTGGCACTTGGGCAGTGTACTGCAGGGTACTTAGGGGTACTGCATTAAATGGCTTGCATTTATTTTACCTGTTGAGCAATTGGTGGTCTTGAAATATGAGTTTATTTCCAACTTACTTCCATGTTTAATACAGCAGGATGTACAAATTGATGGTTTTTGTATGAGTGGTAAAATTACTTAAAACGAATTCTAGGTAAAGTTTCTAAGCTGATTCTACAGCTTTCTCATTTATACTGAGAATTTGTTGTTTTCTTGATGAGTTGGTGTCAACTGTAGAATGAAAGAATAATGTAGTCTGGAGATAGGATATCAGCTAGAAAGAATTTGAATTTGCATCATTCCAGCCTTAAAGCCCTTTTTTCTTTTTTTTCTAATTCCCCAGATTTTACTGTGTCGTTCCAGCAATGGCCATTATGACTCTGTGTATACAAAACAATTTCAGGAAAATGCTGCTGTTTGCCAGGGTAAACTTGAAATCATTTTTCTGTGAAAGAGAACTACGTGTTTTCATATGTTTCTAGGCAGAGTTTGTTTCAGCTTTCAGGGCTGGGGAGGAGAGAGATGGAAGCTCACTTATATTAACATAACATACACTAATTTTTCTGTTAAATGGGGTATTGGACCAAATGACTTCCAGAGGTCCCTTCTCAGTAGCATTACTTTATTATCCTCTCCTTAATTAAATTTAATGTAACTAGTGCCTTGTAACAGTACATATATATGAAGATAATGCTAATCTTGAAAATTGCAGCAGTTCTTAGGAGAATCTCATAGTATTGAGCTTTTTGTTGATCAGCTGTGTTATATGAGATCCTGTACAAAGACGTGTTTGGCATGGATGAGGAAGAATTAAGGTCTGCAGTTGAGGTGTTTCGAAGTGGATCCAAGAAGAACAGGAACAGTGGTCGTGTAGGAAGTGAGGATCCAAACTTTGGTTGCCTTCATGAAAAAGTACCCAGAAATCCATCAGAAAAGAGGTAGTATTTTGGGAAGGAGATCTGGTAAAAGGGAAGCAAAAAAAAAACCTTAAAAACCTTGCAGAGGACAACTTTGCCAAGTTTCATTGAATTTTTATGGAATGTTAACTCTTTCCTATGTCATGACACAAACACCAAGTATGCTGTGGAGGAGTATATTGTGTGCTTTCCTTGGAGCTGGGAAGTGTCATGTAATTGAGTATCTTCTGCTGGGGACCATGTTATAGTTGTGTGTTACTCTGTAAAATGACAGCTTATTTGTAAGTAAAATTGTTTCTTATTTTATCAGAGCTTTTTTTTATTATATTAGTGAGACAGTTACTGCTCTTCTGAAAGGCTTGAGAACTGCCTCTAGCCAATACTAAATGCTTGCAGATGACATTTGGTTTGATGGGACCTAGAAAAGAGTGTCTTGTACTTGGCAGTGCAAGAATTTAGTCACTCAGTGGGATCACCTTCATCCTTTCCTAATATGTGAAGTACTCTCCTTATGGGTGGGTCTTGCAGCAAGTAAATGTCTTGTTCTCAAAATTTGGAAAAGGATTATCCTGTACTGTTGAACGTTGCTAGTGTTTAAGGCAAAATCTACCACTTGATGGCACCATGATGCTTTTTCAGGTTGTATGAACAGTTGTTTGATTTTAATGCTGGCTAGAAATAATGTGTTGTTTTGGTTTTTTTTTTTGTAATCTTATTTTCAATTACTTAGAGTGGATGACTGGGAAGCCAATGATACTGACAATCCCAAAGAAGTTAAGTTCAAACAAGACATTGAAGAAAAAAAGGTTTGTCAGTTAGTGCAGAAATCCTTACATTTTGCTTTTATTTTGTTTTCTGTTGTATGTTACCCTTGGTAGGGCTAAACTCTGACTTTCTAAAAAATTTTTTTGAAAGCATGTGGTCTATTTCTTTCATCTACTTTACTTGTTTTTTGGTTTAGTCAGTGAGTTTCTATTAACTTGGGATAAGCCTTTTACCTTTTTGAAATTCTCTAGTTCTTTAGCTAACTTTTCTTTACTGCTGTTTCCTGGTCTGTTGCTGCTTTTTTTTTTTTTAACTAGAAATAGTTTAAACTTGTTCACTTTTGTCTTGACTATAGTATAAACCACTTTAGAACAATTTTAGAAACTCTTCAAAAACCTGGTTTTGGAGATAATAACTGAAATTCCCACCAACTTTTGTAGTCATGGCTTCATGGATCTGGTTAGCTTCCTTTGATTCTCTTTGAGTAAAAAAAACCACACCAAATGTTACTCTTGAGCCTGTTTCTGTTTTCCAAAGTCTGCTTGCTCAGCACCTGAATACCTAAATGTGTTTCCATATTCTTGAGTTTTAGTTTTTAGGGAAATATTGTGGAAGTTAAAATTTTGGAAAACAGCATCTGTACACTTCAAAATGATCCACAGGTGCTGACAGGTTAGAGGCTGTATTGAAAACATGAAATGCACTTGTTAATGCTGCATTTCAACTCTGTTTTTAGCCTTCAGAAAATCCTCCAAAGATGCCTGTTCCTTACAAAGTGCTAAAGGCACTGGACTCTGCAATCTATCGAAATGTGGAGTTTGATGTTTGGCTGGACAGCAGAAAAGGTATCTTTGAAAAAGGGAAAGCAAAAAAACTCTTCCTGTACTAGGTTTAGTGTTAAACTTAAGAATCTGAGTCCTGTGTCACCTGTTTCTTCAGAAGAATACAGATGAACCCAGCAGGTAGTTGTAGGTAGGACATGTTCTTGCAAGTAGCTGGTTTCTCGTCTGCAATTCAAAGTACAAAATACACTACTTCTGCCACTGTATAATGGTACAAGGTTGCTAAAAATCTGTCCTCTGCTACTTACTGACTGAATACAGAACATAGGACTCAAGGCAAAGTACAGAACTCAATGATGCCATTCTGTTGTATTGGAAAGCAGTCAAATTTGGGAGTTTTTAGTTAGAGCATGTGTGTAAGGACATTCTCAGAATTGTGTAATAATGATGATCTCAAACTTACCATTGAGATCTGTCAAATGATTTTTGTTTTTTTCCTGCTTCCTAGCCATCCTGGATTTAAATATTCTGGAGAGATTTCATAGTCTTTATGGCTTAGGTTAGGTTGGCTGCTTTTTGTTGTACACTGACTGATATGTAAAGCATGAAAGATAAGTTTTTAAGTGATGTTTGATGTCTGTGACCTAAAGTGCTTTGCCTACTGAGAACTCCAGCATTTTAAAACTGTGTGACCGATAATGTGGGCCATTAAAATTATTGACACAGAGTATGGTAACCAGTTACCTGTGTAGAATACTGAGAATACAGAAAAGAAATGAAGAAAAATCCACTGAAATGGAGTAGCAAGGAGACTTTAGTCAGTGTTAGCTCTTTCTGCATGATGCTTCACTTTTGCCAGGTGCCACCAGGACTCTGGGGCAAGGCAAGTCATGCCCAAAATTCTTAATACCAGGGTTTGCATTAAATTCAGGATTAACTCTATACCACCATAGAAGATACTGTAGTGTTAATGTAGTAGTGCTACTTACGGCATTATCTGGTTATTATTGATCTGAGACTTACCCTGGTTATGGTCTGTTCTAGAACATTTACAGTTACTTCATTGTTACTGTGGGGAATGTTTTTAGGTATGCATAAGAAATATTTACTCAGTTGGCCCATAAATTATAGTTGGATGGTGTCCTGAAGTACTTGTAGGATACAAGAAGAAAGAACAGTAGTTTAAAGTCCTTTTTATTTATTTTATTTTTAGAGCTTCAGAAAACTGACTACATGGTGTTTGCTGGGAGACAGTACTATTTAGGAGACAAGTGTCAGGTTAGTACACAAAGGGGTCTGTTATGATAAACTCTTAAAATTGCTTTAAATAGAATTTGGTAAACCACAGAATCATTTCATAGAATTTTCCAAGGCTTCTCTCATTGTCTTCCTTGTAGCTATTAATCTAACTTTCTTTTTAACGTATTTTTTTCTAAAATATACCTTTAAATGTTGGGTAGTCTGAAGAAAAAGCAGTTTAGAAATTCATTGTGAACTAGTCACACACATTCTGTGCATGCAGGCAGAGAGCTCAAAATGCATAGGGTGTGCTTTTGAGGCAGTTGCCTTTAGATTTTTTTTTTTTTAACTGAGAATCAACAATTCTAGGTAGTCTTCTCTTTCTCAACAGTGATGTAGCAAAATATTTAGGTAAAACAGAAAGGGAAGAGTAGCATATGTTCAGGAGATGAAGGGAAGGTCAGTTGTCTTTGTATTCTGATGCTGTACGTAGTCAGGTTTTTGGGGGGTGGGTTTCTTTTTTTTTGTGTGTGGGGGGGTTTTTTTTGTTTTGGGTTTTTTTGTGAGTTTTTTTGTGGTTTGGTTTTTCTTTTTTTTTTTTTTGTTTGTTTGTTTTTTTGGTTTTTATTTTTTCATGGTAGTGTAGTTTTTGGGTTTTTTATCACCTTTCAAAGCAGTGCTGATGATTCACTCAGTGACTTGTTTCTTGCTGAGCAAAGCTTTCCTTTCCAATTTTCTGTTTGATCTTCTATTCTCAAGTTCTTGTCTTCCTTGGTACTTATCTACATGGCACACTGTGTAAAAAAAAAAAAGTTAGAAAGCAGATATCTTGCCTTTCAGTCACTCACAAGACTGATTTTGTTTCTTTTTTTCTTCCTTCCTGAAAGTAGTACTGTGCTCTTTCTTTTGCCTGCAGTTTCAAGGAAGTATTTGAGACTCCTGGGCTAGCTCAGTAATGTAGGATTGACAAGGAGCAGCCTTTGCTGTTAGTGGTTTTTAGACAATATTCTAATGCAGTTTAGGTTTTTTAAACCTTTGCTTGTTCTCTGTCCAGGTACGTCTGGGACCAGGAGAGAAGTATTACAATGCTCATATCCAGGAAGTTGGACAGGATAGCAACACATTGACTGTATTTGTTGAGGAGCTGGCAGAAAAGTAAGCAATCTGGTGATGACTTCAAGTTTGAACTCTTTCTAGTTGAGTTTATATGTTCACAGGTGCTTGAAGTGGGATTGTTAAGATAGTTTGAAAAGAAAACTTTAGCTTTTAAATAAAAAGTAAGGCATTGCTTCCTTAATGGCTATCACTCTTCAAAGAAAATGTTGCAGGACATTTTTGTCTCTTGGTTTTTTAATGACCAAAATCATTATTGTAATGCTTTCTGTGAAATCTTGCTGCACTTCCTTCACTGGGAAGTGAAAGTGATCTTTGAAGTTTGGGCTTAATTCACAGATAGCAGATTACCCTCTGCTGCTGATTGGAGTTTTTATGTTGTACCCAACAATTAAGTAATTTGCACTTCTGGTGAGTCTAATCCCTTTCCCCTCTTTGCTGTTTAATCATTCACCCTCCTCCAAATCTAGGGTTTAGCTTGATGAGTTCCTACAAAAATTCTGTGTAGTCATATGCTTTCAGGTGTGCCTCTAGAGGCCTACAAATGTAGGGGAGAGAGAACTGACCTGGGAAGTAATAGGGTTGAGGCTGAAGCCTAGCTTGCCTCTTTATTAAGAAGCAGTAATGTGTGCTTGGTGTCAGAGAAACTGATTATTATTTTCACAAGCTATTCTGTTTTCGTCTGTTTTGGTGTTGCTTCAGCCTATGTTGCCGTGCAGTTATGCACAGTGTGCCCTTTGGGCACTGCTAACATTGGTTTTCTTTGTGTAGACATACAGTTCCTTTGGCAAACTTAAAGCCAGTGACACAAGTGGCTCCTGTCCTTGCTTGGAATGTTGCTCACAACCGAAGAGGAGGAGCCTATCAGAGAATAACAGGTGGACATTTCTCAGGAACAGGTTTGTACAAGGCTTTGAGAAGCATCAGAGCTGGGGAGGGGGGGAGGCACTCATATCAGTTGGAACTATAGTAATCTTTGGATATTGGAAGTGTCATAATTCAACCTGTTATATAAAACTTAGATTACTTCAGGGGCTTGATGTAAAGTTATCTTTCAGACAGAGATGAATTTGCCTTTGCAAAAGAGCAAATCCATTTAATTACAGAGCAAATTCAGTATTCAAAATTATCAAGAACAAATTTGCCACTTTAACCATATATAAAGACTGTGTCAGTGAACCAGAAAGCTTGTCTGATTTGGCATTAGTGGAGATGCATAGACAGACTTGGGCTTCCTCAGCCAATTAAATGAGGATTGTATTTGTTTAATTTGGAGGAGTTGTTGTGACTTTCTTTTATTAAATAAGTGCAACCTTCATAAAAAGATTTTAATACTGAGAGTACTGATTTGATCAGCTGAAGGTGGGAAGGTACTGAGGTGAGATATTTGTATTCTCATAATGTAGAATGCTTGTGTGAACCTTCAAAAGAAAGGCCTGAACTTTGCATAGTACATACACTTTTTCTGTTATGGGCTACTGGCTCGCTCTTTTCCATATGTCCAGATATTAGGTCTTCTCAAATGGTAAAGAGAATATAGGTCAGGTTTAAGGTATAAATCTGTCCTTTTTTATCCTCAGTGGAAACTGCAGAAATGGATATGAAAATGCAAAAGAGAATGCTTAAGAAAGTTCGTGGAAAGGAAGTCTTTATGACTGTGTCTTACAGCAGGGATCAGCCACTTCTTCCACCTCGGCTACAGCACAGTGTTCCTTTTGGGCGCTCTCCTCCAGTTCGCTGCTCACAGGGTGCTGCAAACATGGCACCTTACAAACCCTGTCATCAGCAGAATCCTCAGAGACATCACCGTGGATTTGGAATGCCAAGGTATGAAGTCTTGAAAAACTGTCTGAGGTGACCACTTGTTTTCTATTTGTTCTTGCTGCAAACTAGTTAGGAGAGTTTATGCTGCTTAATAGGTAAAACCATAGCTGACTTCCACCTGAGAGGCACTTCCTGGTAATTGCAGTTTTACCCTTTAAACTCGGGGAATCTGCCCAATTTATACACAGGAATAGTATGGTTGGCCCTCACATAGCATTCTACCCCAGCCCAGGAAAGAGAGCTGTGATGATTTCTCCTGCAGGCCCTGGTAAGTGACTATAAACTTTTTACCACACATTGCTCAACCAAGCATTGGTGAGGGTAATGGGATGTGGAAGGCTGAACTGGCTGTCACTGGCACAGTATGAAACAAAGGAGGCTCTACTGGCTCTGCAAAAAGAACTGAGTTAAAATTGAGCATCAAAACAGAGGTGAAACTGCATATGGTGGTGATTCTTAACCTCCTTTCTTTTTCTTAAAGCACATACAGCTGGTGCCACCGTCAGATGCAGTGTGAGAATAAGGAATGTCAGTATGGGTTTATAGCAGGGAATGGAGAGGAACCTCAAGGGCCAGAAGAAACTATAACTTTCTATGGAACTGAAGGAGAGAATGACACTACTTTTCCTACCCTGCCAGTAAGTTGTGAACAAAGGGTAAGCTGAAACCTCTCATAGAGACAGGAGGAGGGAAAAACCGTACAAATGCACAGCACTTCTTTACCTAAATATACAGTGGCTTTTGGGTTTTATTTTCTTGGAATAAGGTTTAACAGTGAATGTGTTTTTGAGAATGGGAGACTGATCCTGTAAAACCTGCTTAAAAACTCAGCTTTTCTAAGTATTCCCCCTCTTTCTCTGAACACTCACCAACAGCACTTGTTTTCTTTTTAGTATATTTTCATAAACATAAGGTTACATTTTTTTCTTTCTATTGCACTTTGAAAACAAAACAAAGTCTCTTCTTCCTGTGGATGTCTCTCTCACTCTAAATATTATGGGCAAAAGCTTTCCACATACTTGGCTTCACTATAATTTATTGTTTGGGCAGTGAGATTCAGCAACTGGATCGTGATAGCCTGGATTGTTCCTGTGAATTTACAGTTGTGATGTTTTGGATTAGCATGTTGTTCCTGAAACAGTTTATTCTGCTACAGAGACAGGGAAAAAATACCAGTCTAGACACTTCTTAAAAGACATTCTTTCTGTTAATTCATAGATAAAGTGGCCGTGTGTTCTTATAGTTTAAAATGCATCTTGTAATCCAAGTATAGCCCAAAGCTGTGTGTGATACAAAAAAAAAACAAAAACAAAAACAAACCAAGGCCAAAAATACAAACAAACAAAAAAAAGAAAAAACGAAAAACCAACCAAGAAAAATACAAACAAAAAACCACAAAAACAAACAAAAAAACAACCAAACAAAAGCACCACAAAAAACTAACAACCCCAACTAAACAAAAATAAAAACACAAAACCAAAAAAAAATCTGATACACAAGTATGTGAGTAGGAAAGCAGATCTTTTAAAAAACAGTATAAAACTGGAAGGTTTTAATTTTTTTTTTTTACTGTCTTAAAGCAGTGAACTTAACAAATATGCTTCAATGAGGGAGGGGGAATGTGAGCTCGGCTGTTTGAGCAGCAGTCATTTTTTTCTTTGCCCTCATGTACTTGATCTGTAGTTGCGTATTTTTCTTCCACAAGTGCCAGGGAATTAAGGGCAGATTATCTTGCAATTTCTTTTTTCTTATGTGGAATCAATATATCTTACTGGCTTTTTCTCACGATTTAGACCATGTACTTGGAGCTCCTAAACAACAGACTTTCAAGTTCATTCAGTGCCTTTGTTATTGTCAATACCAAAGCTTTTTCTCTGTCTTCTCCTTATCTCGTTTACTGAAGGATTATGACATTTCCTGGGGAAAGATGCATCTCGCAGGGAACTCTGCCGTCTTACTAGAGGCTGGTGGGAGAATCTTCTGACTTACAACCTCTTCTTCAGCTTTGGAAATCTTTTGAGCCTCTCTAAATGCTGCTTATAGTCACTGTGTCTTCTGAGGAGAGTTTTGAGTGTCACTTTAGCCATCATAAGAGTGAATGAAATTCTTTTACTTGCATCTCTCGATTCCAGCTTTGGAGAACGATATCTTTTAAACTGTCGTGCAGCTCTGCACTGACTTCAGTGCAAAGACATAGGGCATGGAAAATGTTGGAGTCCTATGAGAAAACTTGATGTGTACTGATCTCTGAAACAGGCTTGCATTTGTGGGTCAAGTTAGTGCAAGCAGTAGTGTCTGTGCCAGTAGCCACCCACAGGTTTCACTGATGGTGACTAAAGATTATCTTTCTCCATGATAATTAGAGTATTTGGATGAACTAATTTGCTGTTTGTAGATCAGATGCTCCAGAATGAGGAATGCAATAGTGTATGTTGGAGGTATCAGTCTTGATTGTTGTCTATGGTCTGCTCCCTACTTTTCAGCTCTATTAGAGCTGACTAAGCTCTGGGAGGAAGTAACTTGACTGCATGACATAGAAGAGTGGTAGGTCTTCAAAAATATTGCTGTAAGTGTGCTAGGCAGAACAAAAGGTAAAGGAAGGACATGTGACTGCAATTGTTTTGTTGCAATCAAGCGCCTAGGAATGGACACACAGATGATACTTTTAGCTTTGGTTGCAGAAAGCTTGGCCTGCCAGCCTGTTTCTGCTATGAGTGTGCATCTGTGTAGAGCATGGAAAGCTTTTAAATTATTTCTAAGTGCATGCTTCTTACTTTGCTTTTCAGAACCAGAGCAGTCCTGCTTCCATTGTCCACAGTCCAGTGGGATTCTGGGTAGCAAGGACAAACCAGGGCTCTGTTTCACCTAACAAGCAGACCCTGAAGTCCGAGGAGGAGGAGGAAGAAACAGGTGAAAACAGTGAGTTCTCAAAGGATTGGTAGGCAAAAAATCAGATTTAGATTTTTCAACATGCCTTGGATTGTCAAAGGGGTTCCTTAAATCTCCTTAAACATATCTTTATTGTGATCTTTGAACATGTGTGTGAGCACATTATATTTCTTTGTTGTCTGATACAAATGTCTCTTTTTTTAAAGCTTGCTAGGCCAGCACCGTTTTGTAGGTTTCTAGCAAGATAAGTTGCTGCTTAAAAATGCATGGTGTAAATTTGGTAATGACAAGCTTGAGACACCATTTGTTCTTCCACCAAGTATCTTCAGTGTTTACTTTTTCTGCACAAAGTAAGATGATGCTGGAAGCGTGTTAGTAATAGACACGCTAAAATGTAATTGGAACTCCAACTTTAAGCTCTTCTTTATCCCCTCTCTGAAACAAAGCTTCCTGTTCTGTCTCCCTTGTAGGAAAATTTCATGAAGAATATATTTATACACCTCCAAGTAAGTAAAAAGCTTAGTCTATACTTATAGAATATATGATGAATGTAATACACTCATTGACATTTTTATACATTTCAGAAGGATTAGATTTAATGCAGCACTTTTCAATTAGTTTTGCCTGTGCCCTCCAGATCCTGATTTTGAAACTGCAACAGTATTTAGAACAGCAGAACCTACAGCAAACTTGGTAAGCTTTAGTCAGTCTGTTCAAATTTGGGATCCATGAGGTGTGTTGACATTTTTCACAGAAATTGTCCTTGGATGCAGGCTTAACATAGTAGGTCAGAGACTTCATTCAAAAGAAAGGAATGTTTGTTACATTTATACATGCCCTCTCCTTTTCCTCCCCAGATAGTGAGATTTTTCTTTGCAGTCAAGTCTGAATAGCACTGGATACAAAAATGATTTTCCACCTTTCCCTCTGTGGAAGAGAAAATATGTATTTAAGTGCTGTTTACTTTTTCTGCTCCAGACAGCACTTGCTTTTATCATGCTACCCTTCAAGCTGTATTCCAGTTAATCTTAGTCCTCCACTGTGGGACTGAAGAAATACCATCTGTGATAGAACTGACCTTGGAGTTTTGGTTTTTAATTTGAAACTGAGTCTTTAGTAACCTGCTGCTCTACAGCAGAGGTGAAAATGATCCTCTGCATGTCAGAAAAAAACTTCTGCTTGAGCTACGAAAGACATTCTTTGTGGGTGGGGTCCATAAATAAATTTTTTTTAAAAAGCGGTGTGGGATGTATGCCCTATGACTTCTTTCCACTTAAATGGACGATGCTTTGCTTTGGAATCCCTTCAGGAAGAAGGGCCTGTCTCTGTGTCACCTCAAGATGAAGGGGTTTCCTACACCTATCCCCAGAAGGTAGTATCTGGTAGTTTACTGTCATAGCCCTGTCAGAGCTAACCACACTGCTTACTGCACCTTGGAGCAGAGAATACCATTCCCTGCAACAAATAAAAGCAAACCAGAAGAATGAGAGGATGCCTTGCAGGTGTCTGCAACTCCTAAACTGCTATTTTCAAGCCACTTTTTAGAAAATTTGGTTACCTGCCTTTAGAGCAAGGATTTTAAAAATGCATTTATGTGAAGTGAGAATTTTTGAAATATGTGGTATTACTGTAATCTTTGTCAAAGCCAGTTGCAGAGGCGGTCTGCTGATTACTTACTCTTTTCCAGGTGTTGATGAACTCTGCAGGAGTTTCAACCTCCACAAATGTTTATACTGCTCCAGCTACAGGCCTCTCTTCAAATTCTGCTGTCTCTAGTCCAGCCATTGCCACTACAGCAACTCCCTCGCAAACAGCAGTTCAACCTGTCGTAGTATCTCCCTTTTCTGTGGGGAGGCCAGGTAGAGTGTATGGACTGTGTGGACTTGGATTGCTAAGTTTTCAGTTACATTTTTCTCTCCCTTCCCCATCCAAAACAAATGTTAAAATGTTTTAAAAAAGAAATGTCACTTACTTTGGTTTAAAATGATTTAGTTGTTTTTGTAACTTTACTGCTGATTCTTGTTTTGCAGGGGCAGTTGCCCCCAAATTTGCATAGAGATCAGAGGTTTCTGCTTTGGGTTCCCCTCTTGTCACCTTTTAATGCCAAGAGTTTTCTAGAAAGTGCTTTGTGGGAGGCAGAAGTTCATGTCAGCACCCTTTACCTCCTGTTTGCAAAAGTTAATTTTGCTCTTGAGATCCTGTTCCAGAGGCTTTACTGTCTCTTCCAGAAGAGTCACTGGCTGTGATGTTTCAGGATTCACGCAAGTGTCCCATTCATTTTTGTGACTCTTAGTTACTTCTGTTCTCAGTTATTTCTGTGCAAGGTGAGGAGTTCTGTGGTTAGTCACATAGTGCACTTGCCACCTTAGATGTATCTGCTTTGCTCATGGAAATGTCTGTTAAAAATTTTTTCCCTTCTTGCAAGAGGACTTTTCACGTCTTCTGTAACTCTTCACTTGGTATCCAAAAACCTTCCACCTTCCATTCTAGCCTGTTCTGTATCACTTTTCTGTATCACCTTTCTTTTCCCCACTCATGCAGAGTTTAGTCAAAGCTCTCAAAGCTGCCTGTTCACTGGTGCCAACCTGCTTGTGTGTTATTCATACCTAATGAATATTTAACAGTAGGCTGTTCAAAATAATTTTAGCCTGACATGTTTTGAACCTTGCCTTGTTTTTGTAGGCTTACTGTTGCACTTCTGATGACTTGATGTGATTAGTCTATTCTCTGCTGTTCTAGGGTAGACACTTACATAGAAGTCTGACCTACCTTCTAATACAGAGAAATGATTGAAAAAGTTTTTCTTAACTGGGGTATGAAGCTTGCAGATAGATACAGGTTTCAGAGGTTAAACCTTTTCATCTGGTTTTAAAATTTCTTCTGGACTTCTTTTCAAGTGATTACTAAAGAGAACCTGAATTTAGGGGCACTGAGGTGACAAAGTACCTGCTTAATTATAACTTACCACCTTGCTCCTTTGACATATCATGAAAAGTTGAATTTTCGTGTGACATTTGTTTCCTTCCAATTGTAGCAGTTACTTCGGTGCCATTCCCAACTTACTCAGCTCCTCTTCCTCCAGTGAGTGAGGTGGGAGAAGCTGGTGCTGTTCTTCCAGCTTATTCTTGTGATCCCAGTGGCAGTGATCTGCCTCGAGGTAATGATGGTATTTTATGCATTTACTCCTGCTCTTCAGCACTTTTGACTTGTGTTCTCCTTGGAAGCGTGACAGAATACCAATAATGAGAAGAAATAGCTTTTTGCAACTCACAGAGTGAGAAATATTTAGAAGCTTATGCTGAAAAATTGTAATTCCCAGTTTTGAATAGAAAGTTTGTATCTGAGTCAAGGATGTGATTAGTGCAGCTCTAGATGGCATCCTAAATAAAAGAATGCCAAAGGAGAGGGTGCTTGGCCTATAACATACTGGTTCATGGCACAGTAATAGTTTTTCTCATAACTGATTAAATAATAGTGTATTTATAAAGTCATGCTGTTGAGCAGTTCAATGAAATATTTTTGTTGCTTTCCTGTATAGGGGTCATCTTATGTAGGGTCATCTTGTCCCTTGTGTGTGTAGCCTTGTCACATACTGTCATCAGATAGGACAGTGTTTAAGGAACATTTTGGCCACTAAGCAGAGAGTGTGCAAAGACCAAGCCTGCTGCTTTCATGGGTCCTGCTGTTGTGCTCTTCAGTTACTCTTCTGCCTTGCTTGTGCTCTCAATTCCCAGATCTGTTAATCTTGAATATTCTGTTTTCCACTTCTCTGCTGTGGTTACCATCACTGTAGCTGATCCTATACACAGGAGTTCATGCTTTTCAGCTCTAGGTGAATGCCCTTAACTGATGCTTTCAGCACTTGGGAGAATTGGGTGTTAAGTGTACTGACAAGAATCTGGAGTGGATACGGATTAATAACCTCTTCAGACCCCACTTGTAGCTCTTCAGCTGAGTCACTTCACATAATACTGGCTGTGTTCTTCATGGCATAGAATCTAGAAAAAGGATCTTAAGTTTGTTAATTGAATGTAGTGTTTATGTTGTTAAGAGTGCCATAGGATAATCTGAATGGCCTTTAAATTAAGAAATCCAGTATATTTGGGATAGTGTAGTGTAGCAGTCATGCACAGTCCCAGTTTGTGGGAGGTCAAACAAGAACATTTATTTGAAGTTACAATATATAGGTTCAACGATTAAATACTCATCTCAGGGGCTGGTTTTATGCTAAACATGGGAGGACATATTACAATTAAGAGAATACGTTGTGGTTGCTCTGAAGGGTATTCAGGAATGTAAGGCTAGTTTATATTTAATGAACGTGAGACAGAAGAAACAAAGGGATTGATAAGGGAAGTTTCTATCTGGCCTAGTGAATACACAGAAACCCACAAATCTTGTCAAATGCAGGCGGCTTGAAGCAGTAGATGTCTACAGACTTGAGTCTTACCAGCCAGGGAGGTTCCTTCAACATTCTCTCAATACATTTTTTCAGGGTCCTTTTGACTTTCCAGACAGGCTTCTTGAAACTAAGATATTTTTGAACCTCACAGTGTAGGGTCAGGTATGTGGGTGTACTTGATCTGAGCTCTGGGTGCTTTGCTAAAGATACTTGCAGGCTGGTAGATAGATGGGGAACCATGACTTGTCAACAGACTGAAGTCCTGGTCCTGGGAAGAAAATCTGTTGTGTGCCTTAGCATTACTTGTTATATCTGCATTTGTTCCAGTTTTTATAGTCTCTTGGATCTTGCTTTAATGGCGTTTAGGACTTGTGTTTGTTAACATGGTAACCTCAGGTGTCCTGTTCTTGTCCCTTGTATTTGAAGGAGCTGTTGATAAAAGACTGCTGTGTTCCAGAGACTTCAGCAGTGTTCAGGATGGGCCAGAGCTTCCCCATCAGCGCTGTAAAAACTTTGAGGGTTTTTTTGTTTTTTGTTTTTTTTTTTTTTTTATCAGCAGTCAAAACAGTCTTTGTTTCATTAAGGATGGGTAAATTCTTTTGGCTTACCTATTGCTTCATAATGTTGTAGTATTTTACTGAAGACTTTCTTGATTCCTAGACATTTAATAGAGGAATATAGACAGAACTCGGTCTCCTACTGTATAGACTTCTGTTCCAACATTCCATAGATGGCAGTATTTCCAGTATCAGTTTGTCACTTCAGTCTCCCAACTCTTCCTTTGTACTGTTATCTCTGCAATGAAGCAGCTGTTTCATTCAGTTCTTATGCTTGCTTTGCACAGATTTGCATAAACAATTGAAGAATAAAATTGGATTTTTAAAAAAACACACTTTGTTCCACATATAGTTGCAGTTTCAACTAGGTACTGAAAAACTGGCATTCATGTAAGCTTTTGAGTTATTTTTACTATTTTAGACTGTGGTCAATGTTATTGCTAGATCACTAACGCTTGCAGGACTGATTAAGCTGATGGAAGGATCTACTGCACTTCCTAAAATAGCTGTGTGATTTGTTGCCCTGATCAGATAAAGCAGAACAGTAAAAGACTTGATAATTGGCAGCAGTGACAGAGGAACAAATCCTCATGCATTTTAAGACTGGGGTTTGTATTGCTGATGCTGTGCCTTTCTGCGGCAAAATACAGAGGAGCAGGGCTGGGAATGTATGGTGTATGGGAGAACAGGGAAGCACTGTGCAGCCAAGGCCTTGGTCTGAGTGTGGAGAGAATGTCAGATGTTGCTAAGTTGAAGCCCTTAGTGGCATGCTCTATATGGCCCCCATTGACATGTCTCTGTTGCCATGACTCAACAAAGCTCTGAAGGTGGAGGTAATGGCAGACCTGGACTAACACGGGGCAGCAGCAGTGTGAAGCTGGAGTCTCTGTGAAGCTCATCTCATGTACCAGCCCAGTAAGGGTGTTCACAATATATGTGCAGTGTACATAATGTGTACCTAACAACTTTGGTGGTGAATTACCTTTGTAAGGTGTGAGACAAGACTGCTCCTGCCTGTTTGCATGCTTCTGAACCCCTTCTCATTTCTGTAGTGAGGAAGGGAGGACCTTTAGTGGTCAGCTTAATTTTTGTGATTCATCAGATCTGTATTTGAGAAAATACTTTTTCCTTTAAAAACTCAAGACTAACAGGAAGCCAGAATTGCTGAAATCCTAGTTGCCTAGACAGTGGAAACTTGCAATGACACTGACAGTTACCACTTGAGTAATGAAGACTAATAAACCAAAACTAAAGCTAATCTAGTCATTGAAGTTAAATGTTAAGTTGGTCAGACAAGTACTCTACTATTGAATAAACATTTAACTGGATTAAGTTAAAAAGGTAAGGTAGTATTAACAACCACTTGTATTCAAGATACATCCTTTACCCTGGAAATTTACAGGGCGAAAAAAATACTGCTAAGATGTTCTTATTTGTTAAGTATTTGTATCTTGTATGTAAGTTATAAAGTATTTGTGTCTTTAATGTAAAATGTTCTTAATGTGTGCAAAATTACTTTTGCTTCTCAGTTTATATTCTTCTGTGTTTAATGTCATATCCTTTAATTTCAGACACAAAGGTCTTGCGGTATTATTTTAATCTGGGATTGCAAGTAAGTGCTTTTAAAATGAGTAAATTGCGTGTAAAAAAAGCTGATTTTCTTGATGAATATAGTAATGCATTTACATCTACTTAAGTGTGCTAAATGTGCATCCTGTGCTCTTGACTGTTATTATTTATTGGCTTGCTTGGTGGAGATTAAAGCGTGGCTCAGAAAGTGAAGTTCTAACTCAAAATGTGAAGCACACTATATTAAGTTTTTATTCCGTGTTGTGGTGGTGGGTTTTTAGGTTTGCTTTTGTTTCTGCAGGGATGATGGATAAATACTTTGAAGATAAGGGGAAGAACCTGAACCATTCTTAAGAAACTTTGTATACTTAAACAAGGCATCAAAGTCCACTTAGGGATGTGTAGTGTGAGTTTTCTGAGACTTGTACAGCTGTGTTCAGAGTGGTTAGCACCATTTCTCTGTGTTCTGGAAACTCTTGCTCTGATGAAGAGTTGTCTCTGTACCAGTAGGCATATGCAGTGTCAGCTGCTCAGAGAAGTAATAGAAATAATGTGAGCTTTTTCAATTGAAGAAATAAGAAAAATCTCTTTAAATATGACCAGGTCAGTAGATGGGAAACTTCTTTCTCTATAAATATTTCTGATGTAACAGCAGTGTAGAACTGAGGTGGCCATTGCTGTGGGCATTGCAGTATCTTTTCTGGTAGGCTGTATTTTATTATTATTTGCTTAGTATCTCAAGGGGCTAGGAAGGTAAAAAATGAACTTTTTAACTTTAGATCTGTACTAGTAGTGATTTGGAGAAAGGGAGTATGTGGTTTATGTGCGTGACCTTGGATTTTTTTTCCCCTTAAAGTATTGCTATCAGAGCTGTTGGCCTTCCATGGTGTATGTACAGCCAGTGCTGCCTCCAACTTCAGTAGAAGTTTATCCAGCATATGCTGAGCCAGTGCCTGTCCTAGATCAGTCAGTACCTCAGCTCTTCACTGATGCTGCGCAAACTGAAGTCCAGGTTCCCTTGGAAGCACCAGCAGATGGTTAGTTTTTGAGTACGGTTGTGTTCATGGGAATGAAAGGTGGCATAAAAAGGCCAACGAATATGGTTTAAGTATGTCTATGTGCATTTTGGTTGTTTGTTTGTTTGTTTTTTAAGGTAACTTTCAAAATGCAGAGCCTCCACCCCTGTCCTATGGGCCAGTGTATTACCCGGTTGTGTCGGACCCCTTCAGCCAGCAGTCTCTGCCTGGGTTTGACACTGTGGTACCTGCCCATCACTATATTACTACCTGGCACCCAGTAAATCCAGCACCTGGAAATTCACCACAAATGGCCAATACTGTAAGTTCAGGACCACCACACCAAGTCAGCTATATTGCCTCACCTAACTCTGTACCTCATGGCATGCCTCAAGGAATGTAAATCTGGGAGCTGGAAGCTCATTCTTGATTTCTCAGTTTTTGTTTGTCAACTGTTGTTAATATAGTTTTGTAACTGTTATTGTGTCTCAGGGGGCTGGGTTAGTTGATCAAACTGCATTCATATTTCATGTTTCTCTTTTGGTTTATGCTACTAGTTGGCAAGATGCTTTAGTGGATTATGGAAGCATAGGTAAAAAGTATGTACTATCTGTAGTGCAGAGAACACTACTTGAATGTGATTACAGAAAGTATGTGGAAAAAATATGCTGTCACTAGAGGCGTGTTGTCATGTATCTCTGAGGGACTGCACTGAACACTTAAATACCTGGTTCTTGATCAAGCATTGAAGTAGCCTGCCACTAAACTATGGATAAAAATTGGCACGAGGTCATTAGAGGGTGGGAATGTTTAGAGTAAGTTGACTGTCTCAGGTTTTGCTGAACAAAGCTTCTTTGCCACTAGTCATCACATCTTTGTAATAGCTGTACTTCTGTCTAACTTCATAATGCATAGATTTCATGACTGGAAACATAAGAATGTTTTGATTTGTTGTATATTGTTGTATATTTGTAAGATTTGTTTTGTGAAAGCTGTTGCACATATGATGACGGTCTTTGGTGTTAATTTGCACTGACAGCACAAAATAAAAGCATTGAACACATGAAAATGAGTGGTCATTTATGACTGGCAAGTAATGTTCCTGACAATTAGTTATCCCACAGCCTGGACCAAAGAAATGTAGTTATGTGGGATAAGGCTACTCCAGCCCTCTATGAGAAAGTAGTAAAGCTTTCAGCACAAGATTGGAGTAATTTCTGGTAATTGCAGCTTTTCTCCTTTAAACTCATGGAATCTGCCTGATTTTATGAATAGGCACAATGTGGTTGGCCCTCAAATAGCACTCTACCTGTGCCTAGGAAAGAGATGTTATCAGAGATGTGACAATTCCTCCTGCAGGTTGTGTTAAGTAACTATAAAGTGGCTATCAGAAACTACCTGAAACAAACAGAAACTGCAGATAGTGGTGATTCTTGTTCTTGAAGCTCATACAGCTGTAGGAGCACAGCCTCAGCGGCCAGAAGAAACTGTAACTTTCTGTGAAATTGAAGGGGAGGATGGCAGTGCTTTTCCAACTTTACCGGTAAGTTGTGAGCAAAGGATATACAAATTTGCAGCCCTATCCTAGCTTAACAAATGAGGGTACAAGTGCAGGCTGTGTTGGCTAATGCCAGAGGCCCTGAAAAACAGCAAAACTTCTTATTGAACAAGTCATCTTGACTTACACAGGACTTCAACGTTTGAATCTCTCAGCCTGATCATGGAAGTCCTGGCTACCAGATCTTCTAGGGGATTTGAATGCTCAAAATCCGAACACAGCCTGTCCTGGATAAGGAGATGAAGTCAAGTAGCTTCAGACAGTGGCACAATAGCTATTTCACAAAACTTAAGTCAGCTGTCTGGGCCCATCCTACTGTACAGTGATTTTATTTATTTAGTTTTAATAAATTTTCTCTTACATGTACCTGAGTGGTGATGTAAAGGGGATAACTGCAGAACTTCTCAAGATAGAGCAGCCAGGTAAAAAGTCAAAGCATCGTGAAAATGACCCCTGAATAGCTAATCTGATTGAGATGGTGTTTTTAAAACAAAATATGCACACCATTATTTACAGAGTAATTAGGGATTGCCTTTGTATTTCTGTCTCTGGAGGAGCACTTCACTTACACGGACATTTTTGGAGGAGATACCACAACGTTTATTTTATGAACTGTAAAGCAGCACAGGCTTAAGTTCAGCGTCCGTGCTGGAGTCACAAAGTGTGTTTCCACCTCAGTCATAGATGCCATCTGTTCATACCTCAAACAGTTTCTGTTAAGCACTGGAGGAATTATTTTCCCCTTTGAGACTTTAGCTGTGAATAATACCTCCTTTCTTTCTCTGTCACTGCCTTGCTTTTTTTCTACACAAATGGTTATCACAGCAAAGTATTTGTTTTATTTTCTGGTATTAGTCTGTCTCTGGAAGTCTACTTTGTTTGTTTTTTGTTTTGTTTTTTTTTTAGGAAAACTGACTGACAGTTTGGGAACAGAGTCCTGGTTCTGGCATGGTTTTGCTTACCAGTCTAGAGCCTGGATTTATTGAGGGTCAGGGAGGGCTATCGAGGCCTTGTTGATACACATGAAATTACATTAATTGATGTAATAAGATGCATCATATGTGACCAATTATTTATGACTTTGATATACAGCAGTACCTCTATGACTTGATATATGTATTTTAGCCAGGGCTGTAAACCTTAAAATCAACATTTTAAACTAACAAGTAGGGCTGTGGGGAACAGTTAGCAGTGTTGGTGACTGCTCTCCTTGGGTCAGGAAATGCCACCATTTTATTAACAGCTAAAGAGCTTAAAACTGTGCAGAAATTAAGATGAATGCTGGAGTGTTATTTTAATTCTGTTTTTCAGAGTTGTGTTACAATACAATAGCTCTGCATCACTTAACTGAAACAACTACCAAAAAAGCCACAGTTCTGTTTAAAACACAGCTCACCTGCTTTGCACTTCAGCCATTTCCTCAGCTAGAGATTGCCAGCTCTGGCTGCAGCATCCCTCTACTATTCAATACTCCTGGTTTTGGGATTGAGTGTTCCAGTGGCTAATCAGTCCTTTCAGAGTCTGTAAGATAATTCATATCCAAATTGCACCAAGTTCTGGGAGGTGGTTTGAGAGATTATTGTTTTTGCAGGGGGGCATGTGTGTCTGTGTGGTTTGTGGTCCCAAGATGTTTGTCACCAGCAGGTTTGTTCCTTTCTTTTTACTTTGAACTCGGGGGACCACGTGGTGCTCAGCACAGGGGTTGGTGATCTCCATTCTTGTGCCCCGCTGTGCTGGGCTGTACATCTGTTTTTGTGGCACAAACGAATTTTCCTTCTGTCTCAGTGTATTTTGTGATCTTTTCTTAAATTGTTCTTCTGACTTGCAATCCCATTCTGAGTTGGATTGATTTCTCCTGCCGGTTTAACTCTAAACCAGCACAACTTGGAAAAATCTTTTTCCTTCACATCAGTGTTTCTGTATTTTTGTTTTCATTTTTTATTGAGCTGCTTGAAGCATGTTGCCTAATTGTAAATTTTTAATGCAAGGATTTGATCCTGGAATGTGTTTTTTTTTTCATTTTTTCCTTTTTGCAGATGGCTTTTCAGCCTTGAAAAGGGAGAAGAGTCATGCAGTTAAATTTGCACTAGTCATGTGTGCCACCTTTACTTCTTCACTAAGTTTTTATTGATGAAAGGCAGGGTCTCATACGAAATTTACACCTGAAGGCTCCACAAACTGGCAGTGTCATGAAGTGCTCTCCTTAGATGTTGAGCACTTCTGGTTTCATAGCTGTTAAAACAAGCCTCAGACCCAACCCTTCCTTAGCAACAGGACAAGAACACATGGCCTTGAGGTGTGCCAGGGAAGGTTCAGGTTGGACATCAGGAGAAGATTCTTCAGAGAAAGGGTTGTTAAACATTGGAATGGATTGCCCATGGAGGTGATGGAGTCCCCATCCCTGGAGTTGTTCGAGGGACAACTTCATGTGGCACTCAGAGCTCTGGTCTGGTTGACAAGGTGGGGATCAAGCACAGCTTCGACTTGATCCTGGAGGTCTTTGCCAACCTCTGTGACTCTAGGATTCTTCTGAACTTGCAGGATTAAAAGCAGCAGTGATCAGCCCCAGTCCTTGTGCTTTGGGGTGTGAGCTTCTTGTGGTTTTAAGTATCTCAGTCTCTCTAAACTGCTGTAAATCTTGCTGCCCTCAGAAGGAGCAGGCTCCAGTATGACTGCAGTTTGCCTGAATGATGCCAGACACCAGAGTGCCAGTGAGCACCACTCATACACAGTCAGGTAAAAACCTTGTATTTTGGCAGAGGTGATGCTCTTGTACCAAAGGCCGTGCCCAGCCTGTGTGTGCTGCACTGCCCCTGCCCTGCCCTGTGCTCTGCAGCCAGAGGAGCACCAGTCCTGCCTTTGCAGCCATGGCATTACTGCTGTTGGACACTCTTTCTGATGTCTTTTGCCTTGAAAAATCAATCTGCTATTGAAGATAATTATTACAAATACTGTAGAGAAAGACCACACTGATTCTACCTGACAGCAGCATTTACCCACTGGGTTGTCACATGCTAAAGCTCCTGTGCTGTTTTCCCCTTGCTCACATAACCAAATCAATTCCTACAGCAAGTTGTTTTTCTAGCTAAGTTGTGCTTTTTTTTCACTCTTAGCTTCTCTGCAGTGCTGCTGGATACCTTTTTATTTTATAAAATTACCCATCAAAGGCTGAATTATATATGGAAGATATTCAACATATAAATTCAGAGCCAGACTTCCAAGTAAATGCTTTTTTCATAAGGGAGGAAGATAAAACTGCTGAACCAGGACTTTATAGCTTTGAAATAAGATCAAAGATTAATTTTTACAGAGCAGGCCTGTATTCAGGAGCTCTTAGACAAGACCAGGTCACTGTTGCTTACAAGATTTCACAGTCAGCTGCATTGCAGCACATAGGAAATAGCTCAGCTGGGATAAGCCACGGGTTCAGAGCACATATGAGGCATTGACTGCAGCCTATTCCTCTCTGCAAGTGGGGTCATCTGCAGCACCAGGAATGGGTGCCTGAGGCATGACACGGTATTTTTATGTGTTAGGCTTTGTTTATGGCAGTACTTTTACTACACATGCTAAATCTTACCTTTCCTGGAGCAGGTGAACATTTTGCCACTAGCTTTGGGGTGCTGGGGTTTACCCCAAAAAAGTGTTGGCCTGTTCTTGTGTCTGCGATGACCGCGTGACTTCGTTGTGCTAGAGAAAATGGTCTTTTAAGAGAAAGTGGAATATCCTCTAATGATGAAATTAATGGACTATCTAGCTTCCTCTACCCTCTCCTTTATGTATTTTTCCTGTTCCTTACCCTCCCTATTTACATTTTCCAATCAAATGTAAACCTGTGGTTTCTGTTTCCTTTTAAACCAGTACTTCATTAATACTTGTCATAGCTGAAAGCAAAAAAATATGTTTGATGTTTGTGATCATTATGTGAATGTGTGATTTGTATAACTTTTCAGAAAGTGTAAGGAAGAGGAGATAAAATACACTGCTTAGCTTCTTTATAGAATGGATTGGCTTGGATGGGACCACAGTGCCTCAAGCAGGGTCATTCACACTGCACTTGATTATGTCCAGTGAAGGAGATTCTGCAGCCTCTCTGGGCAATCTGTTCCAGTGCCCAGTCACCCTGTCTCCCATGTCCCTGGTCAACTCTGGTATTTTCTGCTGCAGCACATCTGTCAGCCTCTGCAGGACATGGAGCAGGTGGAAGTCATTTTCATGTCAAGTTCAGTCTCTGTTTCTGGAATAGGAAGCACAATTGTGGATTCACAGTGCCGTAACTCTGACCCTCTAGGCTTTCTGATGTGAGTGGGAATGTGCACATCCAACTTTAGAAAGTCCTTTTCTATTAAAACAAAACAAAAAAAAAGCACCTTTTGTCTTTGTGTGGGTACTGAAAATTATCTAGCTGTAGATTACTCTGGTCCTGGTTCTGCTACAGGTTTTGCCATGGACTGCGTTCATTTCTCTGTGTGTTACCATTGTCTCTCCTGTGCAGGAACCTTCTGCATTCCAAGGAAAGGAATATTTCCACTGTTTAACTTGAGGAAACTCTTTTTTCACCGGAGGCTTTACCAAAAGACTCCGGTCGTTAATGGAAACCTTTTGAAATGTATCTCCAGTACTTTAATGAGATTTGCTTAGAGGACAGCTTTCCATGAGCAAATTATATTAATACAGTTAGAAGTTGTTGGTTAGCGACTCCCTCACACTATTAGGTATATTGCTGTATATTCCAGTGTGGCTGACGTAGTTGGGCTGGTCTCAGGATATCTTCGGGGAGAAAATTAAAATGAAATTGCACTTACTTAGAGTTCTTTGTACAGGAGTAATTGCATTCAGGCTTTGGTTCCTTTGCTGTTTGGTGGTTTGCTATTTTCTATTGTAGGCAGGATATAATTAATATTTTGGGGTTGTTTTGGTTTTTTTTCCCCAGCCACATGTTGCTCAGCTCTTGCCAATAAAGCATAAATTTGGGTGACGAACTTCACTGGAGGTAAGCAGCAATGTTGTGTCTTTTTTTATGAAAATACCAATAATGTCTCTTTAGAGAGCCCTTAAGTTCTCCTCTGACTACTGAGAGCCCTTGAGATGTCTGTGCTGAACATGTTCTTAAAAAACTATGACATGTCAGATCTGTTGCTGTTCATAAATATTTATTATCAATAGGCAGCTGGAAATGTTACATCTTGAAAAGGTAGAAATACCTTGATTTTCAATAAGCTTACATTTTTGGGAAAAAATTAAATGCCTTTTTTTTTTCCAGTTTACAGTAAAGCTAAAAATACACATAAAATAAATAATTTTATTTACTATGTACATTGTTTCATTTTTTACAGGTTATATGAGGGTATGACATGGATTCTGCACTATGGACAGTAGAGATGCAAGTAGAAAAGTACATAAAACTAAGCATTTGTTTTTGCTTTTTGCTTTTTTCCAGGGATGGTTATTACCACTCAATGCTGAGGTTGCTGCTCTGTCTTTACATACAATAGCTCTTTTGCCTGGAAAAGGCCTTTGAGTTTTTGACCAAAACCAAAATAAAGAAGGTGGAGAGGGGAACAAAAAGCCTCACCTTTTTTATCCCATGAAGTAAAATGGCATTTTAAAATACACTTGGGTGTGAAGCCACCTCTATGGTAGCTTTCTTAAATGAAGATTTAATTTGATATTAAAACTTGATTTCTAAAAAACTCTTTTCAGAGTCAGCCCAGTCTCTAGGGCTCACCATATAGAAAATAGAGTACTTAAGCATCTGCTACTATCTTTTGCTTCCTAAGGATCTGTAGCCCTCTAGTTGTCAGACTCACCTCATAAACACATTCAGTAGGTTTTTAATAACTGTACAATACCCAAAAAATAACTAGACCAAAAAGTGCCCCCTTGCTGAAAAACAACTATTTATAGTCAAAAGGCATTTCACTCTGTTGCCTGAAGGTATCACAGTGTTCTGTTAGCTAATGTGGTAAAAGGCGAGCTCCTCGACAGATCACGTCTGAGTCCTAAGCACAGCATCGCTCTGCTGGCTTAGGAGTTACTGCTGATATGGAAATGATTTAAATGGGAGAGGAAAATTAAAAAATACTCAAATAAAATAAGCCACGTTGGCCCAGGACATGGTGGTCCAAGGGAACAGACTGCACTGGTGTCCATAGTTGTACTGACTGAGAACGGTCTGTCAGATGGCCCTGCCTCGGCAGGGGGGTTGGATTGGGTGATCTCCAGAGGTCCTTTCCAACCCAAACCATTCTGTGATTCTGTTTGTAAGGAATAAAATACAGGATCAGTCTGGCTTTTAAAATTTCTAGTATTTTGAGCTCTATTAGGGGGTTCTATGGCTGGGGGCTTTGTTTTGCTTTGCACACCTTAAGAAACCAGAGCAGGTAAAACTATTTCTGTGAAACACAAAATACTATCAAACATTTGGAAAATAAAGATCAAACACTTCTGCTTTTTAAATATACTTTTTTAGGTAAAACATATTTTCTTTTTTACAGTCATCAATTGACTCCAGAGCAGTAGTTGGTCTGGGTGGAGGCAGTTATGTGACTAATAAACTACCTGTTTGTAAAAATGGCCTGAAATGGGGAAAGAAGTGTTAAAATAAAATTTAATTGAATTACAAATATTTAGGAAATTTGCTGATGTAGCTAGCCCAGAGTGGTCCCTATCTCTTCCAGAAAAATACAGTAAGGAAGGGACTTCATGGCTCTTTCAAGTTACACATTCACACACATTCACTGCAAACTGCAGATTCTGCTGGAAAAAGTTTATTTTACATGCTTCTCCAGGGAGTAGATTCATTATTCACTGTTCTCTTACTGATTCCAATTAATTTTGGCATTACATGAATTAGAGCATCTGATGCTTCCACCACACCTGGAAGGTGTGACCCAGCCATGTCACCTGCCTCAGGTGGGGCTCCAGTGGTGGAGGGCCCTGGAAATCCCTATAGGGAAGAAGAGGTCCTTGCAGTGCATCCACCCCAAAAACAACTCCAGGGAGTTCTTAAGTTGTGGGGAATATGCAGGAAAGGGTTTGGAGGAGCCTATGCCTGTGTGGGGACGGGGAGAGCCGACCACGGCACGGGGGGTGCAGGGGGCTCCTTTGCTCGGGGCACTCCCCATCCCATCCCCAGCTGCCCCCCTGGCCTCGGCAAGCTGTCAGAATCCTGTCAGACACACACATGAGCACGCCCTTTCCCTGCTGGGTCTGCTTACCCTCTTCTTGTCCAGAGCTGATAACTTCCATGAAGGAAACAGCTCCGGGGGTTTCACTCCAAGTTCGGGCGCCACTTAAAAGCGAAGGAGCCCTCTGTGCCCCCTGTGCCATGGTCAGCTGCCCCGTCCCCACACAGGTGCAGGCTCCCCCAAACCCTTTCCTGCATATTCCCCACATTAAGTAACAACTTTCATGAATTCTAGGCATTCTGGTGGCTCAGATGTTTTTGCTTATTTTTAGCCATTCTGTGTCTGGAATTGCAACATAGGTGGGAGGGGGTTCCTCTTTCTTTGGAAATCAGCCTTTGAGGCTGCACAGAGCTTTCTCACAGACATGTCTGAGGGACAGGATGAGTTAACTGGTTAAAAGGAAACTCAACCAGGAACGAAACAAAAACTGAAACTCTTCCTGGTTAACGGAAATATGCTATTCTTTGGGATTCTGGCCTTTTGGAAAGAAAAGTAGCAATACCAAAGCAAAGCTGCAAAGTCCCCGGGAAACTAGGACATACACTCAATGGTGTGAGAGCAGCAGGTGCCAGAAAATCCAGTAGTAAATCAGATCCTTGCTTACACCATTAGTAACTGTCCAGATATGTTTGCTTTCACCGTTAGTAACATCTCGATAGCCACTGCACATACCTGCAGTTCCTCGTGTTCCTGGAAGGGAGCTCAGAATGCTCACAAGTGCCCTTACCCTGCCAGTCAAATCTTGGAGTTCCTGTTGCTCAAACCTCAGACCTTTATCCTGAGTAAGAACTAAAGAAAACAAATTGTAGAGTAATCTGGGGGGAAAGCCCCTTCATGGGGATGCAGAAGACAGTCTCTTGCTGTCCAGGATGGTTCCTCCAGCAGCATCATGTTGGCCACACTCTGCTGCCTGATGTTGGTGTCCAGGAGCTGCAATTACCCTCTCCTGGGGCAGAACATGCAGCAAAGCCATCCTGCACCAGTGACAGCCTTCCTGGGCTCTCCTCTGACACCCATGTGACTTGCTGCCCTTGCTAGTGATGGGCTAAAAAGTAACGACTATGGAGATGGTGATGTAATGAAATTTTCCTATGTTCCTGCTTGAGTACCCTCACGGTGTTCATGTGCATCAGTGCTGGGCCTGTGGAACCTCCCCATGCTTAGAAGTCTGTTGCACTAACCAATTTTAACTTCTTTAAAAGGTGAGGGTTTATATTTATACATTAATATATTTATTTAAATATTCTTAATATTTACAGTGGCTGTTCCTGCTAAAAATCATGTAATATGGACTGTAACACATGTTACAGGAAAGTGACATTAAGAGTGAGACATAAATAACAAAAGCAAGGGTGTCAGAATTTAGGCTTCCAGGGTGTGCTGCTCCTGCTCTCTGTATACAGCAGAAGACCCCTAAATTCCCTTAATGGGAAAACATGCTAGTTTCCTACATGGAAAACTATTGTAACGGACAAACAGTTCAATCCTAACCTGAATTACTTGTAAGAAAATAAACGTACATACTACTGCTACGAATATGAACTACTTCCTGTATATAGCGCCTTGAATTTGAAGATCTGAAAGTGCTTATAAATAATGAACTAACCCCCCCTGCGAGGTAGGTAAGGATTATTATCCCTATTTTACAGATGGGGAAACTGAGGCATTTGAGAGGTTAAGTGACTTGCCCAAGGTCACAGGTGAGTCAGTTGCAGAGTGGGGAGTAGAGCTCAGCTACCCCTGTCTTTTCTGCCTCTGACTGCTGCCCATGCTTCTTCTATGGGTGCACGGATACAAATACACGAGTATTTACATATCTACCAGTGAGTGAGTGATAATAATGCAGTTATGCAAATAATCTGCAGAGATATGTCAGTTAATTTCTTGTTTCTGAAACAATTTACATAATCTCTGACCTGAGTACAAACATCTCCCCGCTTTACTTGATATTCTTAGCCCTGGATGGTATTTGTTAACTTTTTAATTGCTGATGATCCACATTCCTGGAAATATTCAAGGTCAGGTTGGACAGGGCTCAGAGCAACCTGGTCTAGTGGGAGGTGTCCCTGCCCATGGCAGGGGAACTGGAACAAGAACTTTGAAGTCCCTTCCAACCCAAACCACTCCATGACTTCAGGACCATTTGCAGATATGCTGCGTTAAAAAGCTGATGAAAATGACACTGGGATGGGAGGCAAGAAAGAATGCAACTTCAAGAGCAAGAAATCTAAAGAAGGGCACATGGTTGAGATCTCTATTATTCCTAAATCCAAATTCCTGGCATATGTTTACAGAATATGAAGCCCACAGAATAAAGGCCAAGTGTGTACCGGTTGGAGCACAGCTATGTGTCTTGAACCCAAGCCAAGGAAAAGTTTAATTCCTCACAGGAGAAACTCAGTGTCCCATTGGCTCCTACCCTGGCCCTGGCAGAGACACCACAGGGGTTGTTCACTGATTTCTCTGAAGGAAACAATAATTTTCACTAAAACATGTTTTCTTTTTGAGTAACTGAAAAGTGGAAAAATGATGGTGGAATCTCAAAATACTGTAACTGCAAGTGAATTAAGCAAAACCTGCATTGGTTTTTTCTTTAAACAAATGTATTTTTTGGAAAATATTTTAATTCCCCTCCCCTGAAGCTCCTGTTTTAGCAAAATAATAATTCACCAGATTTTATAAAGTCTATTGCTACCAATGGGGATGCATAGATGCAATGAGAGAAAATTTTGCCTTTTGAGGGACCAATTTGACAGTTTTCCAAACTTCCAGACACGAATTAATCACAGCCAAAGCAAATACTTGTGTTAAAGTCAGCTCAGACTCATAGCTGGGAGCAAGGAAGGATTTGAGTCATGAACCAAACCCCAGGGGAGCCCCAACCAAGCAGTCCCATGATGCATCTTCCCACTTTAGTACAACATTATTGAGGGGTTTTGCAGACCATTTTATCCCTTGTGACACTCCAATGTGGCAGCTCCTACCCCTGCCCTTTCAGGAGTGAGCAGGGGAACACGACTCACACAGTTGGTGCAGAAGGGATTTTTACACTTTTTGGGGGCAGCACTTCAAAGTGACTTAACGTTTCATTTTGTTATCTGTACCTTCTAATGCAGTGTTGCATTTAAATGGCACAATATCATCATCACCAGTAGCAGTGTGCTTGTTCTCATGGAAAACTTAAGACTTTCCACTGTGCAAGGATACAAACTGTTTCTGGCCCAGCCTCAAGCCTGGTTGATGTAATCTGCATCACTGTACTTGAATTGGTTCCATTCTTACTTCTAACACAGGAAATACAAAAAAAACCCCAAAAACTTGCTGGCCTCATATCAAGTAGACTTCATAGACTGCACGGTGGTTAGGTGAGTCATTGAAGGACTCAAACCCTTTCCTTCATCCCTCTACAGCAGCTCCTGCTAATGTTCATCTTTGCAGAAATGAGCTCGGTTTGGTTTATTGAACTGTGGGGTTTTAATTGTGAGCTGCTCTGTTACTTTTGGTGGGTTCTGATTGCAGCTCTCCTGCATCAATGATTTGCCTTCTAAGACAAGAGTGCTGGATTTCCTCACGGAACCATCAGCAAGTTGCTCCTGACCCTTGGATTTTGCATGTCTCCTTGTGTAGCACCAATGCTGGTTTGCTCAGCCTTCCATGATGGAAGAGGAGATGCAGTTTTCAAAGATAACTCTAACCCTGCAATTAGCTTGAAAGCCTGAAATCTGTTGATACAAAAATGCCTTTCACACTGCCTTTAGCTAATATATCTAGAGACTTGATAAACAATTTGGGGTTTATACTGCCTGCTGTTAACACGACAGATATAATTTTACTCTAGGAATACAGAAAAATTTTTGAGTCTCTGCTCCTAGCCATTGATTTTTCTTGATGCCAGAGCTGGCCTCTTTTGAAGCCCATGTTGAAAACTAACTTGAGTCAGTGTGTTGGCACCTGCAGTTGTGCTCCAGAAACTGGCTGCATCATTCACATTTCTCCCTGATGTGGGTGTGCTCCACTGGGCCTGTTAGATAAACCTGCATAGGTACCCAAAGGAAAAACTCAACAGGGTGATTTTCCTTCATAAAAGGAGGGAGCCAGGTTTAAAACTTGGGCAAAGCATCCAGCTGCAGGTGTCCCAGCATCCCCTATCCCTCGCCTCCTGACCCTCCATACTGTCCTGAAAACTGCTAGTGCCCCTTGCTGGTAAAATCTCATCCACTGCGATGGCAGGTGTAGATTTTCCAGCATGATGCTTTTCCAAAGGCAATTCACAACCCAGTTCACACATGAGGTGATCTTTGGCAGCTACCCTCGGGAAATGCTGCGGCTCACATAATCACTCCTGGGAACACAGCCCTGCACAAGGGCAGGAATCAAGCCATTCCTGAGCTCCTGGTCAGGACTTGGTTCCTCCAAGAAAGCAGCTGACTAAGAACTCTGAAGTGGTGGTAAGTGCCAATCATCTGTGTTTCGTAGCAACATAGCAGAAGACAGTTCAAATAATACGTTGTTAAAAAAACAAAACCAAAACAAAGTAAAGCAAAACAAAAAACAACAAAGCAAAACAAAACAAAACCAAAACCAAAAGAACAACAAACAAAAAACAAAAACAAAAACAAAACACAAAACAAACAAAAACCCAAGAACAACCAAAACAAAAACAAACAAACAAAACCAACCAAACAAACAAACCACAAAACCCTCCCAAAAACACCAACCCAACCCAAACCAAAAAAAAACTAAAATCACTGTTAAGTATCTAACCATTTTGCCCTTGATGGGATTGACTTCTCCCCCCAAGTGATGCTCCTTAGGACTACAGCAGTGACAGTGCTAAGCCCTGCCCAGACACTACTGTAACTGGGGAAATAAAAGATACCACCTACTGCCACACTCCTTTTTGTTGCATGTTAGAAAAGGCGCTGCAGAGTCATTCCACACTACTGATGCAGTTTGAGCTGCTCCTGCTTAGGCTGCTTTTCAGAAGTGCAGCTCAGAGGCAGATCAGAGAAGATGATCTTGCTTATCACTTGGCATATTCCAGGAGGATGGTTTTCTCCCTGAAGCCTGACACCCATCAGAGACAGCAAAATTGAATGCAGTGGTGGAAGTAAGATTAGGAATTGCAAAACAAGGGCAAGGCTTACAGCTGGGTTTTGGTTCAGCCTATTGGAAGCTACATGGAGGTTTGTATTCCAAGCAGCCACAGCTGGTTTGGGTTCAGTTCATCTACACAGAAGTGGGCAGCAATGCCAGGTGCTGACTCCCGCTGTCAGCCTAACTGGAAGGTTTTTCTGCTCCCTAAAAGGGAAATTAAGGTAAATAAGCAAATCCCATGTTCCAGCTGGCTGATCAAAGGGGTCTCATATTCAATATCAAGTTACAATATTAATATAATGACCTGAAAAAACACAACCAAAAGAAACAGAAGTCATATCGCTTAAGGGAAACAAAAAACCCCAGCTATAAGTTGAAACCCTTCTTAAAAAAATTATATATGGTTCTCAACCTCCTGCTCATCAGCTGGCTATGCTGATGAGGAAAAGTGAGCAGGACACCAAGCTAGCGGTGTGGGATAGCAGTGAAACCCATCTGTGGTGGAATGATGATGGGAGCACTGGAGAAATCCTTTTGTCAGCCATCAGTGTGTCTGAAGTCTGTGGGGTTTGAAGACTAAGACTACACTGGAAAGGATTCCTGTGGTTTACAGTGACCTTACAAATGGTGAAACCTTTAGTATTAGTGAGTGTAAAAAAATAAATTAAAAAAATGTGCAGATGGCTATAAAATAGGCAACATAAGTGGGTTTACACTTTTTTTCACCTGTGGACAGAAAGGAAACAGTAATGCTGACTCAAATGAGAGCAAAAAATTACCAATACTTGGCTAAGTTTTCCAGTGAGTGTTAAGATAGTTTTACTTAGAGCCGAGTAGTAACATGATCCTCCTGTCCATCTTTCCACTGGTTTATGAACAAGTCACAGGCCTCTCCCCATGAATCAAACACATCTTCTGATGAGTCTATAAGTTTGGAATTGGAGGAACAAATACTGGAAGCACAGTGAAGGGAGCTGGTACAAACCACAGGGCATTCCTTGCTCTGTCCTGTAAGTCTTGTGTTTCCACTGTAGGCCACCTCATTGAGGTTAATTTCACTTCTGGAACAATTCTCTTGTCTCTCTCTATCAATCTGAGAATATTTAATGTCTTTCCACATGTAGTGTGGCTGAATAATTCCATCTGAAATAGTGTATATGGGCTCTGAACTGGGTTCAGGTACATGTCCATTCATCTTGGAGAAGAGCAGACCCAGTCTCTTGAAGGATTCCTTCTTGGAGCTGGAGAGTCTTTGAACTCTATTTCCATTTCGGACAAAGGAACGCTTACTGATTCCATTGCTTTTTGGCTTCTCTTCAACCATATCAATCCCAGACATGGTTTTAATTAGAGCAGATACATTGAAGTCCTTTTTTTTGCTGGCTACATTGAAAGACACGCTTTTGGCTCTGGATTTTTCTCCAGTATCATCCTCATTTGTTTCATCCTTCTGGGACACCTCTGTGCTGCTGGTTGAATAACTCCTCCTCTGGGGCTTTCTATTTCCTAAGAGGTCAAGAACTTCATAGCGAAAACTTGAGATGTCCTGTTTTAATTCCTAGGACAAGATGAGAAACGAGTTACTTTCAGCAGCTTTATCTAATATAAATGAATGTTCGCGTTCCCTCGGGAGAGCTGTTCAGTTGTGCCAATGGCTGATGTCAAATCACACAGGAACACCACAAACATACTCAGCAATACACAAACAATAATGTCTTCATAATCCTGGGAACTGGAGACTTCACAAGGTCTTTGTCTCCAAAGGCTGGGGGACTGGCCATATTGACCAACCCTCTCTGCCCACTCCCCACTCCCCCTAAAAAGTCAAATAAGACAGTTACAGAAGAGGGAAAACTGCTGAAATGTAGAAATACGGCAGGAATCTTGTTTAGCTGATAGGCCCAACTTCAATTTTGTTGATGAGTGTTCTTAATATTCATTAAGCTCAACTAATTCTTTGGCTCTGTCTGCATTAGGATTAAGAATGTGATGCTGACACAAATCACATACTTCATTGCTACCCTTTTCGAACACTTGTGTCTACATAACATATTGCATATTAAAACATAGGAGGTGATCATATGAGAAGACAATAATATTCTCTGCTCAAAAAAACCCCACATGCCCATTCAACACATTAGAAACCATCTTAACAATTTAGTGCAAGTGCCTATATGAATTACTATAGTCAATTATTATTGAGGAATAATAAATTACCTTGAAATTTTCTTCAGTTAAACCTTCATTGGTTTTGGAAGTTCTTATCATTGCTGCAACATATCTTTTCACAAGATTTCTTATCACTTCCTGGAATAGGAAACAATCCAAGTGATTCAACTGTTGGCTCACTCCAAACTGTTCTTATTGTGTTTCCCTGAGCTCTTACAAACAGTAGCTGTCCTGACTTTGCTGGCTAAAAGCAAAATCACTCACCACTAGAAAGAGAATGCATCCTTTTAAACAGAACAAACTTTAGGAAAGGTTGATACACCTTCCATCTTGTATGCTCAGTGGTTAACTACAGGTTGAGCAGGTATTTTGTACTGGAGTTTGTATATGTAAAAACATTCTTGATGTTCTTTGATGTGCTCGTGCCATTTACAATCAGCTGCTGAAAGTTTTTGTGATTACCAATCTCACGTGTATATTGTGTGCTTCCTGACAGGCTAAATTTGGCATTTGAAGATGTTTATATAGTATTTGAAAGCCAAGGAGGATCATGGCTAGACTTTGCGAACAAGGATTTGAGAGGGTTTTACCCACGCTTGCGGCAAGCGCGCTGATGGCTGGTAAGGCCGATGCGAGATGGGCAAGTCTGGTTGCAAAAGGCACAGCAGAAAGTCTCCAGAGGTGGTATTGGAGAGGCATGGCTCTTTCTGCGGTGTCTTTTCTCCTTGAGACTGACTCTACGTGCGTTTTCAAAGGAGACAGCAGCGTTATGGATGGTGCGTCTCCACGTCTCCTGGTTGGAGGCCAGGGTGGACCACTGGTGGTAATCAAAGGCCAAGGAGGATATGATAGCAACAAATAATGGGAAGAGTGGCGAGGACCCCATGGTGCAATGGGAATTCACCTCAAACCATATCTGCCAGCTGCCTCGGTGTTCCCTAAAGGGAGGTCAGGAACTCCATTCAAGGTTCCTGCAGCATCTGTGAGCAGCACTGGAAGGACTGAATCACACCCTTGGTGACTTCTCCCAGAGCTCTTGCTCCACTGTGTTCCCTGGGCTGTTTGCTACACTCCATTTCTGGATGCTCCATTTTTCTCTGTTCATGTACCTCCCCGATGGCTTTACTAAGGCAATCTGGTTCTTTGAGCTTGTACATTCACCTGTGCCAGCCAACATACACCAAGGCTCCCTGTGTATATTCCATATACAAACCTGCCCTTCATTTCCCCCACTTCATAAACACGGATAACAAGTCTGAGCAGCACCAAGCATGAAGATGGTTTTGTTGGGAGCTTTTTAAGAGATCCCACTGTTGCTGTGCTGTGAAGTCAGATAGTATCGCATGTCCATTGTCAAAGGTGACTGTGTTAACCATCAACTTCAGATGAAAGTATTTTTCAAAAGGCAGATGTCGTAAATAAGACAAATTACTAATGTCTTCTGGCAGTAGAGCAAACGTATCACCTAACATCCTGGAGAATTTTTTTTCCTTTCAGCATGCTGGCATAATACATCCCACTGAATTCAAGGACTGAAGCTGATGTTTTTAATAAAATTTCATCCATTTGTAGGTTGACTTTAATGAGTCTTTGATGACAGGCAGGCTGAGAATAAACAAAACCAGCAAGATTCAACAAAGGAACCATTCCTTCTTCCTGAGCCATCCAAAACCAAAGCACATTCCAACCACTGTGAGTTAGGGATGCTTTACAAAAAAAGAACAGGAGAGGAACAATTCAAGAGTGTAAAAATGCTGTAGAAATAGTTTTAATTGGAATGGCATGACATTCACTTCACTTCAGCAGCCAGACTGATACCTGTCAAGTTTTTCACTGCTCCAGAGGGGGTGAAAGGCAAGGAGAGATTTACTGAACCACCCACTGCCAGTGAGGACATGTTTTAATACATGATAAGCAAAATCCTCTTAGAGGACCTACACTTACCAAAATACATTCTAGAAGCAAGCAAGAATTGAGTATTAGAATTAGAGCAGGGAAAAAGCAACAGCAAGAAAACTGTATGTGCTCAAGAGCTTACCTGGTAATGTTGATTCTGAATCAGGTTGTCAGCATGTCGTTCCTGGAAAGAGAAAAGCACAGGTGTGTTACTTGTTTGATCCTGTCTTTAAAGTTCCTAATGGCTCTTTGCAAGTTATGATCCAGAAACTGTCTACTGCCCTAATGGAGCACTGGTCCTCGTGATACTGAACATGCACAACGCCCTCAAAAAATAAAGTACAAACCCACGAGCTCCTTACTGTGAATGTTTTGAGGTTTTCATGCCTCTTCTGTTCATTGTCAGAGTCATCACCTGGGCACATCTGGTTGTGGATCCACTTGCAAAGGTACCAGACTGACTTAGGACTGGGGACAATGTTAAAAGGAGGGGGCAGAGTTGCACCTTCATCGAAGTAACTCATCCAGAGCTTTGTCCTTGCAAACTTCCATTCAATATCTGCATGGTCCTATGAGAGAAGGAAAGAGATCAGCAGCAGCTTCAGGCAGGTTTTCCTGGAGTGAATACCCACGGCTGAGGGAGTGACATGAGCAATAAAGGATTTCTCCAGCTGCAGGTAAAGCAGTATCATTTCTTCCATCTCCCTTGCTGGGGGTGTTTAAAAAACTGGTGTGAAATGTAGCTAGAGTGTAAAAATACCAACCACTGAGAAATGAGAGGACAGCAATACCCAGCAACGAGAATTTCAAATGCTAAAGCCCATTCTTATCCTTAAGAGGTTGTGCTTATTAGTTCACCAATAAAAGATGCACGAGTATACATTTCTTAGTTTGCTTTTTGCTAGCACTTTTATTACCACAAACCATTGTTTCTCTTGTCTAAATCCAATGAATTCTCTATTCTTCCCTGGGAAAAGATCCTGTCATAATATTTTTCATAATATTTGTTTTTTATTACTAATGTAGCCATTAGTTCTGCTCTTATAAGGAAGTGACACGTTTTATATGTGCCATATTTTACATCTTGCCTCTGCATTATCTTTCCAGAAACTGGGAGGCATTTTACTCTTAGGTTTTTCTCATTATATTATCACCATGATAGCTTGCTTGCTCTAGTGCTTTTCATCCCAACAAAGTGAAGATGGGAAGTTAGCAGCATCATTTTCCAGCTGCATTGAGAGGCACAGGGTCCATACACTCCCCAGAAAAGGAACACTGAGTCATGTGAAACACTCCTCTTACAGACTTCAGAGTGGTGCTCTGCAAATCAAGCTATCTGCAATCTAGTCCATGGAGCCAAAGGGTTGTTCTGCCCAGTAATAAACTGCATATTCCCTCCAGCATCAGGGAGGAGGCAGTTCCCTACAGCCAGGACTCAAGAGAGATGCTGCAGCGATTCAGAATGGACCTCATGCTGTTTTGTGCTGTCTTTACAGTTTAAAAAACTGCTGGGTTTGTATGTTCGGCAACAATCCTGACACTAGATAAAAAAGGAAGGAAAATAATTTGAAGCCTTCAAGCCAAGCAGTGCTGAACACAGCTTACACTAGCACACTGAATTGAAATGGTAAATTTATGTGTTGTCACCACTGCAGAGTACAGTGCTAACCTGATGTTTGTAACATTTTTTGCTGTTTGGCATTTATGTGAACAGTATCTGACAGGAGATACTAAACCAAAGCCATGACGATTCAGGCTAAGTAACAGTGCAAGGTGGGAGAAAAGGACACTGCAGGATTTTAATTTTCCAAGATTTCAATGAGGATGGAACAAGCAGCTTATTGAGTGAGGGATGCTAGGCTGCAGCTCTCAAAGGCAAGCAGTGAAGTGTAGGACAGGGAGTTTAATAAAATATGGCTGAACATCATGCCCAAAAAATTACTACACTGGCTTTCTGGCTACAATCCAGCACTCTGACATGGTTAAAATATGCTCACGTTTTGACAAGTGAGGTGCAGTGGAACTCCATTTTAGCAGCGTATTCAAATTAACTGCACTCTTGATTTAAAATGTCTCAGCAGCCCAAGAGCACATTAGTCTCTGCAGATGGTCTGACTCAGCCGAGAACACAACTGTCTCCTGTCAGCTTACCAAAAGGGCTGTTTGCAGGCCACAGGTAGACTCAGAGGTGCAGCCTGATATACCTCTTTTTCCTCATACAAAGAAAACCCAACTCCTGCTCATGTTTGCCTCGTTTGCCTCTACCTGGAGGCTGCAGCTAGGTCTGCAGAGCTTGGGGAGAGCAGGACAAGCTGGTGCCATGCAGCTGCTGTTCCTCCTTCCCAGAATCTGGGTTAGGGACAACCAGCCCACAGCTCTGCTTAATAACTGCTCAAAGGCAGAGATGCCCTAAACTCTTCCAGAACCAGGGCTGGATGCTCCCTGGTCAGACCTAAAGGCTCCCTCATGCCCATCTTTCTACCTGAACATTTCCTGGTCTGGGCAACTTGAGCTGAAACAGTCTTCAGAACAGGAATGACCAGCACCACAGCCCAGGTGAGCCAAGGGTCACCTGGGAGGTGGGAGATCAAATCTCTCTTAGAGAATGGGCCTAAGCTGCAGCTTTCCGTGCTCCACAGATTCATTTAGGATGGAAAAGCCCTCTAGAATTACCTCAGCACTGCCAAGCCCACCACTAACTCATGTCCTCAAGTGCCACATCCACACATCCTTTACATACCTCCAGCGATGGGGTCTCCATCACTGCCCTTGACAGCCAGTGCCAGGGCCGGGCAACTACTTCGTGAAGAAATGTCTCCTGATATCCAACCTAAACCTCCCCTGCTCACTACTAGGAAAAACCCAGTGGTTGCTGAATGTTGAAACACTGCACACGAGAGATCTGTTGCTGGCTCAGGCATCTAAAGACTTTTGTGGAGGAACAGCTGCGTGAGACCAGTGTTGAGTCACACAGCCCTGATGAGAGTAAGCAGGAACTACAAACACCCAGAAGCACTTCAGCACCATCTGGGGAAGCTGGGAAGTTCAGGGCAAGGCAGTAACTGAAGGAGAATGCAAAGACAGTGATGAAGGATAGAGACATATATTTTAACTTCTTTGTAAATAGAGAAGTAGGTGTGAATGTCCTGCTGAGGATTCAGAAGGGGGGAGGTAGTTTGGAGAAGGTCATAAGTCCATTCTTTGCTTCTACAAAAGTCAGTCAAAGGCCCAGGATCAGTCCTGGGGTGTAGGATCAGGTGTGGTGATTTGGCAGCAATTTCCTTCAGCACATTATAAAAGGGAATGTCCTGGGGAAGATTAATTTGGTAGTGGATGCTTGATGCTGTTGGAAGAGTAAAGCAAACATCTAGCTTGGGGATTGCAAATTTGTTTCTGGAAAAGGAAGGAAGAAATGGGCTAAAAAAGTTTTTCTGCACATGATGTTTTCTTTCTGTTCATACATTTTAAAACAGTGGAAGGGGACATTTCATCCCTGGAAGTGTTTGAGTCCAGGTTGGATGGGGCTTGGAGCACCCGGATCTCATGGAAAGTGTTGCTGCCCATGGCAGGTTAGAACAAGATGACCTCTAAGATCCCTTTCAACTAAAAGCATTCTGTGATTCCATGACTACATGGACTTTACTAGGGGCTGAGCGTTTTGAAACTTAGCAGAATTTCTCCTTGGGGAAGTTTTGGGGTTGGTCTGAACAAACCCCTGTTGCTCTCTCTGTAGTGAGGTTGGTGGATGCTGGCTTCAACCTCACCTGTATTTCTTCTTTTGCTGTCTCTGTCAACAAGTACACTATAACCTCTCTTAAAAGACAGACCAGTCACTCTGTACACAGCTCTAAGTGTCTTTTCTTTCCTTCTTTGTTCCACTGCTGTGAATTCCCCAGAGTTTATGAACTCAGCCTGTCTCAATTATTCACCTTGATGTTTTGCACACTCGAGCAAATCAGATGAGAGCTCCTAGCAGCAGTTTTGTGTTGGAAATAAATAGCAAAGAAACACTTCAGTTTTACTGAGAATGTTTTTATGTGCCAGGAAACCACCATTTTCTAGGTTAGAGCTCTCTTTAGTGAAGTAAGCAGTAAAATCTGCACACAAAACTACAGCTCCCCTAACTCTCCTCTGTGCTAAGCCCCTTGGGGATCCAGCCTCCCCAGCCTCTGTCCCTTTGGGGGAGAGAGGCAGGCTCTTTGTGGGAAGTAGGTCTTGTTTATTTGTTCTTTATTGTGTCCGTGTGTGTGCACATATAGTAATGTTGTTTCCTTTTCTTCTCTGTATATATATGTATATAAATTCATACTGCTTCAGTATTGCTAAAACTTACTTTTCCCAGTGTGATTTTTTTTGTTCCTTTACCCCCTTCTTCCCTGTTCTGGCAGAGGTGAGAGAGGGGATGACTCTGTTTTGGGCCTCTGGATACCTGACATTCGGCCAGGGGTGAAGAGCCACACATAGTGTTCTTAGAGGATAACCTTTTGGTAGCATTTATAATAAAGAAACACATCCAAGTAGCTTTACAAGTCTGACCTTGTTGCTTTAGGAATTTTAATCCAAGTTTAGGTTTCACTGCCCTCTCTTCTTCTGTCACTCTTGCCCTTGTTCTGGTCATCATTTTCTTTCAAGTACTGTTAAGCATTTCAGCTATCAAACACTCTACTGAAGAGGGCTAAGCCCTTAAGCTCAAAGAATACATGAACTCGAAGAACCCAGCACTTGGCTTTGCTGTGAGAAAAAAACGGTCTCGCTTCCTATCACAATGTGAATGTGTCATCCTGGCCACATAATCTTCTCTACCATTTGAAGTGAGAATTAATCTCCCACAAAGATTTCCCTGTGGGATCACTGAAGCCATCTTACTGTAGCAGTTGCAAGTATTTTCTAATTCAGTCAAAGTGTTGTATTCACAGATGTGCCAGATTTTGAATGATTACCTGCTACACTGATTATCCAGGATAATTCAAGCATTAATCTCCATCATTATCACCATGTAGAAAATGCATTGTTTACAGTTTGTGAGATGTTACCTATAAAGATTTCCATCACCCTCTCCTTGTTGGGTTTAAATCATCTTTGTCAAATAACAGCCAGCTTCCCAGTGGCTCCTGAGACCCAGCAGTGGAAGCTGCTGTCAGCTCTCTCTATGAGGTGGTTTGCCACTACCACAGCCTCCAGGTCCCTCAACCTCTTCATTACTTTAGTACTTCGGTTCCCTCATGGCTGGGAAATTGGTGGAGGAAACCACTGTGACTTTTATCTCAGCACACAGAAGCTGGAGTAGAGGGCTCTTCTGTGGGAAGCCTCTCACGAACCGGGACCTGGAAGCCCAATATCCTGACTCTTGAGTTACCATCCCTGGAAGCACTGGGATAGCCCTGAATGTAGGTTAGTTCTGGGCTGCCAGGCTGAAATGGATTCTGGCAGCTCCCTGAACTCTGGCATTCTGTGATTTTCTCTGGATCACTTTGGTGCAGAGCCTAAGCTCAAAAGGGTGAGGTTAGATTAGATATTGGGAAGAAGTCCTTCCCTGTGAGGACGGGCAGGCTGTGGCTGCCCCAGCCCTGGAAGTGCCCAAGGCCACATTGGACAGGGCTTGGAGCAACCTGGGCTGGTGGAAGGTGTCATTGCTCATGGCATGGGGGTTGAACTAGGTCCCTTCCAACCCAACCCATTCTGTGATTCCAAGATCCTGTGAACCCTAATGCCGAGACGATGGTAACGCTCGGCATGCTGAGGTCCTCAACCTTCCCCACTGTAAAACAATCACAAAGATAATCAGTTACTTCAGCTACATGCAAGGGCTTCTGCCCACTTGGAAGGAATAATGTGTAAAGATCTCTAGTGCTCTTCTAGCTGGCATGAAAAGGGCTACAGGTGCCTTTCCTGTGTTTTATTACACAACAGTCAGTGGGCTAAGCGGCAAATCAGGCTGCTGCCTGTCAGATGCAGATAGAGATGGCTGTGACAATGTCCTCAGGACCCGGCTGTCTGGCTGTGGCAGAGTGCCTTTGAAGGAGGGATGGGGAGCTTTCCAGTTGTGCTGGGAACGCTGGCAGAAGCCGAGGTGATTTCTTCAGCATGATTGCTCTCTGCTCCCGTCCTGCCTCAGGAAGAGCCACTGGCAGCTCCACAAGATTAGGATGTACCCAAGCTGCAGTACTTTCCTCTAGGAAGGAGGGAGAAGATACAACATTCACCTTGCGAGCTATTAAGTGAGTGAGGCTGGCTGCCTGAGCGGCGCAGGAACTTCAAAAGTGTTTTTTGTGTTGTGTAATTAGGTGTGCTGTAAAGCACAAGAGAAGTCATTAGAGTCTATTTAATCAAATATTTCTCTCTCACATGCGTCTTTATTGTTCTTTGCTAAACCCAGAGCAGGAAGCAGAACAGAAAATATATCAGTGTCGGCTGTCAAGCAGGCTGGCACAAGAAAGATGCCCTTGTGTGCCTTGAACAGAAAGCGCCGCAGAAAGAGGATCAGGAGAAAGTTAATCTGTACTGCACCTGACACAGACAATTCTTGTGCAGTTTCAAAGATGTTAATTTTGCAATATGAGTTTCACAAACTGAAAATAACATCAGCAGAGCTTGGGAGTTTGGTGACAAGCTCAGAGGAGCAAGCAGCAAAAATCCAAGCAAACTATTTGGCTTAAATGATGCTTAACAATTCTCAAAGAAAAATATGTCATACAAAGAAAAAGTCTACAAGAAATTCAGGGAGCTACAAATGTCAATTCAGGTAATTCAGCTGTAGCTGGCAACAGATGACTTTGCTTTCATAGCTGGAGTTTACATACTGAATGGTAAGAAGGGGATAAATCTCAAAAATAATACAAGGAAAATTACTAAAGGAGGACAACCTAGCATTATAAAAAGCAATTAGAACAGTTAGTGAACGACAGGGACAGAGAAGAGATGAAAGTACCAACCAGCACAAAATCACAGGCTGCAGTGGATAAAGTCCTGAGCAGCAGCAAGGGCAGCTGCTGCAGCCCCAACCAGCCACACACAGCTCTGAAGAGGAGCTGAGCCAATGCTCTGTGGACAAGAAGCCATGGCAGGGGCAAACTAGCAGGTGAAAAGCAAAGGAGTGCTAGTGTGTGGGGGAAAACACGCCTGGAGCACCCCATCCTCCAGCAGGCAAGGCAGACAGGTGGAAAGGGAGAGCAGCTCTGCAGGCAGGAGCTCCAAGAGGGATGCAGGGAGCTTTTGGCTCCAGCACAGGAAAAGAAAAGGATGTCCATGAAGCATAGGCAGGTCCTGAAGAAATATTCATAAATAAATACTAGCACTGGGATAAACTGAATTCTTAGACCAGGACAGAGGTAAAGACCTGAATTCGGACAGGAGCTATCCTTGTCTGGCAGAAGGCAGCAAGGTTCTTAGGTGAGGAAAGTAAACATAGCATAAGGGAGAAAACCCCACAAATCTAGATTTTTACATAGCAAATAAGCCATCATTGGGACTGTGAGCCTTAAAAACTTGAAAACTGGGGAAGATCCCACTCATGGCAGAGCCTATGAAACAACACACTGTAATGAAGGAAGTTAGAAAAAGTTTCCTTAATTTGGCACTTGGGAGTGTCAACAAGACATGCAGCACAGCAACTGCACTTTATTACAAGATGGACAAAAGACCCCATGTTTAGAGCATAGCCAAAGAGGCTCAGAAATTATGGACATGGAAATTATGGTCTCTGGTTGCAATGGAAAAGAAAACCACTAGTGGCTTCTCAATAGAGCATAGGCATTCCCTCCTGAGGGACAGCACAGCAGACTTGTCAGATGAGCTGGGGCACTGGACATCTCTTCCCAGAACGGGTCTCCACTCTGTGAAGGAGTAGGCTGATTCTCCCAGCCCTGGGGAATCAGTTTATTTGTACTTGGAAAATGTATGTTTTAGCATCTCTGCTATTTATATCTTCCACGTGCAGCATATATCGTAATTGAAGTACTTATTATAGCAGTACGAGAAATAAACCGGCAGTTTTATTACAAGCAAAACATTTGAACAGGAGTTACTAGTCTTTTTTTTTAACATCTTCCTGTTTGCCTTACCTCTTTGTTTTATATTTTTACCGTTTTCTAAATGTAATAAAAGAGATTTTTGTCACAATTTCTCTTTGTTTTACAAATTATATTTTTGCCGTTTTCTAAATTTAATAAAGGAGATTTTTCTCACAGCAGTGCACTGCATTCCACAATGTATTTAGTTTTTATACATATATACACCAATTACATTTCATCTCCCACCAGTATCTTGGATGGAAACAATGACAGCTAATGAGAAAACCAGGGAATATTGGAGGAAACATAGATAACTGGGGGTTGTGCAGTAGATAGCTGGTTTTAGTGCAGCTAAATTATGTGAACTGACACCTTTCAGTTTCTGCACTCACATTCCAGGAAAGTTCAGGTTTTATTTTAACAGTCAAATAAATTGAAGCAATAGGAAGGTCATGCAGGCAAACAGTTCTCTAAAAAGCCTCAGGAGGAAGATACACTGAGAAAGATATTACCAAGGCTTTCTTCTTCCTGCCATCCATTCTCTCTCTTTTAACACTACCTGATAAAAACCTCTTTTCAGGCTGAAGGTCAGAGAGATAAGGGGCATCTGTGCTGACAATGTTAACTACCTATAGCCAGGTCAAAATCAAATAATTCATACATGTCCCAAGAGAAATGGTGGGCTGAAAAGGCATGGATAACCCAAAGTGCTTGAGTGCTTAGTACCATAAAAAAAAAACAACTTACCCTCATTTCTACTTGGACTACTTCCAGAATATTATTTTTGATTTTTTTCCCACCACTCAGTGAGTAATTTGACTTCCAAGGAAGAAAAAATGTATTGAAATTTACTGTCAGACTGTTGGGAGGCAAATAAAAAGGAGAATGAGGTACTTCCATGTCAGAGCTCCCTTTCCCCTCCCCTGAAGGAGCAGTCCCTGCTGTTTGAGGACGCACAACAAGCAGAATGGAGCTGAGTCGCTGGGCTGAGTGGCATCACCAGCACTTCTGCTGTGGTCACTTTTGGTTGAGACAGCCTAGTGAGGTGATTGACTGGTCTTGGCTCAGCTTCAGGTGATCTTTAAAGGTTATTTTTAACTCAAACAATTCTCTGATTCTATAAACTTATTGCAAAAGTTATCAGGTACATACTACACTGGAGATACTGCTGAGCTTAAGAAAGCACCTGTTGCTCTCTGAGCCATCAGTGGTCCTAACTAAAGCTTAGGAATCAAGCGCAGTTCTTGACCTTCTGGCTTTAGAGTGCTCAATCATGTCAGTCCAGGACATCTACCAGGCCAAATAATGCTGGAGGATGGGAATCTTGGCACAGCTGGAATCGCTACTAGATGAATAAGCTCCCTCTTCTGACTTTATCAAGAGTCAGTGTGATTCTCTGGCACAAACTTGCCCTGAAAGGAAGAAGCATTGCAAATTTTATCACCTTCCACTCCACTTAGTCTGACTTTGCCTTCTCAAGCTGAGAAGCTGTAGATATATTTCAAAAGAAAAGGACACTCGACCATGTTTGCTTAAACACAGGGGGAGATCCTAAAAGCCAGCATGTGAGTCATGTTGTCTTAGTGAAGACTAGAGCAAAATACAGTGAAACTGGGCTGAAACAGCCCATGGGTTTTGGAGGTGGCAAGGCTTCACCTCACTGTCAAAGTCAGTTGGGAGTCAAGGCTGGTGCTGTTTGAGTCCCACCCCCTGGTCCCTGCAGGACTATGATTGTACATAACCGTACATGTATTCAGGCATCAAATGCTTTAGTATTTTGCTCTTTTATGACTGGTCATAAATTGCCTTTCCTCAGTGAAGGAGTAGAGCTGGATTATGTGTTTTCCTGAGCCTGTAAAGGTCATAGCACCAGAGGGAGAAGCAGGTGCCCAGCACGTCTGGAAGTCAGCTTAGTAGCATAATCACTTAAACGTAGTGCCTGAGCTTAGCTGCCAGAAATTGAAAAATTGGTCCAAAATGAAAAAATCTTATGTCCTGATCATTTAAGTACATCCTTGAGCAGAAAGAAAGGGACAGATTATAAATGTATGAGATCACCTTTGACCTGGGCCAGTAGCACTGACTCAGGAGAGAAGCCCCTGTTTCCTCCCCAGAAAAAGCAGGGGTTGTAGCTGAAGGGCTGCAGGGGACGGGACCAGCAAACAGAAACACAAGTGAGGAACCACAGTATTCAGGTTATTAGACAACTCCCCACTTAGCTGGATGGGGTTGTGCATATCCCGTTTCTCTGTATCACCAACATCAATTAATGTGCTAGGCTGCAGCATGTTGAAAAGGAAATCTGTGAAGCACTGGCATCTAAAAAGTCTTTTTTTTTTTCCAGAGAATTATTAATAAAATAGCTGTTCCCAAAGCTTCATATCAGGGGAAAGCCCTTCCCAGACAAATCCTTTTTAGCTTTTCACTGCTTTTTCCTTAGTAACATTCTTCCTTCATCTTTCACTTTTCCTCTTTTCTTCTGCCTTTCTAACAAGAGTACCCTCGATGCAGAAGCACAAGATAATGCTAATTGAGCTTGTCAGGCCTAAATAAAAGATGGGATGATGCAGGGGCTGCAACCTGTGTGGTTCCATCTGGATACTTCAGCTTCCATCAGGTTGCGAGAGCCAACTTTGCTGAGTTGCTTCGCACGTAATGGGCAGAGACTTACTGACCTGTCAGGCAGGGCACTTGTGTGTTAGCCACACCAAAAAAAACCCAGAACCCTGCAAATACCAGCAAATTCCCTTTAATATCTTAAATCAGCCAGAAGTCATCTACGGATTACATGTTCATCTTGTTTCTCACTTAAATACAATGATTCTGCTCTGAATAAACCCCAGAGTGGTTGGCCACGATGGTACATGGGCTCACATAAACATCTGGGGTTTCAAAGATTAAAGGCAACAGAAAGGATTCACCTTCTGATCCTGCTGACAACACTTGTATGAGCAGGGGTTACAGAACTGGGCCCTAGGATGGAGAATTAGCTTTGTCTGGTCTAACAACAGAAGATGCAGCATGTGAAGCCAGAGCACATCAAGTGCCTCTATTTAGAGGCTCTGCAAACACCAGATGAATATTAACAACATGATTCAAGTCCATGAGTTATATGTAATTAGGCCAAAGCCAGTAAAAAGACAAACAGTTCTACACCTCAAAATGAGTACTTCAGCTTGCTACCAAAAAGCAATTAAGCTGCCTGGCAGTCTGGAGCAAGGCTCCAGGGCTAATTTCACAACAAGCCTCTCGCTGTATGGTAGTATCCCAGCACACTACTGCTGCAACCTGTTTTCCTTCAATTCCCAATAAAAATCTGCTGCGAGTTCCCCTCATCCAGTCACAAGCAGCAGAGAGAGCAGCCAGCCTTGGGAGTCAATCCCACTCCTCTAAAGGTGTGCTAGAGCCACCCAAGAGGGAACTGGGAAGCAAGGGTCCAGCATTCTTCACATGGATTGTTCTCCATGGAAAAATGTAGCAGGAATCACAGAATCATGGGGTGGTTTGGGTTGGAAGGGGCCTTAAAGACCACTGCTTTCCACTCCCCTGCCATGGGCAGGGACACCTTCCACTAGTCCAGGTCTCTCCAAGCCCCGTCCAACCTGGCCTTGAACACTTCCAGGGCTGGGGCAGCCACAGCTTCTCTGGGCAACCCCTGCCAGGGCCTCACCACCTTCACAGGGATGTGTTTCATCCTAATATGTAATCTCAGTCTCCATCCTTTGAGTTTAAGGCCATTCCTCCTCATCCTATCGGCCTGTCCATTACCAAAGGCACGAAGTTAAGTGCAGGAGAATTTGTCATTTCAGCTAATTATTGTTGATTACACAGACGAGTTTTAGGACCACAGTAATTGAGATCTGGGCAATTACAGAATGAAAAAAAAGTTTGAGCATGTTACCTGCAGGCTGACCACGGGGTCTGCATATGGACAGTGACTAGCAGATGTATATGTTGGTCAGCAGGGAGGCTCTGAGGGCCAAAGAGGAATATTTCACTCAGCTGGAATATTTCACTCAGGAATATTTCACTCAAACCAATGAAGAGCCACTTAATCCTCTTTCTAAAATCTAGGGTTTTTGCTGCACCATAAAAAGCTTCAAGAGGTATTAATCCCATCTTGTATTGGTAACATAACATGAGCATAATTTCACTTCCTGATGTATGGCAGAGTTAAAAATCAACATCTCAATTTCTAAGAAATTCAAATTAATGGTTCTGAAGTGGAGCTGGTGAGATGAACACTTCCTGATGCTTTAAAAAAGCTTAGATTTGAGCCCAGACTTAGGAGCTGGCCTCACCTCTACAGGAGGACAACCCACCACTCCAAAACATGTCGCACACAGGGACCGGCCAGTTGTGTATCTCATTTACTGATTCATAAAATTAATCCTTAGCAAAATCACCAAGTAACAACTGTGCAGGTTGTGCAAGAAGAGGAGGTACAACATTTTTTTGACAGTCCTAAGGGTTACAAATCACAGCGGGGTAGAGAATTTCTGCTGGCGTTGTGAATTAAACTGGGTAGCAATTACTGCCACGGTGCTGAGGGAGTTCAACTGGTGCAGAAAACCAGAGAAATTTGTGTGTTCTGTAGATGAAGAAAAGTTGGAAAGTCCTACATAGAGGAAATCCAAAGTTACCTTAGAAACTATGTAATAGGGAGCTGAAAAATCTGTATATTCCTGTGTGTTAATTTTTAAGCTCTCTACTCTGCAAAAATTGAGAAAATTTCATGTCCAACATCCCTACACTCACAGTCAAGGTTTCACTTATTTTTAGATGCACATACCATTTCAGTTCACTGCATAGCTTTTGTTTTGCTATGTATAACATTTCTCATTTTCACACTTGTCCTTCACTGTATGTGCTAATCCACTCTATTTCATTCCATCAGTTACATCTTTACCCTGAGTCTGGTATCCAATACCTTGATTTCTCCAACCCAAACACTGGCAACTAAGTTCCAGTTTGGTCATACACTACTCACAGAGATAAATTTAGAAGTTTGGTCTTTCTAAAAAGACAGCTGTCTTTTGCAGTTAACTGTCTGAGATGAACTAGCTCTAAATAACACACAAACCAAGAGGAGGATACACAACACAATATGCAAAACCAGTTTTGTAACTTAATACTTGCTGCTAGAGCGAAGTCATTATTCTGACATCACATATGCACACTGTAACTGTAGAGGCTCGAACACCTTCACGCACAGGAGTTAGAGGTAATTCTTCTCAGACTCACATTGGTGTGATGTAATCCCCAAGGTATTAAGCACTGTGCTCTACGGTGAACTCGCCACCAGCTGCCGCAAGAGAGGAGCCCCCAAGAAGAGACACAAGGACTGCCTGAAACAACACCTCAGCCTTGGCCATACTGACATACTGACATCAGTGGCCCACCCTGGCCTCCAATTGGGAGATGTGGAGACACACAATCTATAACGTTGCTGTCTCCTTTGAAACCACATGCAGAATCAGCCTGGAGGAGAAAAGGCAACACCGAAAGAACCGTGCCTTGACAGAACCACCTACGGAGACTTTCTGCTGTGCCTTTTGCAACCGGACTTGCCTCTCTTGCATTGGCCTCATCAGCCATCAGCACTTGCAGCAAGCGTAGGGAAAATCCTCCCAGATCTTCGTTCGCAAAGTCTGGCCGTGATGACAATGACTTTCCTAAAACGTCTGAAAGCTGTGAGTGTTTGCAACTCTCTTTAATGTGTCGGTGTGATGCCTAGTGCTGCAGTGCCATTGTGCACCACTTCTCACTCCAACTCACCTAGAACTCTGTTACCCGCTCGCAGCCCTGTTGTTTCCCCCCTGCACAGTTGCTCCTGCTCTTCAGTTGCTGTTCTTCCATCGATATTGCTACTGTGGCTGCAGAGTCAGAACTGTTGGTACAGTTCCAGTCACTAATTCTTGCATGACTTCCCAGAATATCAACGGATGCATCCATAAAGAGCATGCTTTCAGAAAATATGCATAGATTGCTAGTTCCCTGCAACATGTGCCTGCACCTGAGAACACCAGGATGGCCAAACTACACATGCACCCCCGTAACACCCACTATCACATTGTTTTGAAAAAGTCCCAAACTGGTAAACCCCAAGTGCACTTCGACAAGAAATAGTGCATCACATAAAGTGTCCTCATCACACACTCAGTTACTGTCTGCCACTTACAAATGGTAGAGCCACCTGGCTACTCTTGCATTGTTCCATTGTCCTCTTGTGACACAGTGTCACATAGGGTGATGGTATTTTTGTCACGTCTGGGGAGGAATTGAGATGAGGGACCTGGCACTGCATAGCATCCCATTGCATTCTGTGCAATACATCTTCTCATATTGAAACAGTGCAAAGCACATGGAAATTTTGGGGTGCATTTGGTTTTGTTTCTTTGTCAATGAAAGATAGTGTCTGCCATAACCAGCTCTTTAAAATGGTTTGGCAAAAGAGAAAAATAGGCTGTATGAAAATAATCAATATTGAAACTGCTTCAGGGTATTCCTAGAAATATGTATTTTATTGAAGTCTGAAAGAGCTTCTGAAAAAAAACAACAAAATTATAGCAGAAAAATTTTTCTATCTCTGAGTCAAGAATCACTCAAAGATGTGCAGAGGTTTTACTCTTTGCTTGCCTTGCTCTTCTATAGATAACCTGTGGTTTAGTGCTGTGTGCCTTCAGTACCAAGCCTAAATCCCCATACTGGGGAGATACAACAAAGGGCCAAGGAAAAGCAACTTAGATTCTCCCTTCTCAAACCTCACAGCAGAAATTCATGTATATATAGGACAATGGAGAAAAGCTAACACAAAACATAACTGCTACAAATGCATTAGGGTATCTGCCCCAGAAGAAAGGAGGGAGAAAACCTGTTTGCACTGTAGCAGTGCCACTGGTTCACTAGCAAGCAGAATTAATGAAGGGGTCCTCACTACTCCACTGCAGGGAAATCGGCGAGCAGAGAGGCATTCTCAGCTCATCCCCCGTGTCTACTTTGTTTTACTTCTCTGCAGAGTGCTGCACATAGCGCAAGATTTCCTACTGATGCACTGGAGAAGACTTCCACCCTATCCCAAGGGCTCCTTCACCTCCTCTCTCCCTAGAATGCTGTCACTCCGTGCGTATTCAATGTAATAAAAATACCAGGAGGAAGAAATGCCCAGTCTGCTGTGATTTAGAAAGCGGTGAACATCCTTACAAGGAGGTTAAAAAACTTAAAAAGCATTTTTAAACTACTAGCATTTATTAACTACTTTTTTTCTTCAGGGAAGACATTAATTAATGTCTTCCCTTAGAAGACACATGAAGAAAATTTGTCTCCAAGAGAATGCATGCAGAAATTTAGCTTCAAAACCCAAACTGCACAGACTGCATGAGGAGAAACTGCAAGTGACCGCCTCTTGCCTTCCCAAGAAATGTCACTGCTCTCAGTAGCAACAGCAGCTGTGACAGCTTAAGTGAGGAAGGAGTATCCTGTAGCATTTTCACTATCATTCTCTTGAGCTCATGCTACACCCTGAACTGTGAGTGATGCCTCACTTATCTGGTGAGTTCAGTCCTCTATCCCCAGGTCTCCCACGTGCAGACTTTCTGACGGAGCAAGTCACTACACACAGCTCCTCCATATTCAAAACTATTAACACAACAGCCCTCTCTGGACAGATCATTTCAGTTAATTGTTATAATGGGGCTCTCTAATTCATGTGGGGTTGTTTGTAATGTGTCATTGCATCGCTCAAATTATTCAGGGAAAGAATGATGAGCAGTTGGTATCCCAGTGAATAGCAAATAACTGCTATTGTTATGCCAGTTTTAGACTTGAACTTTGTCTTAATGACAAGCCTATTTGATGACAATAAAAGAAGGGGAATGGGAGGAAATGGCCAAGGAGAGAATCTTTCTTTTCAGTCCCTCACTTCAGTCCTCCTGGAATATGAGGAGTAACACTGAACAAAGAGAAAGCACTTACAGCATTGAAACAGACGGATAAAGCAGCAGATACCTTTGTGATAAACTGCTTTTCTGCTCATCTGTAAGGTCCAGTTCTTCTCATACTATTTAACATGATAAAGATCAGATGTCCAAAAGTATCACCAATTTGATGGGTCTGTGCTAACTGAACTGATTTGACTAAGTGAATTTAGGAGCCACTTGAATCAGCAGATGTTCAACAACAGTTGTGGAACCTCTTCAAGCCAGCAACTCAATACTCCACTCTGTGTGTTTTATCCAGGAAAGAAGCTCACCCACACATTTTCCCAGAGACATGTCCAGGAAATTGGGAATGGAAACAGCAGGAGAGCTGGTGTTCCTTGGTTGGTTGGTTGGTTTTTGTTTGGTTGGTTGGTTTTTTTTGTTGGTGTTGTTGGGGTTTTTTTTCCCCTCTGGTTTATCCTTTATTTTCTAGAGAAAATATAAGAGTCACCTAAAGCAGAGGAGGAAGCCCCTACTCTGCCTGTATTTCTGAGTGATCAGCAGAGGACAAAACCAACTTTCCCAACTCCTGTTTCTATTCACAGATGATATAACAGCTCATCACCTCATTAGGTCCAAACTTGTCATGTCAGGGGTCAGAACTGGAAAACAAGTGCCCCGTGGTTTACCTGAAATACTGTGCACATGAGATTTCACATCCTTCCATGCTGCTTCTGACCTGATGACTTTAAAATGCAGAGCCATGCTGCTTTAGCTTTCAAACTGTTGACAGATTTAATCATCTTGGTACAGATTGGCTTTTGAGCACACAGAATGAGATTACAGTAGAGAAACCAGTCTTGAACATTCAAATGAAAGTTAAGTTTGAAACTGGCTCTACAGCCAACTGGCAGCCCTGAGCTGCCTCAGCTCAAATCCATCTTGCACTGAGATTCCTCAGAACTCTCAGAACATGGGTTTACCAAGTCAGCTGCCAGGAGACTGGCTGGTGTTACAGATGGACATGATCTAATTTCAAGTGGGAAGACTGGAAAAAGAAACTGCAGGACTGGGTTTCTGCCACACACCATTTCACATGAAAAAATAATAATAGGATTAAAAATGTAATATAACACCCACCACTCAAGTCAAAACCAAACATCAGGAAGCAGTGGGAACGTTTACCTTCGTATTATCTTTCTGCCACAGAGTAAATCAGCCATTAATGAAAAGGTCAGTGAAGTTACTACACAGGAGGAGACAGAGGCAGATCACAGCCCATAAGCCTTTTCCAGCTTAGAAGCATTATAAACAGAACAAAACCTCCTCCACAAGCATGATTCAGGCTAGTGAGCAGAAATCCCTACTACCTGCTGTGAAAAACTGGGGGCAGCAGTCTCCAGCATCCCGAAAGTTACACACTTGCTGTAAGTCAAATGAGGCACACAGGGAAAAATAAAAGCAGAAAGAGAGAGAAGGAGATAACTCACAGCAATGAGCTGGTAGGAGTTGTTCATCATGGCTATGAGCATGTTCAGCAGCACAACAAGGGAGATGACGTTGTACGTCCCAAACATAGTGGCCCCAACGAATTCTGTGAACTCATGTCTGGCTTTCACGTTGGTGACGTAGAGATTCAGCAGACCAAACACAGACCAGAAGAGTGACTGAAGAGTCTCAAAAAGTCTGCAGAGAAAAAGATTTTCACATGTCTACCCAATGCTAGGGGATGGAAAATAAGAGTGTCTTCAGGTAGGGAACACACAGATATTGGGAGACACCACAGAGCAGCCACTCAGTACAGCCATTTATCCTCCCCGGGGATGGTGTGTGCTCCAGCTGCAGAGACTCACTGGCCATTGCATGTGAGAGTTGTGTCACTTCAACAACATTTGTGACCTGTTTAAGAGCCCTGTCCATGTCCCTGTGAGATGCAACCAGCCTAACTATTTTAAGGAACCTAAGACTTCCTTTCCTACTCTAAACACATACAAATAACAGTCACAATATATTCCCTCTGATTAAAACTGCCTTGCTGTGATACTGGTGTTACCTATAAACTCTCCTGTTTAATAGTGTCTGCATCATTAACGTGTCTGCAGGATGTTCAGGGAACCCATCCCCAAGAACAGCATTACGACAGCAGTGAGAAATCACATTCACTTGCACCTTTTGCTCTAATATAGGCTGAGAGCTTGCAATTGCTTCAGCTGCTATGGCCCAGTCTGTTTGCAATGCCCCTGCCCAAAAATGCTGGTCACTCCAGCTGGTTGGAGCAGCAGTTCCCACCCACTGCAGGGCAGGGCCTGTACCAGCACCCTGCAACCACTGATCAGTAATGACTCGGATGAAAGGGAGCTAATTCATTAATTCAGTTCAAGAGGGTTTTTTTCAAGTCTTCCTTCCATAGATGAACTCGACCCAGTCTCACTGTGCTGATGAGATCATCCCATGTCTCTTTTTGTTTCAGCCACTGACAAGTGATCTTTTACAATCACGTCAGATATGTAATCAGCAACCTAAATAATTGCTGTATTTGGGCATCTTTGTTTTGGCTTTCCAAAATATGGTATTTATATAATCCAAAAATGACATTTATATGCCTGTTTAAGAGTTTCTCTTTTGGCCTGAGGTCAGTAGACATTTTCTAATGCAAGAACTGTACAAAACAATACAAATAATTCAGGTACTTGACATACCAAGAATCTGCTCACATGTACACCGTGCCTTATATGAGGATTTAGTTTTTCACTGACCAAAATCATAGAGACTATTTAAAGCAAAATCTTTTCTTCCAGAAGTTGTCAGGGTGTTTCTTAAACTTATTAAATAAATGAAATGGTAGAATAAGGTTTAACAAAAGAATACTAAACTTTTCTCTACTAAAAATGGTGGAGTGCTAGCTATCTTTTAAAACATTTATAATATCTTTACTATTAGCAGTAACTTGGGCTGCAGGCTTAGGGAAGACAGAGGTTCCTGTCATTAAAGTCCTAGAAGTGATCAATGCTCTGGATTGATATATTAATTGGATATATTAACTAACATATATATAATGTATATAAGCATAACATATAATCCAGGTCCAGACTCAGGCAAATATATTTACATGTGGATGCGTGGTTCCCATTGAAAAAGACATATGCTGGTTCCTACAGCTCTGCACAGCAGTAAGGCTTAGTTATTCTTTTCTTAGTGTTTAATGACAGGACAGATCTACAATCTTTTTTCACACTATGTGTTTCAGGTGGGGCTCACATGACTTTGGAGAAGCAACTTTAAAAAAAAAAAAAAAAAGAATTTTTGAAACAGTGATTGAGAGAAGGTCCCTTCCTGCCGAGTGTATTTTGGATCTTGAGAATTTTCAAAGCTCCACCACTCTCCATGTCAGCTCAGAGACAACAAGTGCTCCCCTCTGCCACAGGAAGCTGCACTCTGGAGAAATGGCCCCAGTGAGGAGGACACAGCAGGCAGTAGTGTGCAACTTCCTCCACCCCTTCCTCCTCTTCCTCACTTTTCTTCCTCCTTCAGTTGTCACCATCACAGCTATAAACACATTTTCCAGTCGTCTGCCTAAGCAGCAGGCACTCAGCTTCCTGAGGGATGGCAGGGCCATCCAAAATACTGTGCCAGTAAATAGGTGTGACACTTGACACGAGCTGTACACACGAGTGACATCCTCGTTCCTTCCCTGGCAGATTTAGAGCTGATTGTGTGACTGCCTAGGAATGCTGGTAGGAATCAAAGGGCACTCACTGAAAGTTTTTTACAGTTTTTCTTTCATTATGAATGAACTATGAGCAAACTTGGAACACCAGCAGCTCTGGCTGAACTGGCTCCAGCCACGTTTGCTTTCCCCCAGCATAAAAGTGTTTAGATCTGCAAGCTGCTCATTCCCAGCCACTCAACCCATGCTGTGCATCTGCTCCACAGCCAAACGTCAGCTTGTACCAGGGCTGTTAATAACAACTATTTAGACTTTTAAGAACACGTTGAATAAATTTCCTAAGCAAGTCTCAAACAAAAAGTACCTGCAGAGTGTTCTGTCCCCTGCCAGGAAGCCTCACCCCTAATGGATCCTCTCCCACTGTGGTTTTGTTTTACACAAACCTCTTTCACAAAGGCTGAGCCCCCTCAATTTCCTTTCAGTGCTACACTCCCCTTGGCAGGGGGGTTAAATGAATATTAACCTGGGAGAAATTGTGGTCTGTATTTAAGCTGATCTGCATACTTTCTGCTCATTCTATATCATTTCTAGCTCCCAAAACAGGGATGGTTATGTTTTCAGTCAAAATCCGGTATTGTTTTCTCCACTAACTTGATACAATAAAATCTGTAAAATAACTAGTTTTCAACGGTGATAGGTCCAAACCAGAACACACAACTGAATGCCTCTGTTCACCACAGTTCCAGGGAAAGGCAGGATCTGGTCCTGAACCTTGTGGGTTTGACCCTTTCTGAGCTAGCAGTTGCCCCTTAACACATACTGGGCTTGCCGAACATTCCTCCATCTGCTGCATCTACATGGACATAGATCAAGGAATATTACTTGTTATTTAATTCCTTTGCCTGGGCAGCAAACACATTTCTGGGGCGTGTGAAGTAATCCAAACAGAAAAAGAGACTGAAATCTTTAATTCTGGTTCTCATTAGCATTGTGCAGTTCCATTCACTTTCTACAGATAGAGAAGGGTTTCAGGAGAAAATTAATCAGGCCTATGATGCTTCTGCTCTGCAGTGGAAAGTGGCACATTTGTGGTCTAGCAGGCTGGTGATCCTCTTGAAGTCATGAAAAGCCCACACTTCATTGAGGGGGGAGTCTGCTGGACAATGCTGGAGCCTTTCCTCTCCCAAAAGAACCATGTGGCCTGAGCCATCATCTGTTTTTGATAACAGTGCAAAGATGTCCCAAATCCTTTCTTAATCCCAAACCTTCAGCTGACAGAGGGTGGAGAACTATCGGGCATCATGACGAGTTTTATTTAATTTAGCATAAAGTGGTGGGCAACAGTTTTGTTTTGCTTGTTTGCAGGGCACGGGCATTTTTCTAGACCGTGCTTTATTTATTTCTCCTCCCATTGTGAGTTAAGTACTGTGCAAGCAGCAAGAACAACTGTGTGTGGTCTGATTATTATAATTATTTCTACTATTAGTAATTAAAACAAATACATCAGAAAGACAATTCATGTTATTTTCCAGCATGTGCTATCTCTTTCAGCTTTGCCAGCTGTCCTCACAGTAATTTCCATGCCAACATTCAGTAAAGTACCAGCATTCGCAGCAAGGTTTTACTGGGATTTCAGTCTCACCACACTGCAAGAAAATCAGAGAAGCCTGCAAATCACGAATGCATATAATGATCTAGGTGGGACTGTTGTTTTTCCTGTAGCATATAATTTCTTAATACTTTTTTGAGGTTCATCACTTGTTTTCTACATCTTGTTCAGCTTCCCCTCCTTTCCTCCAGAATTAGACAAAACAATTACTATGGCAAAAGGATACTTGCTTTCTCAAATATACTGAAATTGTACATAGCCATAATAAGATTTAAGTTGCAGGATCATGTAGGGAGACTCCTTGCTTCAGAATTAAAATGATTGTCTCCCATCTCCAGACCTAAGTAAGAGTCTTTCTGGCAGCAGAGCTCAAATGTCTGCCCCAGTTAATTCACACCTTCCCTGCAGAGTCAAACCCCTCACCTGGTATTTGCAAATGAATAAATAAAGGCACTTTCAGTGCAGTGACAAACCACAGGCAGAAGCAGGTGATGGTGGAAGTCAGCCTTGAAAACAGAAAGTACAGGATGTCTTACGTGGAGAAGGCATTGTTCTGTTTCTCACATCGGATCCCCTTGCAGTTGTTGGGCTCCTCTGAGGCACTGGTCTCGTAATAAAAATAAAGCTGGTTCAGTCCATTGGCAAAAGCCAGAAGCACCAGACAGTAGATAAAAAGGAATTTAAGGATGTCTAGCAGCATGCGGCCCAAAGAAATCTGCAAGGGCCCCAGGTGTGAATTTGCTGTAAACAGGGATATGAGACGCAAGGAACTTAAAATGTTGGATATTGCAAAGAGGGCTTCTGCGATGAGAGTCGGATGCCACATTTCCCATTCCTCCCTTGGACGAGAACCATTATACTAAAAGAAAAAACAAGAAAGAAAAGTGACTTATGTTGTAATTACTCAGAGATAACTCAAAAAGTCATACCTGCTAAGGAAGTAATCCTTCACAGGTAAATCGTATCCACCGCTGGTGACACAAGTAGTACTTTTAAACTCTTACATCTCAGCTACTGTCAGACCAATGAATTCAGGATTCAGGACTGAAGCTGACTTGATCAGGGCAGAGGCTTTGGTTTAATGAGGTCTTCTTATGACCTGCCTCCTCGATTATGACCTCCTGACAGAGTGAGATGTGGGAGCAGTTTTTCACTAGAGGCTTCAGATATGTTGGCTGTTCTTTGCCTAAATTTAGAAATTTGAGATTTTAATTTTTTTTTTTTAATTTTGACTTCACTGTAAGTGGCTTTGTTAGGTACATGGGTTCATACATAATCTCCTCTTTCAACATTTAAAGGGGTTCAGATTTTAGCCAGAATCAGATGGAAATTTCCAATTGCTTTTTCCTTTTTCCTCCTAAATATGACTGCACATTCAAAACACTGCACATTCCAAGAACAATGCAAGCGAGGCGGAAGGGAGGGAAGAAGGAAAGTAAGAAGCTATTGGATGCTTTCCTTCCCTAATAATCTCAAAAAAAAGGTGCCAACAGCCCAGAACCAAAATCCTTTCTTCATATTACTTTTCTTATTAGTTAATTTGTCATGGCAATTTTACAAGAGTGCTGAAGCAGAGGTCTTTATTACAGCTGAAACACTGAGTGCATCACTTAGAACATTAACTGGGTTTGTAATGTAACTGTAAAAGCAGGAGCATTTTCTGAGCAAAGTGTATCCAGATGTGAGTAGGTAACACAAAAGAGCTGGTACTGTAAATGTAATTGTTCTGGTTTAACTATACTGGCACCAGATAATGGAGTCCAAGACATGACTCAGCATGACCTCAAACTGCTTCTCACATTTCCAAACTGTTCTTTATTACATGAACATCATGGCCTGAGCCTGCTAGCTTGATTTGAAGATAGGTCTTAAAATATTTACAAACAGGGAGACGTTAACTTTTTGTGGACATCCGACAATGGGAGTGGATGGTTGGGATCAGGAAGCCTAGACAGCAGATTTGCAATTCTCTTCCCAATTCTCTTCTGCAGGCTGGCTGGACACAGCAGCCCAGGGGCTACCTGCTAGGGTTTAGCACTGACTGCATTTGAAGGGATGTGAAAAGGACTTCTGCACCTCAAACTTATTTTTAAAGCAACTTGTTAGGATCATATTTTGGCCCTTTATAAACTGATGGTATATCCTTCCTTGGAAAACAGTCTCTTCAGAGTAGGTTGGCCTCAGAGATAATAGAGAAACAGCAGATTTCAGGGTTATCTAATGAAGACGGGTATCTGTGAAGGGTGGAGTTGCTTAGGTTAGTGTCTATTCAGAAGATGAAATATAACAGAGACAACACAAAAGAGTACAAATAGATTATGTCAGGCTGTTAAATTTATGTTTCCTCATTACATGATAATTCAATGCAGCAAGTGAAAACTGAATAAGAAACTATTTCTACCCTATAATTAGACTGAAGATTTCATTGGTGTAACAATATCAGAGCCAGGTCTTAGAACAAGACAAATCAAGAAAAAAAAAAAGTCTTCATGTAAAAACGAGCATGGTGTCAGTATGCAATTTATTTTTTCTGATATTTTGTGGCAAGTTAAATGTCCATGTAATCCTTTGAAGTTCTAAGAAGTGTTAGAATATGGTATATTGGCGTATATCCCAGACTTTTCCAGCTCAGGGCTTTCCTATAAATAACAAGTTCTGTTGCAAAATGTTTTGAAGCCATTATCAAAGTTATAAATCCTCATGTTTCAGAGTATACTGCAATCCCTAAGTGGCATAGGTCAGAAGGGAACTTCTGTGACCGTCTGTTTCAGAACTGTTTCTATAAAAGGTTTTATGCACATCTCAGAAATGTCTGACATTGGTCCTCATCAGGCACTGACCTCAGATCAGCCAGGTTTAATCCAAGAGGGTCTGATTTCTACTCATACGGGTACAGTCCTGCAAACTTTCTTGTGTGTGATGGCACATAGGTCTTCTTACTACTTCTTACAGAGTAGACAAACAAAGCTGTGTGTCCTTTGTAGTTGTGGTTTGGTCATGAGTTTACATCTTAATATGTGACTGTATAAATCCGTGGATGTACAGCTTCTCTAGTAATTTGTGTGTGAGAAAGAACGAGATCATTAACATTTTAAGATTTGCTCCTGAAATCCTTACAATTTCAAGCATTTCTTTGTATTGCAGTTTAAGGAGCAACCTTTCGAGTCTGTAATTTTCTCAGTGGTTCTGAATGTTGGGAGAATAAAAGATGCAATCTGTTCCTGCTTTGATGCTGTTACAGAGCTGCCTTTTCAGGGAGCACCAGAAGTTTAAAGTTTTTCCCTTTGAAAATACAACTCATCAAGACACAACCTTCAGGATCTTACAAAGGGCCCATAGCAGGGCTGGTTGCATTCTGGAGTCCACGNAAAAAAAAAAGCTCTTTTTTTTTGCTCTCTGCCTGCACACATACTGGGCAGGACTAAACAAGGCTGCTTTGGGGAAGTGCTTGTCCTTGGGAGCTTAGCTACAAGAAGCAGTGCCCTCCTACCAGGGTAAAACCAACACAGTGGCACAGCAAAACTGGAAAGAACCTGAGTAGCCGGGGAGCAGACTCCAGTTCCTTGACTTACACCTGAGTAATTACACTGACTGTAGTGAAGCTATTGCTGATTCACCCCAAGAAAAGAATCAGGCCAAGCACAAAGCTCAGCTGAAGCCAAGGAGAGCTGTTGCATAAGGAATTTTACAGGATGCCATTTGTGTCTTGTCTTTGAAAAAGGGAGACAGAAGGAAAGTGCTTCAGGCCATCCTCTGGTTTCAAACCACGTGTAAGTGCCAAGTTGGCATATTAGAAGTTTATAAATGTGAAAGGTGCTTTTGAGGACGAGTTCTAATATGCAGTCCTAGCACGAATGGAACATGACAGAGAAGAATCTACAGGACGTTAAAGCCCCAGCTTGCTCCTTTGTCATTTCCCTGTCTATAGTTTATATACTGAAGAGTAAGTTGACTCCTTTTTATCAGATGGAAGCTCCTACTAACAGTCTTGCTTTTCTCAGCAGATCTTTCACAACTTTCTGATTACTAATCTACAGATCATAAATCCTGCCTGTAGATGTTTCCAGATAACCCTATTCCTGGTTTTCCATTTTATTTAAAAAATCATGTTTTCACTATGTTGAGAAAAGTCCAGTGTCAGTATGGAAAACAAACAGATACAAAAGGGACAGAAAGTGGGGAAATTTCTACTCAGTACCCAAACAATCTATTTCACTTTAAATCAAAGAGTCAGGATGAGCAGGACTTTCATTCTCCAAACAAATAATAAATAACCTTTCCAGGTGAATTTTCAAAACTGGACTGCTCGAAAAGCAGCTGTTTTCTTTGATCTGCAATTTTGATTTGTACAATTTTTACCCTGAATACTACAGCTCTCACAAGTATATTATAAATTCTCTCTCCCAAGTTACAGTACCTTGACATAGGCAACAATTTTAAGGGAGATAGTTGCAAGATAGAGGGAGTTCATTGCAAAATCCATCAGATTCCACCAGTCATGTACGTACTCATTGAATCCACCATCCCACATTTCCTTGATTTCTCCCCAGATAAAACCTGTAGAAAGAAAGGCAGAGAGTTCATTGCCATGACGAGGCATTATTTCCCATTAAAGCATTGTGTGCATCTGATCTACTACCAGACAATTGGAAATTAACAGCTTGGAAAGAATCTCTCATCCCTCCTGCCTTCTACAAAGTACAACGCTGCTGATCACAGACATTTTACAAATCTGTGGGGAATGCAGTCTAGAGAGAGATGAAAAAGACCTTGGTTTCCTATCCAGGGCTCCAGACACACACACACAAGGACACTGCTTGAAACACACACTAATTATAACCAGCATGACTAGATTGGCTCAGCTGAAAATTGTTCTATGTGAATAAACTATTTTAGCAAGTGTATTGGGTATTTTTTCTAATATATTGTCTGCTCTCATAGACACTCATAATCAATTCACTGCTCTCTTAGACAGTACTGTTTTTCCCGACTTTCTCTAGCAACACTAGCACCTGCTTCTGCATACCATTATAGTTCCTCACTGACCTGGAAATATCACACCAAAGAAGGGAGATGTGAATTCATTCTCTCTCCTCAGTCACTGTATTTATGTATCTTGCAGAACAAAAAGCCCATAGGAATTATTTGTGAATAAAAGGTAAGACTTAGCATGAAAAAGTGCACTGCAGCCTGGCACTGCATGCCTTGGCTATGACTCACCTCATGTCAGATATGCCTATAGGTTTTGTCAGGTGAGTATTTGTTCCCAAGGATACAGCCAGAGCCCATCAACTCAACTTGGAAATACCTTCTGGTAATAATTTTTGGCACTTGCTAGTGCTCACTATACCCCCTTGCAGTTGGAGGGGTGAGGGTCAGCTTCTGAAGTTCATTACCAGACTGCTAGACTCACCTGGCATACAGCTCTGATTTTAAGTAACTTGTATGTCCTTTATTGTAGAAGTGTTTAAGTATTTCTGGAAACTTAAGTCCCATGAAAAAACAACTGGCGAGTAGGCTCCTTCATCCCCTACATGGGTTTGAGAATTTCTTTAGAGCCCCAGGTATTTTGAATTACCCAGTTTGTAATATTACCCTTGAATGAAGACCTGAAACATGTGCAAAGAAAAAAATCCTCCAAAGCCAAAAAAAAAGAATACACCTCCAGGTGCATTACTAATACCGTTCCCCAAACTGCTTCCCTCTATCCAACCACAGGATACTGCAGTGGTCACTGATATGCTACCTGCAACTCAACTTTAAGCAGCTGCAAGTTCAATCTGAAAAGTTGAAATGAGCTTCTGCACACACCCAAATATGCATCTGAGCTGTTCAGGTGCCAGCCAGCAGGTCAATAGCCAGACAAGCATAATGTCAAAGCCAGTAAGGTAATCTTATTACAACTGCTCCCATATCTTTGTACGAACACAAAACCATGAAACAAAATAAATCAATGGAGAGGAGCTTGTTGAAGAACTTGTACATTGTCTTTATAGTGAGTTATCTTATTGGTTACTATAGTTACAGCAATTCTGGGTGTGCCTGTTCTTTCTCCTTTTATAGTGGAAAATATTTAGTAAATAATAACCTTTAATCTGATGAAACTGTTCTAATTGCTCCATTTAATAAACAATTCTACAATATCTCTATTTATCTGAAACAAAGGAGCTCAAGAAAAGCAGGCAGCTGTAAGAGGTGCTTTTGAAAGGGTTTTTTAATGGATTATCCTTCTTTCATCTGCAAATAAATTTTGCTGAAATGCTTATCATTTCTCTCAATTTTAATCACAAATTTGAAGTGATCACCTAAGCTCAGGAAGGACATTTAACCTCCTCAGCTTACTCTGTTCTACAAACACCTGGATTTCAATGCCACAAATGAGTTTCATTGGATAATGAGGCTCCTGAAGCACTGCAAGGAGCACAGTGCCCTGGGTCACAATCTAAAGTGATTTGTGAACGTGTTCGTAAGTCTTACTTTCCTTCCTCATTTTCCATCAGGTCTGGCACGGGGAACAGCTGGGGCTGTTCAGCACAGAACCAGGAGAAATTCAGAAAGCATGAGCTACTACCAGGAGACAGGCACCAGCAGGTATGGGAAAGCAGAGGCTGGAGGAGAGCAATAAAGGTGTGGAAACCATTGCCCAGTGGTTGTCCACAATGTCACTGAATGTCAGTGGAGAACTGAGGCTCTGGCAACTCCTGGGAGCCACGGTAAGTCCTGGAGGAGGAACTCCAGCACTGACCACCTCACAGGGGTGCCACACGCTTGTGGCACAGCAAGGGGGATGGGCAGTGAAGCAGAGGAGAGATTGTGCTCCTCATGGAGCCCACGGGTTTCCACTTGCTGTTGGTTGCTCAGTAGGGAAGGGGAAATACTCTCGTCAAAAATATATCCCACTATGGTTGTGTGCTCTTCTCCCATCTCAGGCCAGCTCATCACCTCACTTGTACATCCTGCCTTCAGAGTACAGACACCTCTTTCCTTTCACAGTTGTGGCTGCCCAAGCCAGACTGGAAGAAGAGCCTTACATTTAACATTCTGCTAATCAGGGCTCCCTCCTTCTCCTGTTTATATTAGAGCATTTGGTGTGGATTTGGTCAGGGATTATCCACAAAGAATGAGATTTATCTTCCCTTTCTTGCCTTCCTGTTGGTTATTTAGGAGTCTGAGAGCCCAGGAATAAACTGGGCTGGCACCTGCACACTGTCTGTAGGAGCAGGTCAGGGAGCAGGTAGAAGCAGACAGTCTCTGGGCACTGCCTGCTGCCAGCACAACTGAACTAGCAGGAGAAGTGACACTCTGTGTCACCCAGAAGCCAATTCCTAACCCGCTCCTTGCACAGAGCATGGGGGAAGCAGGGAGAGAGCTATTCTGCCACAGTTTATTCAGGGTCATGTCTAAAGGAAAGTCAAATGGCAACAGAACAGCAGAAGAGCCCTAGGCCAACAGAATCTGTTGTTCCAGAAGGAGCCCAGCTGTTCTGTGCAGTTTTTGGAGCTGGCTGCCAAATCTCTTCACATGCTGATGGTGCTGAGATCAGGAACGAGTCCCCACACAGCTGCCACTGGTGTCAGTCAGGCAACTGCAGCTCAGCATTTTCGTGTTTTGGATTTACCTAGAACCCAGGGCAGGATCATCCACTCCACGATGGTGGGAGGTGGTCCCTGCATGTGAAGGTCAGTTCTGACGATGTGCTGCGATGCCAGCAGGAGCATGAAGAGGAAGGTCAGGTACGAGCCAGTGTGGCAGATAAACTTTATAAATGGCTTTTTAATGAACACTCCCAGCCTGCTCTTCGGTGCGATCAGATACGCCACAGACAGCACAGGGAATAGCAGCCCAATGGTGACACAGGTCAAGAGTTTTACTGCCCAGTGTTTCCGCCTCCATCCTGGAAAACCATCATACCAAAGTGTTGCTAGTAGCTGCTGGCAGTTCGGCTGAGCAACAAACTGAGGAGGAAATAAAGAGAGAAAGATTATTACTGACTGGTGGTTTGTGTGCACTCCCCCTCACATGTGTGTTAGAACCCACACAGACTCTCATAATTTGCTCAGGGACAGGGCTGTGGGGTGGAAAACCATATTTTGGAGACACGAGGAAGAAAGGAAGTAGATTTTGCTCTTATTTTTCTATATCGGATTTAAGATTTCTTCTCAGAGAAAAAAAATCTGCTTTTTCCTATTTGAAGCATCCTTATGTAGATCAGCCACTCACCACACATGCAGGCTTATGCAAAAGTGACAACGAAAATTACTATGAGCTGTTTCTCTTTCCATGTGTCTGAGCATGTTTCTTTTCAGAACATTTCAGGTTTTGACTGCGTCAAACAAATCACTGTCAGCATCTTTAAGAAGTGACTAAAAGATGAGACACGAGGGAAAAGGTGTAAAACCTCTGAGGGTGTGTGTATGTGTGTGAGAGACAATATCTCCAGAATTCTGTGGGATGCTGCAGGTGGCTGTGTGCAAGGAGGCCACAATATGTGTGTGTTGGCTGGGCTGGGCATGGGACAGCCAGCAGCAATGGGAGGTGCAGCCAGGTGACATCTGCTGGGAAGCAGGACAGCACATTTGTAATCCTGCCTTGCTATTCATGAAGAGAGCAGTTGTAAAATGTAGGAGATTAAGCAGAGGCTGAAAGAAACCTTTGATCACAGCACCAAAAGTGACATTTAACCATTTCCTATTGGTCTGTAAAAAAACCAGTACTGATGGTGATTTACTGCATCTCAGTGAGTCCACACTGGACTCACTCAGCTCACCAGTTCAGACTGTTCTAATACCTAACAGACTCTGGAGTTTCAAGCTCAAGCCACAATATTTCTGCACTATGCCAGAAGACTTTATATTCCTCATTATACCTTGACAGCCAGGTTTTCAAAGCTCTTCAGACCCAGAGCTGACTAGAGATGCCTGCAAGAGCAAGACAACTGCATTTTTCTTTATGTATTTGACTTCTAATCCATCTCAGTGAAGTTATACTTCTGAACTACTAAATTCAGATTTAGTAGTTCAAATTCAAAAGAAAATCTCAGCCACTGTTCTGAGAATGCTTGTTATACTCACTCTGCTGTAATTAATTAAACCAGAAAAATGATCTTAGCATGAATAGAGTTATGGATAAACATACTCATGTAGCAACATAACTACATATATGATTGGACACATCTAGATCAGAAAGAATCACACTTCCAATGGACACAACAATAGTTATAGCAGTATAGAGGAAGAAGAGACCTTTTATGAAGGAGATTCCAAGCAGTGAGTAACCTGAAGATGACAGTGCTGTTTACTACACTCAAGATTAGCTCAGGTGGTCAGATCATGGTGCTCATAACACTGAGCTGGTGGGTTTGATCCCCATATGGGCCACTCAAGAGCTGGACTCAGTGATCCTTGTGGAGTCCTTCCAACTCAGGATATTCTGTGATTCAGTGTGAACTTGGCTCAACTTTATTTCAAAGGGATCTCTGGGAGAATGTAGTGCCCCCACACTCTTCATCACCCTCAGGGACTCCTTTATCAGGCAAAACACTCTTTCACCACTACAACTTAAACCATCTCTCTGAAGGGTTACGCTGTGTAGCAAAGGGCTACTGAATACAAAAGTCTTTCTGTTTTGCCACCCCACACTGTTATCATTTCTCGCCCCTGGGAGAAGCCCCTATGCTTCTATCATGTACACCTGTATGTGATAGAAACATACATAACACACACACACACAGATATATATATATATAACATATATATTACTACGACCCTTAGTGACTCATACTCAGTCAGCCATCCCATGTGCATTTATGAGACAGGTACAAGGATCTTCTTGTCATATCTAAAGATACCTAGACATTCCTGTACTTCTTAGTCACCAGGCAAACAGATTCAAGGTGAAAAAGGCATTATTTTAATAAAAACTTTAGCACACACTCATATTTTTAAAATATTCATTCACCACAAAAACTGCCCAGTATCGGGAAGACTTTCAAGTGTATTTCTCAGAGCACTCTATACAAGCAGAGCACTGTCACCACTGTGCTCAAAATAACTAAACCAAGGTCAAGCAAAAGGAAAAATTAGTTGTTCAGTGTGATGAAATCATTCACTTCTGTAATTATTTTTAATTTGGTTTAACATTTTATATGTTATAAACAGGATACTTATATCCTAATCAGACCATTTGGGGACTGGCTAGTTCAAATATATAGAATTACCCAAATTAGCACTGAAAATAAGATCTCCAGGAGGACTATCTGGCATTTATGAAGCTGGATTTTTATGTATTATTACACCAATAAAATTCTGATGACATCTAGCATACAAGTGATGACACTGTGCTTCAGGCTTTGGAAAAGAGTATCAGAAGAGTATGTGATTTGCAATCAACCTGCACGTGCATGCAGCAGAAAGTGGGCAATAGCTGACAGGGTGATGGTTTTCAGAAAAATCCAAGACTTGTTACTTGCAATGATCAGAAAATGTTGCTGTAAAATGATCATAAAATCACAGAATCACAAACTGGTTTGGGTTGGAAGGGATGTTAAAGCTCATCCAGTTCCACCCTCTGCCATAGGCAGGGACACCTTCCACCATCCCAGGGTGCTCCAAGCCCCATCCAACCTGGCTGGAACACTTCCATGGATGGGGCAGACACAGGGGGCTTCTCTGGGCAGGTTAAAGTGAACAGTTCTACAGAAACTGAAAAAAAATGAAGCATTGATGGCTGTTTGGTTCGGTTTTAATCTCTGATTTCATAAGAGTCAGTGCTTTATGTTTAAAATCTAGGAGAAACAGGTTATACTGCTCCATCTTCTCATTTAAGATCCCAAACAGGAACTGTTACTGAATGTGTTCTGCACTTATTTACAGCTGCTGCTTACCTGAGATGAAGCACAACTCTTTTTTTTTGTTTTGTTTTGAGGGAGAAAATGTTATAAACACATTTTCTCTTTATCACATATGATAGAAAGCTCTAAGGGGTGAATAAAACTGTTTTTCCATTGAGTCAAAGTCATTTGAGAAATCAAATGACGCTATGTTCCTCTGGTTGCTGTGCAACTCTCAAGCATCTTAAAAGGGCCTCTTCTCTGCCTAATAGCTCATTTCTAAAATCTGCTTTCTCAGTTGTATCTGATGTTAGTTCTTCAAATGGAGAGAAATTCACACATCATGAAAGAACCGCATTAAAGAGCAGATTGGCAAAAGGGAATGGAAATGGAAAAAGCCGTTAAATTTTCAAATCAAGATGGTCCCAACCTCACTGAAAATGGCCCTTGGGAAATTTAAGCATACCACAGAAAGAGACTCTGCCTAATGTCACAAACCACCAAATGCTGTCTTTACTAAATGTAAGGCCAAGCACTTACCACTGTAAGTTTTACTAACTGGTATTAGTCCAACTTACTAACCACGTATTTAAAATAAGTAAATATTGACACTTAAATATCCAGCAATGCAACTGACTGGAAAACTCCCAAAATTTCCAGTGGAAATATATGAATTGTAATGAAGATGTCCTGCCCCAGCTCATGTTGCAGGCGTGGCTGCAGTGCCACATTTGTGTCATTTGGTGGCAGAGAGGAAAAGGCGAGGTCTTCCCCTGGTGCTCTGACCCACGTGGGCTCCCAGGATTTCTCAATAACCTAACATTATTGCTTTTCTGTTTGCTGGTTTTTTCTTTAACGTTAATCTGCAATGGGCGGCGGGCGTTGGCCGAGTGGCGTAGGCCCCCGCCTCTGGAGCGGCTCCTCCTCTGAGGACGCCGGTTCCAATCCCGAGGAACTCGCTGTCACCGTCCGAGCTGCTCGGCCGTGGCAAATGAACCTCAGGAGTAAAGGGAGCGGGGCCAGTTCCACGCACACTGTGCCTCACCTAAAACATCCATTGTACAGGCTGAGCCCAAAATCTTCATTCGCGAAGTCCAGCCAACAACAACAACAACAACAATGAAGATGTTAAGTCATTGTTCTGCTGGCTAAAGAATTAATTGATTTTTTTGTAACTTTCCTTCTAGGTGTTGTTGCATGGACTAAACCATCAAATGCATTGACTGGACTAAACCACTGAATGTTCAATTCAATTCCTCAAAATGATCATCTTGTTACACGAGGATCAACACGGCCAAGTCAGATGTGGTGATGCTCTCTCTGAGCCCTTTCCAATAACCAATGGTGTGAAACAAGGTTGTGTTCTCGCACCAACTCTATTCACAATCTTCTTCAGCACGATGCTCCAAGGGGCCACGGCGGATCTTGATGAAGAAAACGGCATCTACATCCAGTATTGTACCACTGGAAGCCTGTTCAACCTAAGGAGGCTGAAGGCCCACACTAAGAGCCTAAACCACCTTGTCCATGAGCTGCTTTTTGCTGATGATGCTGCCCTCATTGCTCACACAGAAACAGCTCTGCAGCGCTTAACATCCTGCTTTGCGGAGGCTGCTGAGCTTTTGGGGCTGGAAGTCAGCCTGAAGAAGACAGAAGTTCTCTATCAACCTGCACCTCAGGAAGTTTTCCATCACTGTCACATCACCATAGGCGAATCAGAGCTTAAATCAGTCCAGCAGTTCACTTACCTGGGAAGCATCATTTCCTCGGATGGTAAAATTGACAAAGAGATTGACAACAGGTTAGCAAAGGCAGACAGAGCTTTTGGAAAACTCCGTAAAACAGTCTGGCTTAATAAACACCTGAAGAAAAGCACAAAGATCAGTGTCTACAGAGCCATCGTACTGTCTGCTCTTCTCTATGGGTCTGAATCTTGGGTCATCTACCGCCACCACCTGCGACTCCTCCAACGCTTCCACCAGCGCTGCCTCTGTACAATCCTAAACATCCACTGGTCTGATTACGTGACTGATGTGTCCGTTCTGGAACAGGCAGAGGTCACACATGTGACTGATGTGTCCGTTCTGGAACAGGCAGAGGTCACACATGTGACTGATGTGTCCGTTCTGGAACAGGCAGAGGTCACACATGTGACTGATGTGTCCGTTCTGGAACAGGCAGAGGTCACACATGTGACTGATGTGTCCGTTCTGGAACAGGCAGAGGTCACACATGTGACTGATGTGTCCGTTCTGGAACAGGCAGAGGTCACACATGTGACTGATGTGTCCGTTCTGGAACAGGCAGAGGTCACACATGTGACTGATGTGTCCGTTCTGGAACAGGCAGAGGTCACACATGTGACTGATGTGTCCGTTCTGGAACAGGCAGAGGTCACCAGTGTCGAGGCCGTGCTGCTGAGAACGCAGCTGTGCTGGGCAGGGCACGTCTCCAGGATGGAGGATCAGCTCTCCCTGAGATTGTGCTCTACGGTGAACTCGCCACCGGCTGCCGCAAGAGAGGAGCCCCCAGGAAGAGCTACAAGGACTGCCTGAAACAACACCTCAGCCTTGGCCATACTGACCACCATCAGTGGTCCACCCTGGCCTCCAATCGGGAGATGTGGAGACACACAACCTCTAACGCTGCTGTCTCCTTTGAAACAGCACTCAGAATCAGCCTGAAGGAGAAAAGACAACACAGGAAGAACCGTGCCCTGATAGTACCACCTACAGAAACTTTCTGTTGTGCCTTTTGCACCCGGACTTGCCTATCTTGCATTGACCTTACCAGCCATCAGCGCTTGCAGCAAGCGTGGGGAAAACCCTCCCAAATCTTCGTTTGTGAAGTCTGGCCATGATGATGAATCATTTCGCATGAATGTATTGCGTGTGACAGGATTTGGTATCAGTTAAAGTTTCTGCACAATGAAAAGCAGAGATTGTGGTAATTTAAAAAACTGCTTATTGTCCCAGTTTTGTAGATGGTCCAGAACCAGAGGCAGATGTACTGCAGCAGAAGCTCTATTTGTTCAAGAGAATATATGACTATCAAATACTATTTCTCCAATACTTAACAAGTACAGTGTCAAGCATTTTTCCCAAGGACTGCTGCACTCTATGAGCCTCTAGTCTCTACTACAAATGGCAGCACAAGACACCATACCACAAACACAATGGAGAATGTGCTGACAGATGAATTAATGAAAAGAAATGCCTCCAAAAGGTGGCATTTATACTCAAGTCAGCTAATGTAGGAACTCAGTATTTGATGATGTGAAGATTTGGGCTGTGGTAAGCTTTCTTTCCAGTAGCTGTGTTTTGGATTTGTGCTAGAAACAGGATTAATAAGACAATGATGTTTTTGCTACTGCTGAGGAGCACTTGCATGGAGCCAAGGCCTTTTCTGCTTCTCCTGCCACCAGTGAGGGGGCTGGGGGTGCCCAAGGAGGGGGACATACAGCCAAGACAGCTGACCCCAGCTGAACACACAGATATCCAAGAATATATGGCTTAATGCTGAGCAAATAAAACTAGGAGAGAAGGAGGAAGGTGGGGGAGGGGTGTTTGGAGTGATAGCATTTTTCTTCCCAAATCATTGTGAAGTGTTACAGAGCTCTGGGGGTGGCTGAGCACTTGCCTGCCATGGGAAGCAGTGAATGAATTCCTTGTTTTTCTTTGCTTGCACGCTTGGCTTTTGCTTCACCTATTAACCTGTCTTTATCTCAACCCATGAGTTTTATCACTTTTACTCTTCTGGCCCTCTCCCTCATCCCACTGTGAGGGAGAGAGCAGGCAGCTGCATGGGGGGAAGTCGCCATCTGAGATTAAATCACAATGTATGCTACGAAGCCTGTGGCAGTGCTGACATAACATTGTCCAGAGCAGTCCCCACCTGTAGACAAGCCTGAGATGCACTTTTAGAGGAGGTAAGTCCAAAAGCAATCTCCTTCTTCATGGCCTGTTGAGCAGAACCTGTCCCTAGTTGAAGACAGAGTTCCCTGTGACTGGGAGGCAAGATGCAACTCTGAGTCCCTTCTGGTGAGTACACCACCACTGCATCATCTGTGAGGAAGATGCTCTGTCTCCTGGCCTCTGAAAATGGGGTAAGTATCTTTGCCTTTCCAAAAAGAGAGATCAGCAAAGCCAGTCATAGCTGGGAAGCACTGTGAGGGTAGAGACTACTGCAGTACAAAGTCTTTTATGTTCTCTCTTTCCTCCTATCTTGCCAGGGTCTTTGTGTAACATTTGGCTTGCAGCTGGTTTGTGCTATTAGAGAATTTAATTGTCAGTGTTCATTGTGCTCACTGCTACCTAATCCTATACGAAGGAGAAAATTTTTAGGGGAAAAAACCAGCTGCTGGATGGAGTGTCTTTTTCTTAATAACAAATATTTACTGGTATTTTTAAGTCATCTAAATTCTTATTGGGAATTAAATGCTTTCTGCATGCTGTGCCATTAATATAAATATCAAACACAGAAATTATGTTCCACCCCCCTCTCGTTATCTGTGGGGAAATCCCTGAGCTCTCATAGTCATAAGTAATTTAGGATCAGACACAGATGGGCTGAGATATGAATGCCTCAGGGAGCAACTGAAATAGCTCCCTGATAGACATCAGAGGGGCTGAGCACAGTATTTCTCTGCCTTTATTCTGACTATCCTGATAGCTGCCAACAGCCTTTTCTCTTTGGAGTTTGTTGGAGTTCTTGTCTGTACTCTTGCTGCAGATGGTGAGAGGGAATGCTCTCCATAGATGAATAACCACTAATTTGCAACTGCTGAGCCCCGTGTTAATAAGCAGATCAGAGTTCTATCAGTCAGATACACCAGCTCCCACGGAGGTTACCACTGAGAGCCAAATATGGCAAGGGAGCCATGAAATCAACTTTAGTTCCCATCTGACACTTATTTCAGTAATTCAGATTCACCAACAGCACTGTACCACAGAGCATCTCAAATACAGCAGCTGCAAGCTTATTGGGTCTGGGGGTGTTATTATATGCTATTGCCCTTGCTAGAATTTCTTTCCTCCCATGAAAACACCTACACTATCAGTCCTATCACAGACTTGGGTTTATCAATCAATGCCACATGCTAATGACTTACCCCAAAAACTTAATACACAATGTCCAACAGTCCATGCAGTCAATAACACTTGGTCCAATGGATCACACCATTCGGTGAAGTGATTCTCTTTACTCTGACTTCAGAAACATGAAATGACATGCAAAGAATTGGACTTCCAAAATCCATCTTCTTCCTCCACTCCCAAACCCTGTGGATGCTCCTAATAAGAACTAAGTAGCACAACCAACTTCCAGGGCCAGACAAACCCTTCTGCCTCCATTTGTACAATGGACAAGATCTTTCAGGATGCAATGGAAATTGGAAATGAAGGAAGAATGGGAATGCAGTGGTTGTATCACTTTGATTGTTCTTAAAGGGAATTCCAGTGGGCAATACTTAAAGAGCCCCATTTCTAAATTAGCCGAAGACAGGAGAGAGAATCTGCTTGTGGCCTAATTTGATGCCTGCTGCAGAGAACCAGTGAGCCCTGTGAGACCAGATATTCTAGATAAGAAACAACAGCCTCCTGAAGTTTGCAGTGTTGCAAAGAGTGAGATGAATTAAAAAGTCCTCTTTTGGAGCATGTTTAATTTTAAAGTTCAACCTTGTTAATTACTGCAAAGTTATTCACATTCTGCTGCTGAAGTGTGAGCTGCAGAGGGTAAACACCTAATGGTTATTCGTCATGCTAATTAAGTACTTTCTGCATCGAGAAAAAAAAAGGAAGAAATGAGACAAAGTAGCTGGACAGGAGGCTGTGTAACTTGGGACTACAACTCAACATTCCTCATCAGACACTTCCACAGGATAGTATTTTTTTCAGAGTGAATATCATATCAAAAACACAGCTGCTACTGTTAGTACCATCAGTGAAGCACTGATGCAAATTCAAATGGCAGCATTCCTGCCATTAAGGACATCACATAGCTGAGCTGGATGAGTAAGAAAACCTGGTGCTACCCAAACTGCTCAAACACTCAGCTGGTGAATAAAACAAACTCCAGATCCTCCACAGATGAACACATGGCTTTAAATTAGACAGAATTTTGTCTAATCTGTTCTTAAAATATTTTAAATTATGATGACATATGAATCTTAACTAAAGGTCTTCTGTCCGTAACACATCTCTGATGAGAGCAGACATGACATCAGCTTAAGCAGCAGCAACTGGAAATTCAGCAGCGATGTGAATGCTGGCAAAAGGAAACACTGAATAACCTCTCGAAGCCTGCTACAGTTCCATCAAAATTCATGGCTTTGACACATTCATATTGGATTTGCTTAAATAGTTAAATAAGAGAGGTCCCACACATCTAGGACAAAGGCAGATGCTTGCAAATCCTGGATGCCTACCCATGGAATAAGCAATTATAAAGTCTTTAAGCTTGAAATTAAATTCATCTCTACTCAGAGTGCTTAAACATCTGTTTAGCTGTAGGTTAGTATTTATGGCCTGTGTCAGCAGGATTTAAGCGCATTAAATTCAGCACTGAATGAAGTCAAGGTGATGAACAGTGCTCCTGGAGCAAACAACCCACCAGAACAGGGTTTCTCTGGGTCAGACCCTGAGCAAGAGCCCAAAACAAGCAAAACTTTTCAGTAGGTTTTTTAGCAGATCACTGACTGCAATTGATAAATAAATTCCTGAGGGATGTATTCCAGCAAACATCCCAGGATACAGTTCTGTTACAAAGATTAATAGAACTAGGCTGGGTTTCCAAAGGCAGAGTGCTGCAGTACAAGCAAGTGCTGAATATGAGCAATACACCTCAAACGGAGACAGTTAATTCCCAACACACACCTGGGTTCCAAGAGCTGAACAGGAGATATCAGACACATCCTCAGCAGCACTGGAAAAACACTCAGGCTGAAAACTGTTTAGAGACAGATCTTCTAGCATTTTCTAGATCCTCTTGCAGGCAGAACTTCAGGAGTTACAGATCTTGGAAATTAATATCAGGAGCCCTCAGGGGCTTTAGCTGAAGAGGAGAAGGTACTGACTTTAAGTAAAAGTCTGGGTTTATTCTCCCTAGTGAATTTGTAACATTTACATTAAATAAATGATAAGTAAAGCAAACATGAAAACTTTAAAAGTCATTCACAAGTACTTTCAAATGCATACCTACTTTGCCCAATTACTGTTAATACTGTTAATAAAAAGTTCCTTTGCTTCCTCTCAAGCCTGGGACATATCTACGCTGAAACTGTATGAGTTTGGGGGGTTTTATTTTCTTCTTTTTACCTTCTGAATAAGTACATTTACTCCAATATCCATGAAAGAACAGACTAGCAGAGTATAAACACTTCTCACATCCTTGAGAACATCTAAAGGCTACCTCTGCTCCTAAGTAATATCACCACTGCAGCATGAAGAGCACATACGCTTTGCTGGAGGATGTTCACTTAGTCAGCTGCGGTTTGTAAAGATTAAGAACAAAAAGTGCAGTCACAACTTTTAAGTGTCAGTCTGCACAAGATCTGCACAAGTTTGGGGAGTGTTATGACTAGCCCATCTATTCATCTCACTTCTCCTGTAGCAAAGATTTCTGGCGTAACTGTATTCTCAGTCACCTCGGCTGAACAACGATGGATCTGATATATACATAGGAGGTGGAAGGGTCTGGAAACTCAATTCTTTTCTGTATAGAGTTTCATAATTTGCTTCTCTAAGCCACAGAAGTGAAGTTGCAATTCATGGAAACCAAGTAAATACCAATGACCCCTTCTGTATCTAAATGACAGAATCTACAGCAATGGTTTTTCTACAGAGTTTATTATTTCAGGGTGTCATTCAAGGTGAAGTATGAAATAACATGATATACTCTTCCCCTGTGACCTAAAGCTGACTTCAAATACTCTCCAGACCTTCAGATGTGGGAAGATGGAACACTGGCTGATACCATATGGAAGGTGTCACTTCAGTCTGATTTTTGTTGTCTGTAGAAAGCCCATCAGTCACGTCCTGTACTTTGGCTTTGACTTCTCAAGCCTCTTCTCTTCCTGGCAAGAAGACTGATGTGAACATGAAGTTAAGGAACTGACAAACTCACTAAATCTTTCTTGAACGTTGTTAAAAAAGTGGAACCTGTTTAGCTTTCAACATATTTCCTGTCTTTGTCCAAGAGACCATTATGTCAGAGGCACAAGGCAGCAAAACTGACTGACAGAATGATCCTGGCATTTACTGCCTGCTAAGACATCACACTAACACAAAGAGAGCCCTTGTCCTTGACTGACATACCAGTGTTAGGATGCTTTTTTCAAATTTGTGCATGACAAGATTAGCCAGAGATGATTTTGTTGTCAAAAGTGTTCTGCAATTCTGCTCTATGACACCTGCAATATGTGGCTAACCTTCAGCAAGTTAAAATATTTTGGTTTTACACAAATAACATACTAAATAATACTGCTTCCTCAAATAAACATACAAGTCCACTTTGTCGAACTGGTGAACCACCAGTCCTGTGAGTATTATTTCTTCTTTCAAGTTTGGAGAGAAGACTTAAATGCCTCTTGTCCTAATTTTTGTAACAGCTGTAGAGGTTAAATTTCCATGATAATTTCCAAAACTGAACAAACCGATCTGGCAACTGCACAAGCCCATAAAATAGGGACTCTGAGACATGACCCAACAGCACTCAGCAGGAATGACTCTTTTAAGCGTGAAAATACAAACAAATCTCCGGATCTGCCACTACCACGTTCTGCCTCTGAGATTGCTGATAACAGTTCTGTTAGTACCATATGCATGGAAGATTTTGGGAGGTAGTATTTTGGCTGCTGGGATTCAGTTTGATTAAAAACAGCTTGATTTACCAGAGGCCACTGTTCACATATAAGGTGGGAACTTTGGTGCATAGAACAATGAACAAACAAATGGATGATGTTGGAAACTGAAAGGTCACATTTGGACATTCGGGACTTTTGAAATTCCTAAACTTACATTCAGATTTGTGTGCAGAGCAGACCTGAACATAGGGTAACCACACCATCCTCACTACTGAATACCCCAAGGGATGTGGATGCTCCAGATTCACTGGTGTTGCAGTTTTAGGAACTGGTGGAATTTTCCTTTACCAACACAGAGATTGGGAGCTAAGCACCTGGTCTTTCCCCACTGCTAGCTAACAAAGGAGGCAAGTGATGGTTGAGGTAGGGTGCTTGGCTAACTTGATGGCTGGGGTGGTGAGGGGGAGAGAGAGGTGGAGGAGGCTTTTGTTTTACTTTCCTCTCCGGAGCAGGGGCAGAGCTTCCCTTCGCTTTCCAGTGGCTGCAAGCAGACACAGTATCTCTGGGGAGCCTTTCGCCTTGCGGTTTGGCTCCTTCCCTTTTTCCCCTCTCCAACTCTTGGGTTCTGAGCTCCCTGTGCTTCTGAGAGAGAGAACCATGGCTGCCTTGCACTTGCTGCACATCTCCTGACAGGACCGTCATCGAGGTGGGGAGGGGCTGCCCCCCACCTCTGACTCCCCCACCCAGCTCATTTTTCCTTGCTCCAGCCAAGGACTAGGAGAGAGTCTGCACTGCCCAGGGAAAGGGTGTCAGCCCGGCCCTCCATCCATCCTGCACCATCCATCACAGAGGGACCCGCCACACCCGGCAGTGCCCGGGGCAGCCCCAGCCCCGGCGATGAGCGACATCCTGCTGTCCCTAAATATCACTGAGCCCCACAGGAGCAGAGACTTCATTGTGTTCAAAGGGCTTGCTCACTTCTGGTTTCTTTGTTTTGTCTTGATTATATAGATATTTTATTTTTTTTCACATGTATACACATTGTGGTTAAGAACTGTTATCCTTTCTATAATTTTATTTTAATTAAAGTTTCTTCAAAATTTAAAGGAGGCCCCTTCCTTCTTTGGTTTCTAGCCTAAATAAATCTCTTAATTTCCTCTACATTAAGACAACTAGAAATGAAAAGAAGCTTTCAGAAGGACAAGCTCTGCCCCATCTAGTCCTGATAAAGATCTTTGCACAACCTGGTATGATATCCTTCTAGAAACCTGAAAGTAAAAGCCTGTTTATGTTGTACATGCTCAGAAAAGGCTTTTCATTATGCCTTTAAAGAGGACAATACAGATATTCAGCCCTGTATCATTATTACTCCAGGTAGTATAACAAGGAAACAGACAAATCCACAGGAGAATAACTTGGCTTTGCCTACACGCAAAGAACGATCTGTGGCCATCCATCAGGACACCTGAATGGCTTTCAAAACTGCTAAACAAGGTGCAGGACACAAGCTTTGATTTTCAGAGACCTTGCATTTCAATTTTCATGTATCTCTGATATTTTTATAAGCTCCTTTCATACACTAACTGAAGCACCCTTAGAAATTATCCAGATTTATGAATACTCCTTGGAGAGTGATGCTGTGCTTCTGACTGCAGTCACACAGCTGACAAGAGTCAAGACAGAGTGGAAAAATATGCGGCATGGCAGGAATGATTATTCATTTACTTCAGTACTGTATCTCAAGGGGTACTTGTATATGTGAAGGTCCAGGGGGGAAGTGTTACAGCTTCATCCTGAAGAGAAAACAACAAAAATCACTGTTTTTTAACTGGAAAAAACAAACAATTTGACTTCTCTCCTTTCCTGGCATTGATAAAGACAGACTGAAGTTAAGATTTCTGAGAGGGAATTTGTGCACTCTGATTTAATTCCTTAAAGCTGCTAAGCAATACAGTCATAGGCAAAAGAATTTTCTTCCTGAATGCCTTATATTTTGTACATTTCTTACAGACACATGAACTAAACCTGTACAGCTATTTGTCACTATCAGCAGCAGAAAAATCCATTAAAAACCCCACTACTGTGATCTTTCACTTCATTTTGAAGATGTGAATGACCTGTGATGGTGAACAGGTTTAAGCTGAATGTATATTGCCATTCTTCTGGCTCAACAGAATGTTATGTACAAGGAGAAATCTGCCCTTTTAGACCTGATTCACTGCTACACTGTGGTTGTTTTACATTATTGCAATGTGAAAAAAGAACTTAAAAGGACATAAAAATTCTATTTGCATGCTACCTATGCTCTGATTCTCTAATATAGCAATACACACTGTATATACAACTGTGCTTTATGTGACTGACAAGACCCTAAGAGATTACTTTTCCTTATCTTTTCTTAGAAATGCAAACAAATTAACAAATGCAGAGTTAATTTTGTGCCAGAAGAGTGAAGACTGATCCTCAGCAGCTCAACTGTGCCTTTTGTATTACGTTCTCAGCACCTTTCTCCCTCTAAAATTAGTCATGAATAAAAGAATTTGAAAAGTAATAGTACAAAGACAAATGCTATATACTACAAAGCATTTATGAAAAACCTGCTGGTCTCTTAGATGAGAATTACTGTGATCCTTTGAAAATTATTTCTTTAACAGTGGACTGAGTAAACTGACATGTCTGTGCTGAATCTAATTGGTCATGTTTTGTAGTGTTCTAGTGCTGTCCTCATTTTTTCCTAACATTTTGTGACTGCCACGCAAACAGGGATCACATCTATTAAGTCCTTCCTATCTTCTGGAGAAACGTAAGTTCAATGTGAGGACACAACCATTCTACACTTAAGATGAGAAGGGAGAGGGAGCTTCTGAACATTGCACGTCATGTCTTTACCATTTCTGCCATAAAATATATTTTTACACTACCTTAGGGCACATTTTAATCTTTCCTGTATAATTGAATTTTATCCTTCTGTGTAAACAGTAATTTACTTTCTAGGATTTACGGGCTTATTAAAAACAAAGAGGAAAAGCAAGAAATGTATTCTCCATTGTTTTGGCTCTCCTTCAAAGGAAAAAGGTCTTCTTCCTTATAAGTGATACATTTGTCAGTTTGTAAAATACTAACACGTAATGTCTGGAAATAATCAAAACTTGTACCTCCCAGGGTTTTTTGGTGAAAATAAAAACAAAACAAAACAACAACAGCAAAAAACACAAACAAAAAAAAAGAGTAAGAGATTTTTATACCCTTGTAGAGATAAACCCATACCCATGTCACAAGGCAGAAATGCACTGGCAGTGGAATGTACCTGGGGATACAGACTGAGGTGGAGCCCTTGGAATGAGACCGGACAGTCTCTGGAAGAAGAACTGAATTGAAGCAGTTCCCTTTGCTAATCCAGCCCCTGCCTGGGCTGCTCCCTGTGAAGACGAAGGCACTCAGGCCAGGTTAAAAGATAAAGTTGCGGGCCCCATGAGTATGTTTACAGGACTTAGTGCAGAGAACAGGGGTATGTGTCTGTGGCAGGGCTGACTGTTAACTGTTTGCTAAAATTTAAAGGACAAGATCAGATTTTTCTCTAGTAGCTAAGTGCCAGAAGATACAGCTAATCCAGCAAATGCCTTAGCAAGGTGTCTAATCAAAGGATTTAGGCATTTAACCAGATTATACCCTGTTAAAATATTTCCTGCCTATTCATCTGCATATTTAGCACCTACTTAGCTTTAAAAGCCTTCCTTCAAGGGCGCAGTTTGAAGCAAGAGCTCATAGAACCATTCATAGAATCACAGATTCATTAAGGTTGGAGAAGACCTCTAAAATCATTGAGTCCAACCATTAACACAGGACCACCATGTTCACCACTAAACCAAGTCCCCATGTGCCACATCCACATGCCTTTGGAACGCTTCCAGGAATGGTGACTCCACCATTTCCCTGGCCAGCCTGTCCCAGTGCCTGACCATAGGTGTCTAGATTTTCCCACTGGGATTTTTTTCAGTTCACTGCTGGGGCCACCAACCTGCACTAGAAATTTGAATGCTGTTACTTTGCTGTACCTGGAACAAACCAGCACGTATTCTTCAGTATGGGAGTGCAGTGGGGGTTGGGTCATGGTGGATTCACTTGAAATGCCTTGGAGAGAAGAACACTGAATGATGTGTCTGGTGAAGAGCACTCTTGAATTCCCAGATCACTTATGGTGGTGCAAAGAAACTTACACCCAGTCATGCCCCTCCAGGCAAAGGCAACAATCTCTTTATCCATTTCCTCTTAGTGACTTCTCTGAAAAGAATCCCGAAGTTGAACATATCTGCCCAGTGAAGCTGAAATGGAATGATTTTATATTTTGGGGGGAAATCTGAGGTCTACTTCACTCAAAAAGAAAAATGCTGCAGAAAATTTGTCTGCCAATTAGTCTAAAATCAATGTGAAATTACGCATTCTTTATGCTGAATAGAAAGAACTAACAACTGCAGCAATGACTGACACCTCTGGAAATACCCAAAGTTGACTTTGGATTCTCGTCTTAGGCTACTAGAGATTTGACTTTTATCTTCACCAACGTTAAGGTATAAAAAGCTTCTTCATCAAATCCAATCCCATTTAATGTTAAGACATAAAAAGCTTCAGTGTAACAAGATGATCTACTTTTAAAAGTCTGCTGTTTCTCCCTGCACAACTGTCTTTCATGAAACCAAGCTCACTTCTATTTTCCTTCTTGTCCCCACAAAAAAATCTCTCAGTTTGATACTCTTCAATCATGATTAAAAAACACTTCTCAGCATCTCCCGAGCAAATGTTCCTATCATTTTTTTCAGAATCTGGCAGGATGTTTGTATCTTGCTTGAAGTTTTGTATTGTATTAACTATCATGATAAGATGGCCTAATTATCATGACAAGAAAACCACAACCATCCTGGAGGATGCATAAAGTTTTGGGGAATAACCAGGTAGGATGATAGGGTTCAGTAGCTGGTTTCTTAACCTCATTCACTCTGCCCCTGCCCACCAGTATTCTAGTTGGAAACAGCACTGACTTTGGTTGGCAACACAGAGCACATTTGCTATTATTTGCAGGCAGGAACTGTCATGAATATGTCACAAAACATGGAATTTGTCCATATGCTTGGAATTCAGTCAAATATGCCTGAAAAAAAAGATAAAAACTGTCAAGCAAGCAAGCAAATATTAAAAATTTCTTATTTTAAAATAAAAAAGCTTCAGGACTGTTCAGTGTTACATTACAATTACAATGAACTCCTTCAGACCTGTACTTGCTAAATGAGGTAAGGGTGGCCACAGATTTACACCCGGATGTCAGCAGTGAGCCTAAGCTGTGACACGACATCAGGACCAGCAGTGCTCTACACACAGCAGTGCCAGGGGTAGCCTGGCTGCTGAAGGGTGTATGTTGGTGCAGCATCTGTGGTTGTCAGTCCAGTGATAAAACAGAAGCAGTCTTTCTGGTCCATCTTTGAATGAACTTCGACCCCGTTACCTGCATTACCCTTTTCCAGACTGCTGCTTCACTACTTGTTCACGTCCCTAAAGCACTGATGGTGTTACCCAACACTGTCACGGCCAGAGTCAAAAACACAGCCTGCTATGACACCAGTGAGCCTTTCTGACACTTCACTGGAATAGCTTATTAAGAACAGTAAGTAGCCAAATGTTGAATCCCAGAAGTTTGAGCTTTCAGCTCTAGCTCATTGCACCAAGGAACTGGCATGAAGGATGCACAACAGACCAAAGGGATGAAAGAAAATATGCATCTTTCACTTCTTGACTACACTACCTTGGATGACACAAGCAACCATTCAGGGAGGTGGAATGGATTATATCATGCTGGATCAGTGCATGAAACAAAGCATTGAATGTGGAAAGACAGTGAAGAGGAACGTGGCAGGTTCTTTCTGCCACTCACATCACCCTCCAGAGAGAAGAATGTAAGAGACATTACAATTCAGTTCCTCAACTAAATTTCTCCTTCAGATAACCTGGAACATCACTGGCCAACAGTCATATATCATCTACTAAATTCTGTCTGGGTTTGGAAAGAGAAAGAAAATCCAGAGCCAACTAAGGAAACAGTTTGTCAGCATTCTCCTTGGGCTCATGGCCTTTATTGAATCAACTTATAAATCTCTGGATTTGCAGGGCTTCTGAAAGGCTCTGTGCCCTTTAGCTGAAGTATGGCATTCCACTCTGGAACTACAGGCAGGAGTTTGAATTTCTGTGAATTGCTTCTCAGTCCCTAAAACACAAACTGATCAAGGACCAAGAATAAATTTGAGGTGTCACAGGTGTGAAGAAATATTTACATGATGTTATCCACCTCTGAGCACTGTCACCTAATAAAACTGCTGGTAACACGGAGACCTGGGACAGTGGGAGTGCTACAGATCTCTCCTGTTCTCTTCATCTGCTCTCATTTCTCTGGCCCTTATGAATTAATGTTAAATGGGTGCTAGAAAGTGTTTGGTGGCTGCAGGAAGTGAATTGTATATTATATTATTTCCTGCAGTCAATGAGGAATCCAAAGAGTCAACCTTCATGAGCCAGGTAACTCCTTCTAGCTTTGAGTTCCTGTTCAAAAGCATCTACTGGGAAAAGCTTTTGGAAACAGACCCTGAAGTGTCTGAAGACTGTTCTTTGCAGGGGCATGGAATGGGATTTAAGTAGCTTTGAAACAGAAATTGTTGGTGCTGTAGAAGCTGTAACCCACTGCAGTAAATCCCAGTACTGTTGCCCTCAGCTGTCATCAGATTCACCTTGTCACCAAGGTGCACTGAACCTCTTGGTTTGTGATTAATCCACGTGCACAGGATTCTCTGCTCCATGCAATATCACACCTGAGAGCCAGAAACTCCAAATAAACCTACAGTGACTAGAGAAATTAATTGTTTTACCCAACACCTTCACATGTAGATGACTCTTACCTCTTTCTGGTGGTATTTTATTGCTACCTTTAGCTTGGCCAAATCATGACATTTCTGGGGGTCCAACTCTTCACTTTGATCATCTCTGTGATTGAGAATTATCTCCAGTTCTCGGGAACTCCGTGCCTGATCCAAAAGGTCCTTAGCAAAACGCTTACATTGCTGTGAAAGCTCTTCATATTCAGCCTTGAATTCGTTTTCCACTTTGCTCAACTCCTTCAGCTCCCAGCCCAGTCGGAAGGCCGTCAAAATGGGATCCTCACTTGATAAGGCAATCAATGAAGGGCTGGCTAAGGCTTTGTAGATGTTCAGCCTTGACCTGGAATGCCTCAGGCTGTCCACCTCTGAACTGGAGACACATTCCACACAGTTACATCTGATCTGGTGTGGGCGTGGAATTGTTACCCGTCTTTGGACAAGCAGTTTGATGATTTCATAGTTGTTGGTGTGAGCTGCCAGCATTATTGGTGTGATATCTGGAGTGAATTCAGAAAACTGGGTGTCCATCATCAAAGCTGGAACCTGTATGAAGGGATAAACCACAAAGGGATGAAGTCATGCCTCATGTGGAACAGCAGAAGTCAGATGTCCCTCTTTCTTACTTTTGAAGTGTTGTCATAACAAAATGGAGTTTTTATAACACCCTCTGTTCTTCAAATCCTACACATAGCCACGCATACACACACGCTGCTACTATGGCAAAACCATCTTCCCCCAAATCATGCCAGTCTGCCTCCTAATCAGGAACCTGTGACCATGCAGTTTCCAGTCTGAAAAGTCAGTCCCATTCCCATCCAAATACTTTCTACGTCAGTCTCACCTGAAATGGGTATTGGTTTATATACCAAAAAAAAAAGAAGAAAAGAAGGGAAAAAAGAAAGGAAGACAAAAGGGCCAGGTAATTGCACAAAAGGAAAGCCTAGAAAAGTGAACACTGAATAGATTTCCATAACTGTCACTATTTGCATTACATATCTGCATTAACAGGCCAAGAACCTGCTCATGGCAGGTCCTGCACAAACCAAACACTGGTCTGCAGCTGGGCAAAGCTCTTCTTCTCTTTTTGCTACTGTTTTTATTTGAAAATATTTTTCAGTGTAAAGATACATTACATAACTGCCCTCAGAATAGATTCACTGGGGTTTTTTAAAATGGATTGGAAAAAAGTTAAATGTAAAATTAATGAGCCATAGTCCACTACAAATAAACCACTCCAGGGTGTGCATTATTCAGCTACTATTGCACTTCCCAAAAGATAAGCTTAATGCACACCCTGTTGTGTCTTATTACTGTATGCAGAGAGTAAAATGAGACAGAAATGCTCTTACATCCCAAGCACACAGAGTGTTTCCATTTGCAGCACAGGCAGCTCTCTTTATTGTGTGTTAATCACTACTCAAACACACTGTACTCTATGTGCCCACCCCTCTTTCCCCTCTGCTTGAGGAGGGACTGTTGGTTTTGTGAACAGTCTGTTTCACCTTGCAAACGTCAAAGGCATTTCAGCGAAACCTATTGTCAAAAAGTCCTAAATGACTGGAAATATTACTCACTCTGTATAAATCCTCAAGAAAAGCAGTGATAAAGTAGCATGAGGTAAGTGATTAGAAATCCTTCCATAGGATACCCTCAAGGCTGGTTATGAAACAGTGAACCTCCAGCCATGGAATCTCAGATCCCTGGGAGTTACGTGCTTCTACAGCACTAAAGAGCTAAAGTTCACCAATAAACTCCTACATAATGCAGATGCAACATGGGACAGAGTCTATTCATGACACACAGCACGTTCCCAAAGGTGGTCAACCATCACAATGTAGGGTCAGTCACTGGCGCAGGGCTCACTGGATGGCCAGAGGCATTTTGGGGAACAAATCTGCCACCTCGGATGTGACACATGAGGAGTTAAATCCCTGGCAGCCTACAGCACACAGGTGTAGAGAGACTTTGCTACTCAGATTGGTCCCTACAGAGTCAGGAGGGAGAGGATAAATAGGGCTCATGAGGAAGAAGAGAAAACAGCAGTGAGGATTTGCTGCGGGTCATAGAGGGCTTGGTGTCTCTTAGTAAGTTTGAATAAACGTATTTTAAGATATCTAGGAACAAATGGCTGAAAGCAGCATTCTTTGTAAGGTCTTTGAGTCTCTTCCTTTGCTTAGCTCCTTTAGGTAGTTTGTTAAATGTCAAGAGAAAGGTGCAGAGCTTTTTCTTTTTTTCTTTTTTTTGTCTATTTCTTGGAAGCTTTATTTTTTTTAAGTTCTGATACTTGAGTATAACTGCATATATCTGTCCTCCCCTCCTTTTTCAGCCAATGACTGGCTGCTGTATTCAGAGCCTCTGCCTCAAAGGAAGAAGACTTTCCCTTTCTACCACTCCTATTACTGTCAAGTTTAATCCTGTTTTTCTACATGGAAGTTTTTGTACCCAGGGCTGTGAAAAGGATTTTCAGCTTTACACAGATGAGGTGTTCTTGTTGCTTAGAATATGAAATGGGCACTTGACAAGAAGGTAGTAATGTTACAGGTAGGGACAGTGCTAATCCTATCTGTTCCAGGGGTTTTCTAAATCTGGATCTAGGGCCCTCAAAACTATGGTTGCAAGGTTTGGGATCAAACCAAGTGATTTCCCATCCCTTATTCTAGCACATACCAGTCTTCACCCCAAAAATGGTCCAGTGCTTCATCAGGCTCAAGCAGCCTCTGTAGTGAGGCCTTGTTTTCCTGGGAAGCTAACAGCACTTTTGATTAAGGACTAAGGAGGGAAATGGTGGTGCAGAGATACAGAGACTCCCTGGGACCTGGGAGCAGATCAGTGTAAGGTCTCAAATCACAGGAGATAAAGATAATTTCCGAGCTGCAAAACAAAACAGCAAAGCAAAACAGAACAGTGTGACTGATGGCTGCCATGGCCTCTTTTCTGTATCTGGCTGACCCACAGGCCATTCGTTGGCCAAAAATTACAAGTTTTGGTAACTACTTTTGTTGTCATCTTGCACAGTGTTTTGATAACCTGCATCTTAAACTGTCTTGTTTTAAAGCTGTGGCTATGCACATCCAGCCTTTGCTAAAAGGTTGTATTCTATCACTGGAGTGGCAGCAGAGATTACAACAACTCATCATCATCACAGATGTTCCTCCTGTGCTACTCTGCCCAGCAGAGCCTGGCTTAGATCAGCTTCTTCTATGTCTTGGGTTAACTTACAGTGATGGAAGCAGAAGAGGAATAATTTATTCTACCCCAAGGGCTCTGCTAAGCTCTTCCAAGGTTATTTTCATTAAGTGACCTGAATAACAAAATTCTTTTCCATTAACCTCATCACCTGACATAAGCTGTTAAGCTGAGTTCTTCAGAACATTATTGTCAGTACTTGCATAGGAGCAAATGCCTCATCTGTATTTTGTCTTGGTAATGTTCACTTGAGAAATTAACACCACCACTAACAGCAAGTGATTGAATACTTGTCATCTTCCTAGACTTAATCCTCAAAAAGTAGACTGTTTACAACTGTACCACTGCTTCTCTGAATGATGCTTCAGCGAGTGAAAAATCCCCTTTATTTAAAAAAGGAGGTTGAGGAAACAAGCTTAATTCATTAAAAGAGGAAAAAAAAATGGAGGATTATCTCACATAAAGGCACTGTTCAGTATAGCTAAGCTCTCCTCTGAATGGAAAAATAAGTTTTCCAGCAAATAGTGCACTGCTAGAAGGGAGGTCTAGATAGAAGGGCGGGAATCTCTGCTGCTATTAGTCATGAGTTAAGTGTAAGAGGAAAAAAAGTACAGAGAAAAAAAGAAAAAAGTTGGCCCTGAAGTTCCAGTGGCCTTGTTGTAGGTATTTCAGGAGTTTTACTTTGGATTTAATCCAGTCTGCTATCTGTCCCTGAAGCAGGTCCTCTGGTTTAGTGTTGTGTAAAAGCAACCCGGCTGAAGTGTTCCAACAGGGCTCAGCAATGTGAACAAAGGTGCAGTAAATGTGAAAGCTAAGGAGGTTCAGCTCAAAAACGTTGTCCTCAACCAAACTAACAGACTAACATGAATGCACCTTTTGCCTTTTACAGACTGCAGAAGCTAAAATCCCGGTTCAAACACCAGAAGACTTCAAAGTACACCACAGTGTCTCCACTGCATCTGCTGTCTATTGATGCATATTCAAAGAGACAACTAGGTGAAAAATAACTGTTCTGCAGCAAAGGAACACGGCAGTAAAGTGCAGCTTTTTGAACTCTGAGGAGAGTCTGGCTCTGTTTGATGACTCTGGGGTTAGTCTTCTGTCTCTGCATCTTACACTTTTCTGCCCCTCTGTATTGACTGTGTTCTTGATTATGGTCTGGTGACCCTGACAGACACTAATCTTCCTTCATGTTCAGGTCTCTGCTCAGAATTTACAGGTGCACTCAGCTGCAGCCTCCCCACACAACCCTTCAGTGCTTCAGACCTCAACTGTAGATCTGAAGCAACACAGAGTATCTAAAAAAAAAGGCAAAATCTAACCACAAAATCCTTTACTTAGTTTTGTTAACCTCTAATTATAAACTTCTAGGGTCAGATTAAACAGATACACATGTCACTTCTTGGGTCAGATAAATGTGCATCCTGTTCTGGCATTGAGAATGCCACCACTTTTGTCTGGAAATAACTAACCCAACAATACTTCTTACAAGTGGAATTGCCCCCTTTCAAGCCATCTCCATTTCATAAACTATCACCTCACCCAGACCAGTGTACTAAATTTTAAGTGTACCCATGATAAACTGTACATATACTAATCTTCACTATTTTTAGCTTGCATAACTTTTTGATTCAACTGTTCGTTATGGAAGATTTTCTAATTGCCAAAACAAACTCATGCAAGCTTCACTATAAAACTACAAGAAATGGATGCTTGGGCAACTTATTCATCAAGGATTTCCTATTTCTAGTTTGTTTTCTCAATGCAGCTGTATGCAGGAAGTGCATGTGACATTCACAAGTGTGAAAACAGGCAGAGCCATGTTTTGTCATCCTAAAAAGATTTTGTACTACATCAGTTTGTACTCAGTAGTCAGAAGGAGCCTTAGCAGTGACAGTGATTTTGTTCAGAATCATTATTCTGTGGTACCTCTGGGCGCAGCTCTATAAAGAAAGCAAAAGAGACAGAGGCAGTGTTGACAGACTGCAGGTCAGCCACGCTACCAGGAAAAGGGTCTTGAAAAATAAACATCTTGTCACTGGCACGGTCAGTTGAACGCTGCTCCTTGCCTGAACCTATGAACAAATTCTTTCATTGACAGAACCCTATGGGCATTCCTTTCCTTATTAGAATGTTTTGGGTTGGAAGGGATCCAATGTGATCCCCTGCCACGGGCAGACACAGCTCCCACCAGCCCAGGTTGCTCCAAGCCCCGTCCAACCTGGCCTTGGGCACTTCCAGGGATGGGGCAGCCCCAGCTTCTCTGGTCAACCTGTGCCAGGGCCTGCCCACCCTTGCAGCAAAGAATTTCTGCCCAATATCTAATCTAAACTTTCTCTCCTTCAGTTTAAGGCCATTCTCCACTGCCCTTATGAAAAATCCCATGTGTACTGGAAAGAACCTTCTGTGTGTCCCTGGGAAAATGGTACACCCTTGGGTAAATTTAAGCATTCATTTTAGGTCATACAGCGGTGCAGGTTTCGATAACTGAGTATCTTAATTGAAGATGCCTTGAGAGATGTCTTGTATCAGAGTGATGACAGTATCTATATTAGCATAGGGAGGCTGGCTTTTTATCTAGTGCAATTCACTGACAGAAATCCTGAAATTTGGTTAATGAAATATAATAAGCAACACAAACTGATATCTAAAAAAGTGATGTACTTTAAGGGCTTTTGTCCTGCTTATGAAAAAGCTTCACAACTTTGGCATTAAGGCACATGTTGTAGATGTACTTATGATTAAGCTCTGCTGTTATTGAAGTGTTCCACTGACTTCAATAAGATGTCCTGGATTATCCAGCTGAAGAAAAGACTTTTTCTGCTCTAAAATCTCCTCAGTAACTTACATGCCTGCAAAGCCAAATAAAGTTTCTGCCCCTCAGACTAATACTTCAAAACAGAGACAATTAGTAACTCTGTGCCTTTAAGCCATATGCTGATATAAGGTAACCAGATGGTACACATTAGCACTAATATATGCATCTTTGAATAAAAATAGCATGATACACAATCATGGAATTGTTAATAATCATTAATTACTATAATGCGTTACTCTTGAAAGAATATGAAAAATTAAACTTGTGATACCTGTATAACCAAACTTCTTTCTCTGCAACCAGTAAACAAAAGCAAAAAAAAAGATACATCTGCTCTATATTCTTCCAGTTTTAATTTGGCTTCTTATCTGTGTGTTTAAAAACGGAGGTAGACCCAAGGGATTAGTGTTCAGAGCTCAACTGAAAATGAGTGCACTTGGCAGTGGCAGAACTGCATCAGAGCCTGTGTTCAGCCATGTGTTTAGGAAATGCAGCACAGCCAGAAAGGTTGCCAAAAGATATCACCACTTGTGGCTGATGCTACATAATAACTTCTATTGGGGATTAAAGAAGAGGAATAAGGAGAGAAGCCTTCAGAAGGAAAGGATTTCACAAATACACATTTAAATGGCCTGCGGCAAGTTACTGCAGACAGAGCACTCTCTCCTCTGAGCCGCTCTCCTCTCAGATACCAGCGGAGATGAGATGAGGCACTTGATGATGAAATGAAGAAAGAGTGCAGACAGTGTGGCTTATTCGACAAGTCACGGTGGAACACTGTTAAAGAGTTACCTTGTGTTTGAACCTCTTGTATTGAACTGAAGTGCAACTCGAGGTCTGCTCTGCCCCAAATTCCTCTGTCTTGCTCCAGTTAAGAACTACTGAATCCAGCAGGAAGATGAGCTAGTGAGCACCTACCCCTGTTTTGAGGAATCAGACCAGTGCTGTGCCACTAGCAGCTGCACCCTCTCCTGTGTGGGAATGTTTGAGAAGTTCATTGAAGTCACAACTTAGATGTTATGTCACATTATCTCTCTGAATTGACCAACTATCCAGTGAATCTTGCTTCTGTCATACACTTGAATGGCCTGGGGCTTGCTGAATGACACTTCTTCAGTTAAAACAAGCATAGGGCAAAAGTTCAGGACTGTTACAAATCCAGACACAATGAAGTTGCTAAAGTGGCATAAGTGACATAGGGACTTGGCTCACACCATGTTATGGGTCTACCACAGCCTTTCCAAAATGCAGAGGTTCCCTGGCTGCTTGCTGGAGCTGTTTTCCTGAGACTCTCTGATACCAACACACATGTAAGTCCAGTATTACTGACATGGGAGTAAACTGAATTATTTCCTGAAGATTAGCTAGGCAGACTAGGTTCATATATGCCTGAAGCTGATTTTTTTAACCCATTTCAAATCATAAAATGCTCTTTGGGTTTTTTTTCCCCCCACCTTTCTTCATTTCCATTTTAAGAAAAGTTATTCTGTGATATGAGCAGCTGTTTTGGGTAAAATTTGTTAGGGTTTAGTCTTTATTTTTAATGTTTTCAAGTTTGGAAACAAATTTTGTTAAAGAGCTTCCTTAATCCAGACCTAAAAAGTTCTTAATTACTCTAAAGGCCTTGGAATGTCACTCCACCTTATATATTTTTTCATTTCATGGATAAACTTTCCCCTGATGGTTATCTCTAAATCTTCAGGCTCTATATTCAAGATAATCTTTGGTTTATCATGGTTACTATTTTTCTAATATTTTCCAGGTTTTGTTCTGTGAGGGAGAGTTGTCCAGCTTTTTAATTCATTTTACCTGATCTCTATATTATCTATTCATAGTGGTAACATGGAATATAGGTTAATCATCATGCCTTTTATGTCTTGTCCATAAAACATCCTTTTTTATTACCTTATGCAGATGAGAGATGTTTCATTAGGTTTAGGTGAGGTAATATGTTGCTAACAGGGCTTGAAAAGGAAGGGTTTTTTGCTTGGATTGTGTTGCTATTCAACTATAGTATTATTAAAAGTTAATTACATTAATTAATTAAAAAAAAAAAAAGAAAAGAAAAATCAGATTTGATCCTAAAACAGCAACGCAGATTGGAGTCAGCGATCTGCACCTGGTGCCAGCCCAGCACTGCCAGATGCTGCACATGAAACATCCTGATACTCCCAAACCAGGAGGCTCATTATTCCCGATTTTGACTATTAAGTCGCGCTTCTGGCATTGTTCTGCTAACCAAAAAGACACTGTGGCTTCTGAAAAGACCCCAGAGTTTGCAACAGCGAAGACATTACAATCCAGACAGATTGGCAGGGTCTTGCATATGAATAAAATCCATGTCGTTGTGATCTTTCTCCTTCTCTTAGACAGTGACTTCCTTTGTTATTCCTAGTGCTAAAAGCTGAAAGCATCTTGCTAATGTTATGCCACTCATCTCGAAGAGCCTGGTGCTACATCATCATCTGTGCGCCTGAGGAGTGTGGAAGTGGAGCACACGAGCCTGCTTCCACCGACATCAACTAAATACCAACAGTGCACGTGGCCCTGAGCCTCTTGCAGGCTTCAGCAGTTTTCCAACATGTTCTCCCAAGACAATGACAGAGAAAAGGCCCTGGATTACAGAACTCCCTTGCTGCAGCAATGCAGAGATAAGCAGGGTGAATATTGTTCTAAGTGAACGCCTTTTTGATATCCCCTCCACTGCTGCCACCAAAACACTGCCCTTCACAGGAATAAACAAGCCATAAAGGGGACATTCTGCATTGCCAACCAAGCACAGCTCTATTCAACAGTCACTTAAGGGCTGGGGGACTTCTGCCAAACTGCCCTGCAGTTTTTTTATAGATCCCAGGCTTTGTTTCACAGGATCCTGTAATTTGTTATATTCAACTTCCCCACAGAGAGAAGCTTCCCTTGGAAAACATGTTGCAACTATTGCCCAAGGAAGACTGTCCCAAATATCTGTGTCAGTAAATCTAGACAGCCATGTGAAGCTTCTGGGTTGAGTGAGTCAATACAGATCAGACACAAATACATGTGTTGCATAACGTCATGGAACAGGTGATGCTGTAATTGGGGCTTATGAGCAAAGGGAGGGGAGTACAGTAGTGTAATCATTTGACTTGAGGCCTTCCTGGGAAACACTTAGTTTACAGTACCTAAAGAAGTAGTCCATCCTATTTTACAGCAGCTTAGAGATAAGAGGGGGCAAACAGAAATTACTGAGTTAATTACTTTCTGGCGGTGTTAGGCATCGCTTTTAGACCCTGCTATCACTTTGGGTGGGAGGAGACAGCCCTTGGGAGTCAGTCTGCCTGGTTGTTTTCTCATCCGGGATAGCTGCTGGATGGTGTCAGCTACACTACTCATGGTAAGTAGAAACTTATCTGTTAGCTTTCCCACTCTGTGTCTGTGCATCACTTTTAGCTTTTTTCCCCCTTTCTTTCTTTCTATGTAAATACAAAACTGCTTCTTCAGTGATTCTTGGGGTTTTTTTTCCTTTCTTCCCTTTCTCTCTGGGAAATGGGGGGCTAAAACAGTTTAGGTGAGCACCTGGCATTCAGCCAAGGCCAAACTTCTACAAGCAGGTACATTCGTGGATGCTGGGTAAGTTTTAGGGTTACATGGTTTTTGAAACTGAACTCCTTAATCAACAGATCTGTAGAGAGCCCAGAAGTTTACTTGCATAGGAACACAAAAAGGATTTTTTCCCCCTACAAATAGTTCCTCTACAACAGTTCATCCACCCAGCTGAATCCCATGAACATACTGCACGTGACTGAAAATACAGTGTACAGTGTGCCCAATGCAGCAAGTGCTAAGATCACTCCTCCAGACTAGAAAAGAAGGGAAGCATCTGGTATAACGGCACACTCCCAACTTCTCAACCTCTCTGTATGTTAAATTACAATGTACAACCTGTTTGTACATGCTGTGAGACAGTTCTTGGCCTCACCCCACCAGCTGTCCTAGGAACAAATAACAGGCTTTATGTCAACCCAGGAGAAGGAGCCAGTGACTTATTGCCACTGCTAGAGATGCCTGGGAGCTGCCACTGCAGCCTGCAAGCCTTAACCTTGACGCTACTCATTAGGGCCATGAGTTACATCACCCCAGTTCTTCGTTTTGTTTCACACCTTGTCCATCTAGATTTAAGATTATTTAAGGGGCAAGGTGGTAGGAAAGGAGAAAAGAAATTCCCAGTTAACTGGAATGGTCTTTGACTTCTCTGTTGTTTAATTAGATGGAATTGATTTTAAAGTCATCTGCCAATGTCAAAGGCATGATAACTATAGCTGTGAATTATTACTGCAGCAATAAAAACAATGAAAAGCTTGGATGCTGACAGAGCCATTAGACTTTGGAGCAGTAACAGGCAGTACTCTGTTTTCAGACACAATCTTCCTTATTGTCCCTTTCAAATAGTTCCATTCTAAGAACTTGTGGCCATTTTTTTCTTAACTGCTTCTGTTCACTGGAATCTGCTCTCATTCAGTGTATCTAACCAGGTTCAGCCTTCCCTTTTCACTTTGGAGCCCTCATACTAACATGGAAATGGCTGGCTTGAGTCATACAAGGGACACAGCACCTGTACTGAGTCACATCAGACTGTGTTACAGTCCTGGGCAGCCAAAGTTGGCCTGAAAGAGGATTTTTGAGGTCAAATTTTAAGTTCACTAATACTATCAAGCAGCATCAACATTCCACCAGCAGGTATCTGATGATCAGCAACCAAGACTGAAAATTTTCCTTTTATTCTTGAAAGTTTCCTCTTCACAACCACATTCTTCCAGAATTTCTTCCAGTAAAGTTCCTTCTTTTAGAATATATACATGGAATATATACATCTCACTGATTCAGAAGGCCTTTGGACCATCGAAACAAATTGAATCACAGCCATAAATACTAAGATCTCCTACCTTTTTATTCTCAATATTGAGGAATGACATTTGTAGTCCTATCTGTAAACCAGGTTAATTTGGAGCCATCTGCCATGAGCAAATTGCTAAGTTTGGCAGACACCAGTGAGATGCTTGTATCCTCCTTATGTAGACAACTGATGTCAGCTCTGATTGTTGTGAAGAAAACAGCTACCCTGTAAAGGTGCTTATGGCTACACCAGGAACACGTAGTAATTCAGATGACTGATTACAGCTCCTTAAAGAACAGAAGGAGAGCTGAGCAGTGAGCACAGACCATGCCTGGTGTGCTGGGAGCACATCCACTGTAAGTGAGGCAAAAAATGAGGTGAGACCTGTGCAAACTGAGAGCTGTGATGCACATTTAGTGGAGAACTGGGACCACTTAACAGAATTCATATAAGCAGCTGTAAAGAAAATGCCCCTGAAGAACTCACCTGGAGTCACAGGGAAAATCTGTGCTAATTTCAGTGGCTTTAAAATGTCAGGAAACACAACTATTAATGATAAATTGAAAGTCAATCAAATCTGAAGGAAAATGGGAATCTTCAGCCATTATTTCCTGCTGTTTACTGGAAATTAGATGCCATTTAAGTGCAGCTTAGGTGCAGAATCCAGCCTGGTGGAAAACACAGCCGACTGTATTGATGTTTGTATAATAAAAAAATCTGAGAGGATTTTTTAGAAAAAAAAAAAGTCAAAATTCAAAGATCAAATAGGTATAAGGACACAAGGACACTGGAAAGGAGAATTTGTTCAACATATGCAATATACACATTGTATATATCCTCAATATATACATTCCCTTGCTCCCATGGTAGTACCAAATTACAAACAAAAATTGAAAGAAGTAATTTTAACCTACAGAATAGTATTACGGTCTTGTTTTGCCACTATTGGACCTGTCCCATGCACAGACTACTTTGCCTTTTAACTTCCTACTCTCGAAAAGATGAGCCACCTAACTCACTAAGCTTGGGCCAAAGTCAATACTGCATCTGCACATGCTGATTCTTGCTGCTTCTATCTATGACTCTTTCTGGTCGTTATTCAGTGATTTGTTGTCTTATTTAAAAATAAAATGACAGTAATCACTGAGTATGGACTGCCATGCCAAGGAGACAGAGATTACTCCTCTGCCACTGTGCAGTACATGGTCAGCCACTTCGCTCTCCCCAAAGTCAAACAGTAACTATTGCATCAGATAAGGCTCACTTTTATTTCACGTATAAAGATATAAACACATACTCACTGACCACAGATCTCTGCAGGAAGAGCAACACTTGCATTCCTTCCAGGTTTCATGAATATTAGTTTATTCTGCTGTTTCTCTTAATGTTGATGAACAGGTTACTGTATTTCCAAAAGTCTGTCATCAATTTGGAGAAAAACAAACTACCCTATGACTTAAGTGACCAATCAGCAACACAAAGTGACTGGTCAAAACAAACTATGGTTTAAAAAAGCTTGCTTGGAGGGTTAATTGGAGGAAATTATGTAACATTTGGAAATAACAAGTGAATTTGTAAAAATCACAGAACTAGAAAAGCTCTTTTGTTACTTAACCTACTTTGAGGAGATAATTGAATTTTCTTTATTTCCCTGAGAATTAATCTCTTAGTGTTGTGTCAGGTCCAGACCATGTGCTTCCAAGGCCACCAATGCTCTCACCTGTGCTGTGGTGGGTGGGCAGGGCTGTGACAGCCTCAGCACCCCAAGTCCTGTTTACAGGCACCTTCCATCCCATCTGGACAACACTTGCACACAGACATAAAGAAAAAAGTGAGATTGCACTCCAGAGTGTGGTGTGGCATGTTTGAGGAGAGGTTAGTTCTGATCTGAAGAGAATGATGGGTCATTTAAAGCCTGGGCTTTCCTCTTTGCTGGGAGTGAAGCACATCAGCACACATCTATGATCTTTCCATGGTAGCAAAAACAAGGTGTTTGCACCATGATCACTCATTGACCCTAAAATCTCCTATAGCCAACTGTGTCTTTCAAAGTGGTTGTAAACGTATCAGCCATCAGCACAGTACACAAAACTGTGGCTAAAACCCTGGCTACACTGGACTGGGCAGAATGGACTCGAGAAGATATTTTAAGTTCTTAAAATAGCCCACAGACTTTGCTAGGACATAAACCTAAAACAAAATATACCAACTACACCACATCACTGCTCAGCACACTAATCTATCGCATGTTCTGCAGCAGCCTTTGGAGTTGGGTGGTTCATGCTCCCAGCTCTCACACACTCCACAGGTAAACAGAGTCATCTCCTGCTCTCCTGAGTCACCCTGCCATGGGGAGCTGCATGTTGTTACAGTCACTGCTGTGACTTGCCATTGGTATGGCATTTTCAGTAAATGGCACTTAAACAGCAGTCTAGCAAAGGCTTGCAGAATAATGACTCATAAAAATTCACAGAATGACGGGAGCCAACCATCTCTGCCACCCAACCTTTTCATCCATTTCTCCCTGTCCCTTGCATCATCAATGAGACCCTGATTCTCTAACACAAGGAGCACAACAAAGGTCACTTCTTATATTTGAAAGGTTTTTGACTTCTGCTCCCTGAAAAGGTCATCATACAGGGGGTAAGCACAGCTCTTCCCCTCGGGCAGCTCTCAAGAGATGAGTATGGAGTATCCAGGATACATCATGTTTTAGACTGCAGTTGTTAAGAGAACCTGCTGCTTTGCAGATCAAGTCTATCAGGGACCTGGGGTTTATACCTCATTTTGGGAGTATCTTTTGCTAACTAGATACAGCCACTGTAACCCCAGAAGTGGCTGGAATAATGCAACCTGTAAGGTTTTTTTGTAAGGCTTTTCCATCGGGATTGCAGTGAGATGATAAGGCTGTGGGAATGAGCAAAGATACATGCTCATGAAATGGATTATGCTGAATGATGCTATTCAGCTACTTTGGAGATGCAGAGACAATATTTCACTGAGCTGACATGAACAGATGCAAATAGGAACAGCTTTTCATGCCTGGCAGTCAGAGAAGCCAGACTTTGGGAGAGAGGAAAATAATAACTGTTCAGAGGCAGAAAGCAGGAGAATGAACTGAGAGTCACTCACAGATCCCACACTCAGATGCATGAACATTTAAGATGGAGTAATTAGAAGATACTGCTTCTGCACTGTTGCTCAGAGTGCAGAAGAGACAACCAGCCCCTGATAGGAAACAGGCTGCCCCACATGAGCCAAGAAGCTGCTTTCACACAGGTTTGTTTGGTGAAACTGAACCCTGTGTACATTTAATTAATAGATTACACTAAACCTGATATTTAAGAAGTGCTGTGACACCATCTCATGAATTTCTCAGCCAGACAGAAACCCTTCTGTGAAGTGTGAATTTTTACTACTCAACAACAAAAAAAATGTTTTCTATATGTTTTAGAACATATAAGTAGTTCATGAGAACAAAGCTGTGCTAATCTGATTTATCAGGTGCTTTCTGTGAAAGAAATTAGGTATGGGATTCCCAAAGGATCTTTCTGATAAAGGGTCCTCTGAGAAAGATAATTAGTGAATATAAATCAATACTGCTGTGGAGTTAGCAACAGGAACTTGTGTTCCCGTATTAACTGTGTGATTTGATGAGCTGACCAACCTTTCCCCAACTCTGCTTAACTAAGTACTTCTTTCCCTTGAATGTTATACCACTATACATGAACTAAACGTTATTTACCGTCACGGTGCAATCAGTGAAACTGCTGAAGTGGAAGTCCAGTCCTGCAGCCCTCTCCCACCAAACACTTCCTGCAGTCTACAGAAGAGTCTGAAACCCAGCCAGGGAAGTTAGTTCTAGTCTGTACATAGAATCCTGCATCAAGTCAGTACTAGTTTAAAATATACCAATGAAATCTGGTCTTGTAATGAACCTTGTAAATAAAGCTGAAACTGGCACCGCATCTCTTCTCCCCCCACACGTGTTCTTCTCCAAGTTGTCAACTCTGCAGCAGATACAATCATAGCTACAGAAGGAGAGCTGCACACTTGGCACAGAGATAACAAAAAATGAAACAGATCTACTATGAAATGGATCACTGAGCTAAAGACACTGGAGCTGAATTTCAGCTGCAATAAAGCAACTTTATTTTACGGACCTTTGTCTCTGCCCAGTTATGCCAGCAAGGCTGTGAATTTGAGTGGACACAAAATTTTGGTATTCAAGAGATGTTACAGAAATCCACATGAATCCCACTGCTTGCTTTCCATGACATTTCAGGAGAAACCCGTTGTTAACCTGCAATAATTACTGGCAGTTCCACGTTGCTACCGAAAAAAAATCTCCTGCTTTCTGTACTGTTTAGCCATAGGATGCTCACAGTTCTAGAAGACCAAGTTAAAAATGTCTCATTCTCCATGTATGGCCCATATTTTGCTACTTGTATTTTGTCAGACTAAAACTCAGTACTAACATTTCAATTTTTTTTGAGGTCTAATAGACCAGACTAGTTTTTAAACCACACATTAGAATTACATTGCTACAGCATGCAGAATGCTGCCATTTCTATATACTAAGTTGAGCACTCTTGAATGCTGTCGGGGTTGATCCTTACTGTTTGCTTTGGCACACAAAATTTCTATTGGAAAAATATATACTAAGGGGCCTACCCATTGAAAACATTTCCTTCTATGATTGACTGGTATTAATAATTTTCTTCCTTCACACACATGGGGATGTGTTGCCTTCAAAAGGAGGCTTGATACATAAGGATTATCCAAGTTTTGGAGGTTCCTTTCTAATGCAAAAATCATCAGCGGTCAGTAATGTACATAACTTATTCTAGTTATTGGCAGTAATACCAATGAGAAGAAGAAAACCAAAAAGCACAGTTGGGGTAGTGTGATATGTGACACTTGAAGTGACAAGATTCAGACTTGGTGGTTTTTCATGAAGTTCATAATTTAACTTAGGGATAGCTTTGTAGCTAAGGGTCCTTCCTAGAAGTCACAGTTGTTCATTGCTCAGACATACAGCAATGTTATGTTCTGCCTCAGCATTTCTGCCCTAGAGCTCTCTGGAGAGGGAGACCAGGATGATACGTCTGCACTACAGCAAAGGACTGAAACCTGGCAGACTTTGTTTGCTTCCAGTTATTTATAAGCAAGTGTGCTTTCAGGATTTACTTACAAAAAGCAATTCTGTTTAACATAACTACAACAGCATGGAAATAGTTCATATTTACAGATTCTAACATAATTTTAGACAGCCACAAATTCCTTTAGAAAGTCCTTATCTCAACCTATAAATCAACCTATAAATCAGTATGTCCACACTCTATAGGGCTGGAAAGAACACCAAGTGAAACAGAAAACACTGAGTGTTTAAGTCAGGCAGAATATGTTTTCAGACTGGAAAATTATCATCCAAACGGGACTGCCCATGTCTGCTCTGGGCATTTAGAGCAATGGGACTGCATCCAGGACTGTGCCTTATGAGTGCTGCACAGCACCTCTGTGCAGTACCACTTCTCTAACATAGGATAATAGCTTAAAACTGAACAGGAACACTTGACTAACCTGTTTTTCACCACTGGGTTTCCTGTAATTCAGCAGCAGCTCCACAGCTCCCACCACCTCTTTCCGTATTGCGTACAGCAGAGCATCTCCCACATACACACCATGGCTCAGCAGCAGCTCCATTATCTCCAGATTTTCATTCTCTATGGCTATTAAAAGGGCACTGCGACCAAGAGGATCCATACAGTTAATGTTGATGTTGTAATAGATCTCTGCCTCTTGCAGGGCATGTTTCACACTGGCATAGTCCCCCTTCTCCACAGCACTGAGGTAGGCTTTCTCCTCCACTGAGAGCTCTGCCTCTGCTCGCACGATCTGGAGTGGGATCCGGTCTCTGTACGGTGAGTAATTTACCTTTTTGTAGTATAGCTGGGCCATTGTTCATAGTGACTGGGCAACCTGTGCAGGAGAAGAACCACACATAGGTGACAAAACAGACACACAGAGGATGAACTTTCAAAGGTCCATCGCAGCAAAAGCTTCCAATCCCTTTTTAAGATGGTTTATTCTCAACATGGTGACTGTAATGCCCCCTGAGCAACTCCATATTAAAGGCTTCCTGAAAGCATAAAGGTGACACCGATACTCAGGAGAGGAATGCAGAACGACAGATACTCAGTATATTTTGGCCTCTTTTAAGCTCTACATCAGTGATTTCTTTTATCTGGTCAGAAGCACAGTATTGTTGTCTACAGATAACATGTGCAAATGGGTGGATTTCCCATCTTTGCTTTATTTCCCACTCAATGTTCTTTGCAATTCCTCCTTTTCCACTGCTGATGCAGGTCCTCAGACTCTCTGAACTGTCAGTAATAGAAGCTGATGATTTACACCCTCCTTTATAGGGATAGAGTAATTTTGAATATTTTTTCTGCTTCCATCTCTTAAAATAATTTTTTTCCTTAATGTTTACTCTTTGACTAGGTCACAGTTTTATTTTTAAAGCTTGAATATTTTTAAACATCTTTTCTCACTCTCCTCATTTATAAACAAGATGAAAGACAGGCTGATGCAGAAAGCCCCCACCTTTGCCCTCCAAAGGCAGTAATATTGTTTGTAGGTCTAGGAAAACGAGAAGTAAATTATGCCCTGGAAGAAGTGCAGCAAAACAAATGAATTATGGTTCCTTACGAGCCTAGTAGGTGACAGGAGTCATAGGAAACATGGGCTGGACAGGTAAGGAAAAAAAGAACTAAGCTTGTCTACCTCTGTTTGGCATTGATAAACAACATCAAGTCAGGACCAGCGGACACCAGCAGCTATGAGCGACTGGATGAATTATTCCATCTCCTTGCACAAAGCTCAACGGCTTCCTGCAGCTAATTAACCAGAGTTTTGTTCCATTTCAGTGCCCTATCCAAGGAAAAAAGGAAGTTTTGATAAAGAGATAATTAGAAGGAGGATCTTGTGGTTCTGGTGAGGAACTGGGAGCATGAGGCCACAGGTTCTGGCTCCCATGCCCTCCTGCCATAGGGAAACCGAGCTCCACTGAGCCCATTTGCATTTTGCTTTCCCCTCCAGAGCAATGGGCCTGGGATGGCAGGAGTGGGTGGATCTGAGCTCCAGCCCAGCTGACACTGGAAAACAGTGGGTGGCTGTAGCATACAGCAAAGTTGTATCTGCAAACTTCCCGGGGAGCCAGAGATCTGTAATAGCCAGTTTGGCATCTAAGATCAGTATCCCAGTTTCCTACAAGTGTGAGAAAAGTTTGTTTGTTATATATCCAGAGTTACTCCCACGTTGCTCGCACACATCTCTCTGCACATACAGAATCACAGAACCCAGTGTTTCAACCTCAAGACACACACAAAGGCATTTGAGGCAAAAGGACCTATAATCCCAATAGAAACCAGAAATATATTGGCTTATTTTCTACAGAAACATTATGCCACTAAAGCTTTTAGAATTAAAGAACAATCATGTTGACTCAGTAGCTTCAAGTTTCAATAAACTCTACACAGAACAAAGTACTCTGATTTTCAAAAGAACCAAGGATCACAGGTGATTTTCAAATTTTGTTTTTGAAAATGTTATTCCTCAAGAGTCCAGCTAATTCCCACTGAAATACTGACAGGGCACAAAAGGATGCAGCACAGGTCTGCTAACAATTAAGGACCAAAGAGATCTCTGAACAAGTAAGGATAAACTCAGATGGGAAGGGAAATGTTGTCCTTGTGTGACAATCTGGCTAATGGGAGCAGAGAATGCCAACGAGTGGGACTGGTCACAAAAGACAGCAGTCACTGTGTAGAGGTCTCCAGGGGGAATCTGTTGGCTCCAATAAACCTGAGCGATTCTGGTGACAACTGCAGCTACTGGAGTTGAATATTTTTCACTGCTCTTCAGTTTAATTGAACGTTTTGCAGATGGTGAGTAACATTTGCAATGAGTTATAACAAATGTCACCTTATGAAACATCATGCCAGAATTGGATCCCTTTCCTTTACACGTTTTTTGGAAAGAAAAGAAAGCTTCAGATACCTTAACTTCTCAGTGGGATCTCATCTCCCAGTACAACCTCAGTCCAAGAAAGCATTTTGTTACTACTTCAAGCACATAAGAAGCTGCAATAAAGCCCAATGGGAAAGAATCACTAAATTAATGATTTTCCTGAATTCTTCTCATGCCAACACTGCATAGCCCAACAAACTGTCATGGTTTTCTGTAGCTGAATTTTAGTAGAAGGGAGTGCTTCCAGAATGGTTTCTGTAAGAAGCTGCTATAAGTTTCTCCTGTCCTGTTGAGCTAATTAAAAATCATAGTTACACCTCTGTGATACATATTCAAGAATTGGAGTGTTTGTGCAGTTGAAAATTCCAGCCATGAGATAACAACACAGACAGAGAGAGACCAAGGTCAGAAGAGCAGGAGGAGGCGAAGGAAGAACCCCACGCTGGAGCAGGGGAGGGGGGGAAGGACTGAAAGCTATTTCCACCTCCCCCCCAAGCCCGTGGAGATCTTTTGGGGTTTGGAGACCCCCTGCAGCCCCTGGAGGAGCAGGTGGATGCAGAAGGAGCTGTTGCCCTGTGGGAGACCCAGGATGGAGCGAGATCCTGGAAGAGACTTGCAGCCAGGACTCCTGGAGAAGGAGCCCCACCTGGAGCAGGTTTTTTTTCCCCCAGTAGAAGTGTTGCCAAGGGGGTGGACTCAGGATGGACAGTCTCTCGAGGACTGTCCCCCATGGGAGGGACCCCAGGGGAGCAGGGGAAGGACTCAGAGCTGTGGCCCCCCTGCAGCCCGTGGGCAGGACCGTGGGGGAGCAGGTTGTCCCCCTGCAGCCCACGGAGCCCATCGGGGGGCAGAGACCCCCCTGCCCCCCATGGAGTGACCCCCAGGACAAGAGCAATGGCAGCAACAACAACCACCTGCAAACTCCCATTCCCTGCTCCCTGGAACTGCTGGAGGGAGGGAGGAGTGGGAGGAGTGTTCTTAAAACCGATTTATGTCTTACTTTTTAGTTTTAGTGCTTTTAGTTTTAGTTCTTATCTTGTTAATAATAAATTTAAGTATTTAGCCACTCTGAGTTTGTTTTGCCATTATCCCTCAGCTGTTTTTTGCCTTTTCTCCTTTTTTCAGGTTTGGGTGGACACTGGGTGAAAACCACCACACAAACACATGCTGCTGACTGGGTTTGGAAATGAGAGCGGGCAGTATCAAAAAAAGTCTACCTGGATTATATGGAAGATTACAGCTAAACCTTTAGCTGTTGAGCTTCCTCTCAAACAGTGATCCAGTACAATTACAGACAGATCTTTCAAACCTCATGTTGTTTTCTTCCAAAACTGTCTATCAGAGAATCGGTCAAACCTGGATGGAATGAACAAGCACAAGGATCCCTGCTCTAGCTGTTGCTTCTCCACACAACCAGTCTCCCAGAGGCAGCATCTCCTGGTGAAGCAGACAATGCTGGTAGACCCTAGACCACTTGTTTGCCCCAGACAGGTCCTGTTGCCTGCTTAACAGTTAAAAAATGACAAAAATAGTGGTGAAATTCAGGTAAGAGGAGGGGCAAGCAATACACTGGTGCTGCCTGGAGAGAAGCAGCAAAGATGTTCTTGAAAGGCAGCTAAAACAGAAACATAGTCACATTAAAATTTTGGAATCTGTGCAGAGAGACTGAAAATCCAAGTTTTCCATATGAATTCTCTTGACAGAGAGGCATTTTCTGCTACTTGAGTTAATATTTGGGGCAAGGAAGCTATTTCCACTCTATGCCTGATTGCAAATGTTTCAGACAATATTCAGTGACTGGCTAACGCAGTGGTGATACCTGCAGCACAAACAGTGAAGAGAAACAAAAGAACCACATAAGAAACTACACAGGACACAGAAAGAGAACTTAGCACTCCATTTGGACTCTATCTTCACTCTCCAGCTGGAATGTCTTTCTCTCTAAACTGTTAGTCCAAATCTCCAAGCTGTGTTAGCCTGCCACCACTTCTGTGTTGCCTGGTGCAGAAATCAGAGTTTTACCCCCTGAAACGCATCCATACCAGGCAGAAACAGCTCGTCTGGTTTGGGGAAGGAAGGTTTCCAGCCACACTATTTGTCTAATAACTCAAAACGGTTTTTCTCTGTCTGCAAAAAATTATCTTCATCTTTCCCCACTCAGTTCAGACCTATCTATGCCCTACCCCGACAGGGCCACTTTTTTCACTCTGAGGAGTGAATGGCATCACAGCTGCCAGAGGCAGGCTGGTTGGAATCTCGTGCTGCCTGCTTTGGACTGGACTTGTGGGATAGAGATGTTACAATCACAAGGGTATGGTATTACTTCAGTCAAGGGCTGAAAATAAAGAAGTGGCTTTATACATGCCACCATCTGCATGACTTCTGCAATCACTCCTCTCTAAGACATTGCACTGTCCTCAACACCCTTGTGAGTCTCCCACCCTGCAGCACAACCCGATACCAAACGATGAGCTCATCACACTCATGTATCGTGCCCAGGTGAACCAGCTATCACTTCAAGATCAAGGGGGAAGAAACAACAAGAAGAGCAAAAATGAGCTTTCTTTCTTAATGTTAGAGAGAGGACATGATGAAAACTGCAGAGTGTGAAGTGATGTGTGTTGACACAGGTAAAGGCAAGGGGGAGCAATGGGCAAGCAGCAGTGGGGAGGGGGCAAAGAGAAAGAGCAGGGAAGAAGCAGTGAGTAGCAGCCATCAGTTAGAGAGGTAGTTAATGAAGACAGACTGGCTAAGGTCACTCAAAACCAATGCCTTTTTGCCACTATATGTTCCGTGAGTTGTCATTACAAATTTTTTTGGGATCTGTTAGAAGTTGAGCCACCCCACTGTACATGCACAACATGCCACTCTCTTTTCACGGGAATCAAAACAACCTGTATGAAACGGGACAAGTATTACTGAGAGGAAGGGAGCCAGTGCCAGGTTATATCCATGTATCACTAAGTTCATTAGAAATAGGACTCTCCTGGATTTTATTTGCTTTTATCATGATCTGACTTTTCATGATGCTGATTCAGAGGTGAAAAAGCACCATTTCTCCTGATGGTTGAGTTGCCTCTGTAATGGGAGCAGCCAAGACTTGTAGGGGTATTGAATTTAGCTATCAGAGCTCACTAGTCCCAGCTGATGAGAGCATCTGACAAGCTGAGGAACTAATCAAACATGGATCTTGAACACAAGATCAACAGCAAAGAGTTACCTTTCCCACTTGATGGGAATGCACAAGCAGCCAACTCACACCACACATTACAGCAGACAACAGAACATCTCACCTGCCAAGCTGCACTGAGCAGCTGGTTGTTCCTTCCCACCGGCTATTCACTCTGACACATGCTGGCAAAAGTCTGTGTGTGGCTTTAAATGTCACTCCATCTTCTCTGTCAGATTTGCAGAAGGGTTTGTGTACCGAAAAACCCACCTACACTTTCTAGTTGTATCAGCCCAATAAAAAACTGATCCTCTGCAACACATCTTACTTCACTGCTTCCCTCCATCCTTGTTTCTGTGGATATTTCTTCCTTTTAGTATTTCAGAGACAGTATTTTCTTCATTTTGCAATTCTAATCTGGACTCCAGCTCTGGACGTCTCATAACTGTAAAAATGGCCCGACTCTTTCATTGTGTTCAGACACCACATGCTCGGTACTACTGATGTTTTTAAAAAACATTATAAACCTGAGTTATGAAATAGTCCATAAGGGCCACTTAGGTAAATAATATTACATGTAGCTAATGGGCCAATTGAATTTGTGATTGGATCCTTCTTTTAAGTGCTTTAGATCTTATTTACTAACAATGGCTGGCTGAGCACAGTATGAGGAAATAAAACTGGCTTTGTAAGGTTCTGCAACTCCTTTTCTTCTGCAGAGATACCCTCTTGTTCCATAAAATTGCTTTCTCTGTGGAGTTCAGTGGGAACTAGATTACAACCCTAAGTTTCTCTGCTTCTCATGTCTCTGCATCACACCACCAGAAGCAGAAATTTTTTCTGATGCTTTTAAATGTAAAAAGAGCTGTGACTGAATAAACATACAACCTTGGAAGTATTCGAAAATTATAAAATTGCAATGACCCTCTGTTTCCTATGGCTGTGCAAATTCCCTTTAGCAAAGGCCTGATGATTTCAGGAAGTTTATATTCAGCTTATAAGTTATATAAGATATATTATTCCCTGCAATAAGTGCTTTTCAAAGCTAGTATGGCTGCAGTGCAACACAAAAATGAGAAACAGACAGCTAATACAACTGAGGATGAGTAATCTAGTTTCACTGCCCAAGATGAGCAAAAGGGAGAGCACTAATAGCATATGTGATAAAAATGCAAGGCTGCAGTCATTCATGATTCACATTGGAGCATATGTCCTTAGAAGATGCAGAAAGAAATTCTCTGTAGAACATTTTGCACTCATCATCTCCTCAGGCACAGGTGAGAATCTGTGTAGTCCCTGGGGTGCAGCACATAAGCTTCTAATCTAAGCAGTGTTTGTAAAAGAAGACAAGCTCAAACTGCGGATTATAAAATTTACAGAAGCCAAAAGAAAATTCTTTGCCAGTAACTCAATATGCCACAATTTGACTCAATCCCAACTCTGCAGTTCTTAACTTCCTTGGGAGGGTGATAATTATCAAAGATATATATGTTTGATTTGGAAAGGCCAGCTCTTTGGTATAAGTCTCTTTCTCTGCATAATCAATTGATGAGTCATGACCAACTGCATATGGGAGAGATAGATATATGTATATGCATACATATATATGTCTGTGTGTATATATATGTATAGGTCTTCTCCATGGACACCCCCTTGTTGTGGGGGAGAAGCTTCTGTGTCCTTATGAGGTTGTGAGCTGTGCTGGCGGTGGTTTATGCCTCCAGTAGGGTCTCCCATGCTGGTCAGGTCTCAACTGAGGGTCAGACCAAGTGTGTCCTCGGGCAGGATGGGCTCGTCAGCCGCTCGGCAACCATCCTAGGAGAAGGACAACTCTGACTCCAAACCCGGGCAGATGGAGCTCGCTTAGCCCTGTAAGGCCATCCATCTAAGAGAAGGATACTCTAACCAAACCTGCATCCTGAGGACCTCGCTGTCACCATCCAAGCTTGTTGGGCCCTGGCAGATGAACCTCAGGAGTAAAGGGTGGGGCCATTTCTGCGCACGCTGTGCCTCACCTAAAATATCCACTGCACAGGCTTGAGGGATTCACCCACTTTTCCAAAGCCCTGCAGTGACAGGTGAGGGATGAAACGGCATGTGATGAGGGGCACTGGGAGCTGCAGACCCAACCCTGCATGCAGGAGGGTCAGGACATTGGTCACTCAAGACTGACCCTGGAGATGACAGTCTTGTTCGGCAGCATGCTGAATGACCAAGCAGCCTTTTTCAAGGAGACCACTGCTCGCTCCACATGGAGCGGGGCCTAGAAAAGGTGGCCTAACCAAAGCTCATCTCCACCCCTCACCCGGTTGGCGAACCACGGCCAACGGGCACCATCTGATGTGCTCAAACCAAGGCAAAGAGACAAAGGCACACACCTGCCTCCAAAGGTGTGTTCAAACTGACACTGGCACGTTGGCCACAATGCTGCTGCCTCCTTTGAAAACACACACAAAATCAGTCTTGAGGAGAAAAGACAATGCAGAGAGAACCATGCCTCTTCACTAACACCTATGGAGACTTTCTGCTGTGCCTTCTGCAACCAGACTTGCCTATCTCGCATTGGCCTTATCAGCCATCAGCGCTTGCAGCCAGCGTGGGTAGAGCCCTCCCAAAATCTTCATTTGCGAAGCCCAGTCATGATGATGACCTAGAGGTGATGTATATGTATAAATGCTCTTTGCTGGAAGCTTCAGCTTTGTTTCATCTTGCAAAGCAGTGAAGATTCACTGGCTCCTACAGGTCAAAGACAAGCAAGCTCCCTTTGCAATAGGATATTCTCCTCTATGTTTCCTCCACCAGTCAGAGCAGAATTCATGGACAGAGAGTTTGATATACTCATAGCTAGACTGGAGCAGAAGTCACAAATGCTTAGGACTAAAAACCAAGACACCTTGCCACAGCAGAGCTTCCCAAATGTATAGGGATAGGCTCTAGTGTAATTTTGATCCACACAAGGGATGGATTCCAGATGGACCCTTGCCCCAGTGCTGGCCTACAGGCACATTTCACATACACTGATGGGGCATTAATAAAGCTAACATTTCAGCCAAGCTCCTCAGCCATGCTGGCTGGGAATGGGGAGAGTAGCTCTTTAATTAAAAACAGATGTAAAACAGGCAGCTTTCCCTGCAGCACAGGCAGAGGGGTTATCAGTGCCCCCAAAAGAAAGAAACAAAGGTGAAGAAGCTGCCTGTTACCAACCTGCTGAAGCAACAGTGCATCCTGCATCTCCCTAGACTTCAATCAAGCCATTTTTGGCAGCAAAGTGCTAGCAGTGTGCAAAGGGCAGCTTGTTCTCACGGGTTCTGGAGTGGATTTGCAGTCAGGAGCTGCAAAGTGGTCCAGGGCAGAGGGGAGGGATGAGGACAGATCCCCTCAGAAGTGTGGCTGGCTGCACCCCTTCTGCCCCTCCTGCAGCAGGGCCCACAGTGCACACCTCTGCATGCCAGTCCTGTGTGTGAAGGGCTGTCAGAGCTCCCTGAAGAACTGCTCCTGGTGTGTGAGGACAAGCAACAAGCAGAACGGAGCTGCGTCACTGGGCTGTGCTGGTGGTGGCTGGGTGGCATCATCAGCACTTCTGATGCAGTCACTTTTGCCTGGGACAGCCTACTACCAGGGACTGACTAGTCTTGGCTCTGTTTCAGGTTAGACCAGAAATCCAATTTAGGTGGGCAGGGCCTTGGTGGGACTCACCCCCTCTACTCAACCATCTTACTGTCGTGGTTTAATCCCAGCCAGTAACTCAGCCCCACACAGCTCCCACTCAGTCTTGGTGGGAACAGGGCTTCTTCATTCCCTATTAAATGAGTTGACTTCTACTTCTATTGTTTCTTTCAGGGGTGATAGATATGTGTCTGTTTGGTGTGTTTCCCCTCTCTTCTCCTTGAGGGTGAAGCATAATACTGAGCAGTGTTTGGCAGGTGTTGGACAGGGGTCAGCACAGTGAGTTGGGTCTCTCTGGAATAGCCACAGCCATTTTTCACCTGTTCAAACACTTTATCACTTCAGCAGGATCCTGTATTTGTTCAGGAGCAAAGTTCCAGACCATTGATGCAGACTCTTTGGTGCTGCTATAAGGCAAATGCTGATGCTTTTTGCTGGCTCTGGAGGAGCAGAATTACCCTTTCTCCTGCATGAAAAATGCCAGGCCAGTTCCAATCTTCCCAGGCAGCAGAGTTCAGGCAGTGTAAGGCAGGAGCCTTGATCTTACAGTATCCTGATGCTGACACACAGACAACCAAAGTCCCTTGCAGTAAATTGTAAATGAGACAAGGGATGGCACAGACCCAAATTACTAAGATGCAGTGTAGCCTGTAAAGGAGTTCTGGGTCAACTGTGAAGGGCTCTGGCTCAAAGCTGGGAATGTAGGACTAAAACACCATTTGGACAAGAGGCATTGGCTGTTCTGAGAAGCCAAAAAAGGGATACTGTGGACTATCTGTCCAGTTCAGAGGCCGCCTCGAGTACATTCCAAACCTCTCTACAAGACCAAAGTACATAAGTCACCAAACAGTTTAAATCTCACTTTGAATGCCATTGCAGCCCTGCCTCATGACTTTTATCCCAGGTAACACCCAGAAACCAATGCGTAATCACATTGTTTTGGATGCAAGGGTTAGAAAGACCATCTTCTTCAGCTGATGCTTTCTCTAGGAACAGCACTGGAATGGGCAGTTGCAGCTCCTGGAAGCAGATGATGCACTCAAGGGCTGGAGCAGCATGGATCTGATCCATTCCTAGGACTGCCAAAATTACAAGAGGTTCTTGCTGTTCCCTGTCTGGCCAGGACTGAGTGAGGCAGAGAATGGAGTCTGTAAGCAGTACTCTCACTAAGCAACGGAATTTTGGAATGGTTTGAGAGAAACTGTGATTTAAGATGTTGTGTGGTTTCACACAGACATACATTAGTTGGCAGTGCTCCCTTTCATTGTCCCAGAACTCAAATGACAGCCCAGAGTCAGGCCTCTGGCACTGTCTGGGACAGGAGATGTACTGAATTCTGTGTTTCCAACAAGACCTGAATCATGAAATTAAGGTGTCAATGGAAAAAAAAACCCCTTTGGCCTCTCAATATTCTCACCTGACAATAACAACGCACAGGACAGCTACTCCTTGTTGCTGTGTCTCACACACAGCCTCAACAGCTATGCAGAACAGTCAACCCTTGGCATCAGGGCATGCAGCACCCTTGTCTATCTCCAGCTCTGCCAGGAGGCTCTTCAGGGAGTGTAGGTATGCCAGATTTGATCTCATCCGTCCTGAAAGCAAGACACAGCTTCCAGCATGTCTTAATGGGAAGGATAACAGCAAAAGCCTCTGCTGTTGGGCCAACTGCAACACTCCTACTTGGGAGACAAAGGGCAGGGGGAAGTATTGACCCATTCATGGAATATTTCAGTATTATCTCAAAAAAAAAATAAAATCAGTCTGGGCTGCTAAGACTATTAAAGTTATTAAAATGGTGATGGAATGGCTGCAGCACATGCTTTTAGCAGCTATCACAGTGAAGTCTTTACAGTTTGTAATTGTCCCACTTCTTTCCACACAGCCATGATGCCACTGAGAATAAATAAAAATGTACCACTGTGAGGAGCTTAAAAAAATCCAAGCAACTTCGAATATATTCCTAGTATGTATCTTTGCAAATGCAGGCAGAACAGAAAGCTCGTTTGGTCTGCCCGACATCATTGCTCTGTCCTCTACTCTTTTGAGATGGGCTATCTATTAATTTTCCACCATTTAATAACAAAAAAGAGATGCCAATTGAACTGAGAAATACTGTCAAGCACGCAGCCCTGTTGTCTTACCTCCTAATGCAACACTAATATAACACGGCACCATTACCATCTCAATGTCCGCTGCTTCTGTGCCTGCTGCTTGTGATCTCTGCCTGCTGTAGCTATTGAAGTAGAGATTTTTTTTGTTCCAACTCTGGCTCAACCAGCGTAGTAATCATTGCTTCAATCAACAAAGATAATCTTGGAACATCACGTCTAGGAGAGCTGTACAGATTGTCAGATCTGACCCAGCCCAGTTGAAGTGCAATTTAACCATCCAGTCACAAAAGGAAAAGACAAGATGATGGCACAGTAGTCAGAGGAAAAGGCAGTGGCAGCAAGCTCTGAGCAACTAACAGTGATGGTTTAGGCCTTTTTTCTCATCCAGTAATGGGTGGATTTATTAATGATTAACAGTTACCACTTCTGAACAAGCTCTGTGGAGCTGTTTTCACTGACACCCATGTAAAAATACAGTCAGGACGCAGCACGTGCAGCTCCATCACCTGCAGCCCCTGCACTGAGTCTCCAGAGCTACTGTGCAACAGTTACTTTTCCTCTAGCTCCATTTTGGGTTTGTTCCCAATTCTGTCATTCTAACCAGACTGGAGATCTCTGGAGGGAAGAGGAAAAACTCAGGTGCTCAATTATCGAATAAATGCTTTCCAATTGCAAAATAAAAGGGCTATTTTAGACAATATTATGTCCACCTGCATCACCTTTTGGAGATGAAAAAGTGCCAGACCCATGAATTCTGAGTTTTCCTGAGTTAAATTCCAAACCATGGTAAATACGGAGGAATTAAAAGCCAAATTCATTGCACCTGCAGAATAGCAGGGAAAGGAGGACAAGGAATCTGTTTCCCATAGGCAGCAAGCAAACCACTTGCATTTTGCAGTCGTTTGCAAAAATGGGATCAACACGAGAGCACCGGATGAGCAAGGAGTGGCTGCCCCACTTCTATGGGGGAGCTGGTGTCTGTCAGTGACACCTGTATGCATGCTGTGGAAAGGGAACAAGCTTTCAGAAATCCCTCCTTTCCAAAACTTTCACAGGAGAAAGGTTTTTCGAGGGCTTCCAGGTGAAAGAAGAAAAATCTGAAAAATCCAAATATTTGAAGTACTTAGAGAAGGTGACTGATTTGTATACAACACAGCTTCGTGTGGGGAGATTACCCACCCCTTCACCACTTCCAACCCAACATGGGGGGATTACCTCTCCTGCATCAACTTCAGCTGATGTAGGACACAGTCTCCCCTCTATGCAGCTTCCCCACAACCTCAGACCCTGTCTAGTTCCAGCACACTTCACCAGCAAATCCTGCCATCTGAGCCACCTGGATGGTTATAGAGCTGAGAAAAAGAAACATTTCTGCAACCAAAACGTTTCACTGAATGTGATTTAAAATGATGGACACTAAGCATTACAAACTGCAACAGCAGGGCAACTGCAGTTTGTCTCAGTCACGGTTTTGCACAAGTCAGCCCTGGTCCTAACATTCTTCACTGCTACTTCTGCTGAGACAGTTCCTTGACAAAACAACTGCCTTGGCTGTGCAGTGAAGCAGGGTATTTTATGGAGAGGTGGAAATGCCATACAGAAAAGAGAAATCTTCATAGAAAGAATGTGCGAGGGAGCTCCTCCTGACAACGATAATAAACAGAATAGTCTGCAGATAAAGAAGCAAAGACAAAACCTCGTTCATTAAAATAGCTCAGGGAAGACTCTAGAACTGGACAGTTTTTGAAGACACACAGAAAAGCTGCAGGCAATAAAAACACATTCATATTGTTCTCAAGAGCATTAAGCAGGCAAATTCAAAAGATGCCCAAAAAGGCTGCGCAGACATAAAGCAACTTGGAAGAGGAGTAACACTGTTACACTGCTTGTAAGTGAAAAAGTGCATAGAATCAGGTATTTACTTCTATTAATGCCCTGAAAATGTTCCTGAATAATATATCCAGTATAAAACTTGCCTGTTCAACCTCCAGATCATTCCTATAAAGTCGGAGATCTGGGTCAGAGATCTGTAGGAGTAACCATGTTATTTCTTAATGTCTGCACACACACTTTGTGGCCTCAGGCTACCAGCAGTAACACCCAGCTTTTACACAGCTTTTTTTGTCACAGATCTAAAGGTACTTTTAAAAGGATAAAGAGCATTCATTTTCTTGTTGTGTGGACTGAAAACCGGCAGCAATCAGAACTTATTGGTTTCATCTTCTTGTGACAGCAAGTTATAACCTGCCAGAACTACCCAGAAATACTGATACACACAGATATTATACAGATACACCTTAATAGGTGTAATGGATCTTCAGTGCCTACTGAGCCAAGTCCAATGCCAGAGCAATCTGGAGTCAGAGTGCTCCAGGGGAGCTGTGTCACTGAGCCCCTCTGGAGGGATGGGAAGTGCTTTTCCCCTGCCCTCCTGCTGCCTCCTGTACAAAGAGAGCCAAGCAGGAGTTTTGCCCACACCTGACCCTCACCATACAGGCAGCCACAATGGTCAACAGCAATACTGTGGTCTCTCTTCCCTGGACTCATGTCTGAAGTCTGTTGACATCCTTCTGCCCCATGATCTGACAGTAGGAGCCTTCTGGCACCCTCTTCCAATCTCACAACAGTGACCTCCCTCTCTTGGGACTCATGCTGATGGAGGGCAGTAGTTCTGTTCTGTGAAAAGTTGTACAAGAAGTGATGATAAAAACCAGAAATATCCAACCTTATCAAGGAAAAACCTTATTTTTAAATATCCCACAGAGCTACTCTGTCATATACTGAAAAACCTGCAGGACACTATCTCAGAAACCAGTTCTTGGCCTTTCTAATGGGAACTTCTCATAGGATAGGTACAGAATGCTTTCTTTTCTCCCCGAGCTCTTGACATAATACATTAATGTCATTGCTTTTTTCCTTCTGTATTTTCTTTCATCAAGATACTATTCTGAAATTTTCTTTGGGATTTAATCTTTCACTTTGCTTCCCTGTTCATTTAAGTACCTCAGCTTTCAAGAGACATCTGAGGTGAGGCTCATCAATTTTTCTTCAGAAGAATTTTATTTGGTATGCTCTGGGGTTTAGGCTCAGCTGCAGTACAACTGCAGGGGGTTCATGCTTAAATTGAGCTCCATTCCTCTTGCTGCAGGAGTGAGCCTATGCAAAGGAAATGCACAAATCCATAAATAAGGCTTGGCACGATTTCGCCGCTCTGCTTAATGCCGACATTTTCAATCTCCGTTTTCCTAAACCTCTTGCTTCCAAATTCCTGCAGCTGTTAACCTGTTAATTCTGTTCTCAGTGAGTTTAGTCATATGTATTCTCAATTATGCTACTGAAGAATAAACTACAAGGTTACTGTTTTTCAAACCTTAAAAAGAAAACAGTTAACAAATACCTTGTCCCTGGGTCTGTCTTCACTGTTGGACCCACAGACCAGTACAGGGCATTATTGTTTTCTCTACTAGATTCTCTTGGGAGGACCCTTCCTCCCTCCTCCACCTCTCAGCCTTCTCTGGACACAGTCTCACTTTCTCCTTTTCTGTCTGATCTCTGTTGAGATGAAGATCTCTCAGTTTAATGAAAATCACCCCCAAGGTGGTAATTACCACAGCTCACTCGACTAGTTTTCTTTTCCTCTCTTGATATTCATCTCCTCTCCCCTCCAAGTCTCTGCAAAGGCTCCTTGCTGCTGTTCCCTTCCGGATAGCCCTCACAACTGGTGTCTGGAACCTGCCAGAAGTTTCTGGGGTGCCTCTGTCCCCCTCCTGTCCCTTGTGCATCTCTCAAGATTCTGTCAGGCAGGAGAGTTGTAATTCTGGCAAAGGAATGAGTCATGAGACAATGTGTGGTCCCTACACGACAGTATGCATGGCCTCTCCTTTCCATGCATCCTCAGTTTTACCCACTGCTCTTCTGCTCTCCCTGAACATTACCTGGTTTGTATTTTCCTGGCATCTCCATAAAATGTAGGTCAGCTCATGGGAGATATATATCCAAATTGTGATTTATTGCACACGAAAGGAAGAGAGACCACTCAACCTGTGAAGAAAAGTGACTAATGGCTTAATTTACCCAAACAACATCTACCTGCAGAATGTTCTTGGCTGCTTGGTGTTTCTTCTGATCTGTGCATTCCTAATAAAGGATGTGTTTTTTACGCACCCGTCTGCCCTGGATGTCTTCACAGAGCTGCTAAATCGCTGACATACTTGTAGGGGATCATTCTCACCATCTCCTTGACAAGGTAGTGTTGTTTCTTACAGGACAGATGCCTTACAAGATACACATCTCTGCCAAAGGAGCAGCACTGCACTGTCTGTAAAGTGACTCTGAAAGCAACTATTATGGCATTGAGAATGAGAATAAACCACGGCAAGGAGAAGGCCATGTAAGCAGCATCACTCCCAGCAGTGTATCAAGGAGCTGTGTCTCCCCAGGAGAGCAGTTTTCCCCAGTGTTCTGTGCTCTCCATAACTGCTCTCAGTCTGCACGACTAGACTAGACTATAGTCTTGCCACGCTTGTCACTTCCTTGGGAGTCTAGCCACAGTTGCTGTGGTTTATTTTCAGCCCCGAGCTTTGGGAGTTCAGTAATTACATGAGAATGTGTCCTGGGGGGGGAAAAAAAGCTTCTAGCCTCTAGGGTGTGAAATCAAGAGTGTGAGTCACTGAGTGAACTTCATTGATGCAGAAACCAGACAGAAAGTGTCCCACATTCTTTAGGTTTAAAAATCTCTTAACTTCAAGCCAAAATTTGCAGATTTGAGGTATGAGGCAGAGAGGGTATAAATGGGCCTTGGAGCACATATACTTGGCAATACTTGAATCACAGAACATCCTGAACTGGAAGGGACCCACAAGGATCATCAAACTCCAATTTCTGGCCCTGCACAGAACACCCCCAAAATCCCACCCTCTGCCTGAGAGCACTGTTCAAATGTTTCCTGAACTCTATCAGGCTCAGAGTCATGACCACTGCCCTGAGGAGTCTGCTCAATACTATGGCTGCTTGATTTGGGGATGCCAGATCTTCTCTGCAGGCCACTGCACCTCCTTCTCTGTAAGCCCTTTCCAGGCTGAAAAAAATCCAGCATCATCTGTGCAGCAAGGGATGTTTTTGTGCTCTGCTCTGGTACCAGGCAGGTCAGGGTGACAGGAATTTTGTACACTGACTCAAGCCCACACACTTCAAAGATTGCCAGCTCTGCCATTTATAAAGCTAAAAGGCTGTCACCACTCAATCTACTCAGTGCAGAAGCATCACAGGTATTCTCAATGAAGACAGCTTTGTTAGTCCATTAAATCATGCCATCTCGTTATCATACATCCCTGATCACATGTAGCGACAGAGGATCCCTTTGACTCCACCGATTTAACACAGCTTTTGGCAGAGGAGAAATGCATTTCTATACATGCCTACTTGCAGCCAAGGCCTGCTAAAGCTTCTCACCTGCAAGACACCTGTATCTCTGCCACAGAGAGCTTAAAATCAGCTAAGAAAATATGTTACAAAGTAGACAGTTTTATTTAAGTAGTCATAACTCTGGCTACAGACAGAAACGCAAACAGCGCAGATATTACCAGACAAGGCGCTATTTTCAAATACCCTCCTACTGCAAATCCCAGCCTACTAGCACATCTGGTTAGGGGTCCCTGAAAAATAGAAAGTATCACCCTCATTTTCTAGGTAAAGCAAAGCAGGAGACACTGTCAACTTTGGAGAGAATATCTAGGGCCTGAAAGGAATCTCATTCCACTCCACACCTTAACTGAACAGCGTGTTGGAAGGCTGCAGAGCAGAGTAAGACTTCCCTACTGATGCTTTCCCTACTGATGTTTTCACTCAAAGAACTGGAGCAGCAGATGTACAGTGATGATGCACTGTTAGTCTCCTCTGACAGGCACTGTTCATACAAATCCTCATTTTCTTTTGCTTTCCTCTTGCTCTTTTATCAGAAAGCTTCCATCCTCAAAGACTGTAAAGAATCTGAAAATTCAAGCATCTGATACTTAGACAGCTACAGGAGTTAGCAGACACCCTGGAAAGGAACAAAAGGCTCAGAGAGGTTTGAACAGTTTCATCCTTCTCAGTGAGGGATTAATCCTGAGGTACAACCACTGTTGGTCACAATTCCAGTCCTTACACATGAGAGGAGATGAGAAGTTACCGATTTCCTTTATTTATCCTTCAGGCCTCCATGCTTGGGTGATGTTTGGAGACACCCTCACCTATTTTGCCCCACCTAAAAGGAGCTACTGAATAAAATTTGTACAAGAAGTGAGCTATGTTTAAGGTGTTGAGTGAAACACAGGAAACACACAGAGTTCAAGTCATGACGCAAACTGCCAGAGGGACCACTGCAGCCGTCAGCCGTCACTTGGACGCGGTTTCACCTGGCATATGTTACTTTATAGAGCACTACCTGGAGAGGCACATCCAGCTTTTGCTTGCTCAGGTTGACCCCTGTTCAAATTGTAGTCCTCCCTTCTGAGAGCTATTTCCAGAGAAGCTGGACTTCTGACATTGTCTAGAGGAAGAAGTGCCAAGCTGAGATCCCCACTGCACAGCCACCTGAGGCTTAGCTTTCGGTGCACCCATAAAGCTGTCAGGAGGGCTGAGGACGACCAGAGAAGCAGCACAACCACGTCAGGAAAGTTTTTCACAGATGATTAGTTCGGTGGCAAAACAAGCAGAATTAATGTGTGGGAAATTATATTTTAGTTCCCAGCTCTACCCTGACTCTGGTTTCTTGCGTCAGCTATGTGAAGGGTCTCGTGGCACCCACCAGAATGCAGGCTGTTATCACAAAGTACACTCCATCACGTGCGGCAAAATGAAGCACGGGCAAAACTCTTGAGGTGCCCGAGAACTCTGGGGTTGAAAAGCAGTCAGGACTCCAACTGGGAGTTTTAGCAGCAGCATTTGATCCATCTGGTAGCCACATCCCAGTGACATGGCAAACTGGGGATTTTTCCACTGCCTTTCTGGTGCAGCTTAGGTCAAGCAGCTTTTCAGATCTACACCTCTGCTTCTCTCATTTGTATTTAAGGACATCACTGGTGGGTACAAGTAAGGGCACCAACAGGCCCCAGTCTTGGTTGCTCTAACAGAAACATATTTTGTTTCTGGAATTCATTTTTTGCCTTCTTCCCAGCTTCAATAAATTTCACTGCACAGTTCTCCTTTTCAAGATACTGTCAGCACTCTTCTTTCCAGATACATAAAAGCAGATAAACTGTCTGACTGAAAAACAGATACAAAAGGCTAAACCCATACTGTGTAACAAACAACTGGCATATATATTAAATTAAGATCTGGGGATTTTTTTCCTTACCCTTTCAATGGGCATTGGCATAATGACCATGTAGGGGGTTTTTAAGCTCTACAGTTAGTTTTACACATTTTCTTGTTCATCTAATTAGCTGTTAGCATTCTCGAACGTTGTCCATTAAATTTTATTACCCACAATCAAGTTTTCAGGCCAGAACAGCAAAAATTATTGCAAAAGCAGTATCCATGGAAGACATGTTACATGCAGCATTGGAAGGGAAAATCTGGACTTTCCTCAAATTCTGAGATTTTTCGAGACAGACTGCATGACTGATTAAAATACTGAGTCTGATTTTGCTTCTGTCCCAAGTCTAACATAAATTCTTTGATGTTTTAGGATCACCCTACATCCCTGCTAGCTTAATTGCATACAAAACTTAATTTAGATTCACCCAAAGTATTTAGGTTCACAGTTTTCTCTAGACCTCATTTTTCAGGTCCCTTTCTGTAACTATACCAAAGCAGTGGCTAATTACAGCTAGTGTACGCATGAGAAAACAAAATGAAACCAAACAAAACCATTTTTTACTCTGGTGAACCAAGGGCAAATTCTTTTCAACATACTAAGATTATGCTCCTTAAACCCTGTGTTCTGAAGTGCCATCATGGACCAGAAATATCTTTCTGTTACTTGTAGCCTAACTATCTTTCCTCAACTTCTTCAGCCTCTCTTTCTCTGAGATTTCCATCCCCTGCCCATCAATTACGTTTGCCAGCAGAGCTCTCGAGTGGGAAACCAGATTCAGCAACAACTTTCCTGTCCCCTTCTCCACTTTCAGGAACCCTTCTATTGTTTTTCAGCTGGATTTTGCTGCCAGTAAAGACTTCTCACTTCTGCCTAAAATCCATTAGGCAAATCACTTGCAATTTGCTTTCCTCACATACCTTTGGCCCAGGTCTGGCTCTTTCCTCTCAGAGCTATTTTCAGAGCTGCAGTTTATGTCCATCTTTACTGATTTCTAACCAAAACACAGCAGAGTAGACCTTACTACCAGCAAGGATCTCTGACAACCACAAATGCTGTTCTCTCATGCCAGACCAGCAGCCTGCACACATATTCTCCAGCTTTCACACGGGCATATGCAATCATGGAAAACCACAGGGCATCAGCCCACAAAGGGTTCCCTGGTTTTAGGTAGTGACAAAGTTAGCTATTTATCTGTTTGGCTCTATCTATGTGAGCATAAGTTTCTCCTCACAGTGAGCAAGGGATGCTGCTGCTACTACTCATCCTACAGATCCCAGGGCAAGTAACTACTTCACTTCTTTGTCAGCCTTTCACCTTGCAAGAGGGTGTTTCAGCTGGAAGGAGAATCAGTGCAGCTTTTAAATGTCTCAGTTCAATCTTGTGCACTCATAAATTTCTCCTGTCTCTTAAAAGACATACTCAGAGAATTCTGCAATTAATTCATTCCATGTCAGCTTAGTAAGTGTCCCCTCTCTATGTGTTCCTTAGAAATTACTTGAACACACAAAATGTTGTTTTTCTTCCTGGTCACCTCCGTATGTCCACTGGAGGATGAATGATGAAGAACAGGAGGGCTATAAGCCACATAAGCTCTACCCATATTATGGTGAATACAGCTCTTCCCTCTGCCCTGGTTTTGCTGCAAGCTCTACCTTAATTATTTAAATTTCAGCTTCCTTCTGCTGAGCCAACCAACCCTGGCACACTGCTGTGCATCACACCTGCACCAGCCATGTCACTGTTGTATTTGCCCCAACAACACCTGCTTGTCTCCTATCCACACACTCCTGGCAAGGAGAAGATGGCACTGCAGTCCTTGTACCTTTCCCCAAGGCCAGGCCTGGAGGCTCCAAGTGCCATTTATTCACAGCATGCATTTTGGAGGCACTCCAAGTTGCAGATGCTTTTCTGTCTCTATTTTTTCCTCTTGGTACTCTGGATTTTATTTCATCCCTGAGGTGACACAGAGCAGCCCACCCTTTCTCAGTCATGGATGACTTATTTTCCTTAGCAAAATCAAAATGTTTTGCTAAGGGTATATTCTGGGCCTTGAAATAGGCTTTGGTGGGATTTTTTTGATGAGGATTATTACCCATTTTCCCTTTATTTGTGCTTTGAATCTTCTGTTCTTATAATGCCAGCAGCACACAAAGTCACTCTGAATGTGCTGGGTCAGCTCAAGTGAACAGTGTCTCACTTGCAACTGAGATGCCCAAAAACCTGCTCAGCAACTCATACTCCCAGTCCCAAACCTCTGTTGACTTAACCAAGAATCCACACATCCCCTTCAAGGGGAACTATAGGAGTTAAGGGTCGGGGTGGAAGAAATTGGACTTCTCCAAGAATTCCCTTGCATTATTTTGGGAGACCTACTAAGGCCACTTATAAACCCTTAGCAGGACAGTCGAGACTGTAACACAGTGACTAACTGGTTCCATATTCAGGTGGAAAAAAATCCAGTGCTGTCCATACATTTTCCAAATTTCCTTCTGGACTTCAATATTCTATGAAAGAAAATGAGGGGCAGTGAAAGCTCCAGGGATGCTGCATTCCTGCCAAGGATCCCACAGCCTGAGCTGTGCAAAACACATGCAAACACTGCACCAAAATCTATGCCACAGACAGCGAGTGCAAAACTGGCATGAAGCGTTCAGCACACCACATGTATGTCCTCCTTAAAGCCTGGAAAAGGTGAAACTACTTAAACAAACAAACACACACACCTCATCCCTCCCCAGGAGAGAAAAGCTAAGGTTGCCCACTCTGGTTTGTGTAGCACTGGACAAGAACAAGGCTCCCAAAGCCACGGTCCCAGCCACAGGGTCAACCAGCTCCCAAAGCTGCTGCTGCCAACAAAGCTGTTTGTTTGCACCACGAGGCTGAACAGCAATGACATTTCTGTTGCAGTGCAGCAAAGGGTTAGCACTTGCATAAGCTGATAAATGCAAACTCAAGGTGACTCTGTGTATTACATTAGCATAGGACTGCAAATCCTGGAGCGCACAGCAAAGTGTAAGTGAGCAAGAAAAGCAACTACAGTGTTTCAACAAAATCATCACAGGGACAATCCTTCTTTCTCATGCCTAAAATGCAGGACATCTCAGAGCATGTTTGCAGTTTGCTCGGGGCAAAGACACCAAACAAACCAACTCAAAGGTACAAGGGATGAATACTGCCTGCTAGAGATACCACCTACATCATATTATTACTTTCCATTAAACTGAATAAAAATACCCAGGTTCTGGAAACACTGTCTCTTTGTAACACCTGCATGATTTGATGAATAAATGTTTTAATTAACTGCCTTTTTTATAGTAGGCTGTAATAACATTTTGGGAAGAAGTGAGGAGCTGATAGTTGGCTTTGAGATTTCAAATAACCTTCCTATTTAATTCTGTATATATTTATATGTCATCTTAGTGCAAGAAAATACTTAGAGCTCTCCTTATAACTTCCTTTTTTATTTTCTTTTCTAATGTTAGTTATTTACTATGCTCTTCCTTCACATTGTTTCAGCCAAAGCAGAGTCAAGTTGTTCAAATGCACCTTATGCAGTCTTAATTTCATTTGCTTATGCAGATTCACTTGTCTTGCTGACTTCAGTGACATAAACGCTAATTGCACAGGTAAAACTGAAAAGAGAAGACACTATCCTGAACTCCTCTATGCTTCATTGCACCCATGATGCCATGGACTAGACTCTCTAAATTAAAACTCTCCTCTAACTCAGCAGGGAAGGTATTACAAAGCTTTGGTAGCACATCAAAGCATCTCTGTGCTTTGCTTCCCATCTCATGTCCCACCAATGAGGTCTATGACATGCTGTTATCAAACTTCTTCAGTTCTCAGCCCCAAAACCTGCTGCATTTTGACTTAGTCTATTGTCATCCACTTCTGGGCTTTATCTTTCCTCCTCAGCAGCCCCCAAAAAGTGTAAGAGCAGAGAACAGTGCCACTGTAGGAGTCTGTCTCTACCCATGTCACCAGTGTTTTGTTGAGCTTGGATGTGCGCAGTTTCAGGGGGAGCTTTAGAACCAAATAAAGCACAAATTTGTAGGACCACCTCCTGGTGCCTTATACATCTATATGCAGAAACAGGGTTTCAGGTAGTGGGGAACATTGGAGGGGACTCAGCAAAATCTGTATTGAAATTATCCTGGAGGGTAAAGATGTTCAGGTTGTGGCAAATTCCTGAGCAGTAATAAATAGACACAGGATTCTTTCCTGCGACAATCACGTGCTGTTGAGTTTTAATAGTTCCTATTGGGCTAAGTCTATGTTTTCCTGCCTCGTAACATCTCCCCAGCAACCCAGACATGAAAAGCACTGACAGCAGTGCTACAAACACATCCTGGCTGCTCTAATGCCAATAGATCACTGGGTTTCCACTAGCAATTCAACAGTTCCCATGGATTCAAGTGCAAAGTGCAGTCATTCTCCAAACATCTATGAAAATGGAGAAAGTCCATCCAAAAAACTTTCTGGTATTCAAACACCCCCCGGTGCCTTGCGCATCTCCAGCACACAGATGTGGTCCACCTAGGCTAGACAAATTCTGCAGTCTGAGGAGGCTGTCTACAGAGTTCATTTTTCAGGTGCAAGACATTTTCCTTAGTACCAGGCTCCTGCTCTTGATAAGGATAATTGATCCATATGGATTCAACAGGAGTGCTAGGTGAAAAACATTAGATTAGTCTTCTGGTTCCGAACCAAGATAATAAAAGAATGAATTCAAAAGAGGTGCAAGTAGGTCTACTTATGTGCTGGTTAATTTGGGAACAAACCAGTAATTTTGTACAGGATCAGTTATCCATAATATTTATCTTTCCTATAAAAGACTTTACTTCCACTGAAGAATGGCCCATATTCATCACTTTTCACATCTGAGGTCTCAATTCTTTATGACTCGATTCCCAATTTAGTACTCACAAAGGTAGATTCTATATGGTGAGACCATAAAAGATGATTAGAACAGGAATCCATCCATAAAAAAATCTACACAGCACATTGGTACTCCTCATGTGTCCATATTATTAGTAGCACACTGCTGTTTGCCTCTGAACCAATAAACTGAACTCTGGGACAGCTCTGTGTGCACAGTATCAAGGAAGGAAAAGACCTAGCTTTGACTTCTCAATCTTGCATGATCATAGGCATACTGCTGTGTTTCTCTTTCCTTCTCTGCAAAATGAGTGAAAATGTTGCTAATCTGCCCTAACTCTACATTAAAAGGCTCAATCCCTAAAGCCGATTTAAACAGCAACAGCAATATGGGGACAGTAATAATGCCATTTAACATACTTTGGATTTTCCAGCAATGAACAAGAACTGAAAGCCTAATTTGACGTGGGGTTTTTTTGGTTTTTTTGTTTTGTTTTGTTTTGGTTTTTTGGGAGAGTTTTTGTTTGTTTGTTTGTTTTTTAACTCTGCATTCTCTTCATAATGTGTCAACATTTAAGCACAGCAACATGCTACAGCCCAGGACTCACTGCTCTGTATCTGCTGTGTCTGTGTGCCCCAGAATGTGCCCACTCAAGCCTGGTAATCCCTTGAAAAGGGAGGAAAACCCAGGCTGCAACGCGTGCAGCAGCACTCAGATTGCCAGGGCTACCAGAGGGCATCTGAACAGAGCAGGCTCTCAGGCTCAAGCATCAGTGCCTGGATCATGCAGAAGAACTTGTGGCTGCCCAAATTCCCCTGCAGTCCTCACAGGAAGTGAGAGACCAGTCTATAAGCCATCACTGGCAAAAACATGTTTCGCCAAACATCCAGAAACACGAGAGCCATTTCTAGAACCTCAATCAGGGTCTGAAATGCCCATAAATCAGGGAAAAAAATCCATCTAAGAAGGTAATTGCTGTGAATAATCTGACTGGAGTAGAGATTTGACATGTGTTTGTGGTCTTATCCTGGTTCAAATGTAGGAACGACCAGGCTCAGGATCTTCTCACAGTACCACAGCCTCACTACTCCAAGTCTGGCAGTTAAAGGGCTTCAGCCAAGCAGAATAACCAGATGACATTAACTCTGAAAGAGAACTGCCATGAAAGGGGTTCTGCAGCAGCACTGCGGGCATCACACCTCTGTGACTCTGTCTGCAGCAGCTCCTTAGTTCCCTTCACCTCGGCCTGTCACAGTGCAAAGAGACACACTCAGCTTCTACTGAGCCACTTGTAACTCGATGTTTTATGAGGGCTGAGCCTGAACACAAGCCCAAACCTCTGGGCTGAGTTAGCCTCTATTCTGGGAGGGACAGAAGGATACTTCTGAAGAGGTCACCTTCACAAGTCACCTGCTGTGCTGGGGCAGGCAGGTGTCCCTGCTCCACATACACACCTCCGGTCACTGAGGAGAAGCTCAGCATGCAGAAGCAGAAGAAAAAAGACTCTGACTCTAAAAAAGCAAACAAAAAAAGCCAGTCCCAAAATTGCCTGCTCTACATAAGTCAGTGCCACAGGAGAAGAAGCTTTGTTACCAGTTGATTTTTGCAAGAGAGAAAGATTAATCCCCAATGTGCATGGGAAGGTCATGGCAGCAACCCTGCGTCTTCATTACACCCCAAATACCTCACCATCAATTTTCGTGCCATCAGCTATTGTGCCTTAAAAAGGAAAGAAACTGTTCAGAGGACAGTTCTCTGAAATAAAACATTGATCTTCATGCCCAGATCCAAAGCTCAATAAAGTCCGTGGGAATTCTTCCATTTCCCACTCCTGCTTCCCTGCCCACCTCAAAGGTCCAGAGAGGCCCTTCACTTTCCACCCGCAATTATCTGTGCCCAGTCCCCGGACTGGTGAAAAAGAAGGGGCTAATTAGAGCAACATTTTCCTTCAGTGAAGCAAGAACTGGGAATTCTGAGAATTTAACTCAGCCTTTAACTGTAAATGTCCCTGACCAGGGAACAGGCAGAGCTAACAATTCTTGACAAATCTTTCTTCCATACAAAAAGACTAAACAGACTGTGACCCAGGCCCACCCTTGTGTTGGCTGACTGAATCCCAGCCTTCCCTTCTTTCTGCAGTTCTCTGCTGAGCAATTTAACTACTAAGGTCTTGGATTCTCCAGGTACTCCTTTTTGCATAAATAATTATGAACTTTGGGAGTTTGGTGACTGAAGAATGGAGTGACATTTTAGGAATATGTAAGATTTTTGTGGGAAGAAACCCTCTGTTTTCTGCTTTGTTCTATTCATGAGTACAATCCAATCTTTGGCAAAATCAGGAGACAAATCAGAAAGATTTGCTAGTTGTTTGTGTGATGCAACCTAGGCCATAGGTGTATGCCAGTGCAGATGAACTGTTTTTGACTGGAGATCGTCCAGAAACTCTTCTACGAAGATCTTGAAGACTTCCAAGACACCTTTTCCTTTCATCCACTGCACCATCCTGCATTACTTTCAGCCAAGCCACTCATCAACTCCTTTCTCTTTTCAACCTATTTCAGTCAACCAGGGATTCATGTGGCTTCTGTGGATAGAAGTGGGTCTATTTTTGAGAGGGGTGTCTACCCTCCCTGATTCTGTTTTATGCCAATAGCTAATGTGATGGCTTGTTGACTGCTGATATTCCTACCCATGTCTTTGACAGGCAAGGCTCCCACTCACCAGCTGCTCAGCCTGATGGATTAGGTTACAGACAGGGTGCAGGGAAAACTGCAGGAAATCATGTGGAAGCGAAGACGTTCCGTGTGTGCACACAGAGGCATGAGCTTACAGGGCTGTAACTCACCTTCACCATCAATCATTGGTGTAAACTCAGCAGTGTGCATGTGTGCACAGCAGCACCAATCCCTGAGCGTGGTGAAGAATGAGACCTGGGAAGATACCACTCCAAACTTGGCATGATTTCAAGATTCATAGAAACCCACAGACAAACATCAGAACATTTGCCCTAACAGTCCATAAACACACAGCTCCATGCCTAAACAAAGATGTGCATTTCAAGGCAGACACTCTGCTTAGACCTTGACTCTGAGAAGCCTGAAGCCCTCTTCCCAGCTGCAGAGCACCCCTGGTCTGGGTTCAGCCTGTGCCCCTTATGTCCATGGTACAGAGGCGTGAGGGTAAATCTTAGTTGGCTAATAAAGGGTTACACAGACATGCTGCAGGTGGCTGAGTGGGAGCTTGGATTCAGCTGGTTTGAGTTGCTGCAGCTGTACATGATAACAGAATGTTGTGATTAGAAAGGCATGAGAGAAGGTGTGGTTTTCCCTTAAAGAAGCAGCCAATAATATGCTTAGGTTGCAGAATATGTATTAGCTCATTATATGCCATATAAGAACGTAATGTGTGACTCAACAAACTGATACTTGCTGATCACTCATATTGAGAGAACAAGTCTCCCTCGCTGCGACACAGAGGCACAACTGGAGATCTGCCTGGAACAGTGACGAGGCCACGTGGTGCCTCTCTCATCTTGTGCATCGGAGCTGCCCATGAGGTGTCAGCTGGAACTCACAGGAGCTGCTCCCCCTGCCAAGGGATGAGAGGCTGGTGGAGCACAGGGCTGTGTCTGGGCAGCCTTGTTCCCTCCAGCAGCCCTTGTGGAGCCACTGGGCACAGTCAGCTCCAGGCAGGACTCTCACAGCCTCTCCCAAGAGGGAAGTTAGTCTTTGTTTTCTCGCTGAATAAATGGGATGTTGCAGAAGAAGCAAACTTGGGATGACTTTTCAGATACTTCAAAGCCTCAGTCTGCTCTTCCCAGACGAGGATCCACTGGCGGTATTACACAGAATAGAAAGACCTGGGTAAAGGATTTTCACTATAGCCTTAAATTTAATGCAGGGACTGTAAACTTTTCTTTTTGAAACATACTCTCTGCTCTCCTGCCCTCTTCCATAGATCAGGATTTACTTCTTTTGTCCACAAAACCCCTCCTCTGCAGTTAAAAAATCCCTCTTGCAGCAGATGCTTCTCTTTGAAATAGCCTCCCCAGCTGTTCCTTGGGGACTCACCTCAGAGCCCTTGTCCACTTCGTCACTGACCACGTCCCTGCTTTCAATGTGACCTCAGAAGGGCTGAAGAGTCAGTGAGGAGGCTCTGATGCCCTAGAAATCCTTATTCCTCTTGCCACTATTATGAACAATTTTAGGACATTAGGGCAATTCTGTAAACCTGGAGGTCTTTCCAACTGGAAACTTTCAAATATCCCAATACACAGAGATTTCCATTAACTGCAGCTCCAGGCTAAGCAAGAGATCAGCACCTCCATTTCATAACACAGCACAAACCAGAATGAACAGGACACAAAGACCAAATGAGAGAGTGGAATTATATTTCATCTTCTTGTCCCAAGCAGAGCCCTGAGCCCCTCATGGCTTCATCTTCTCACTGGTTTTGTGAGTGAGGTTTCACACAATGAAATTCCTGCAGCTCCCTATGTTAATTCATTAACACCTGTGAGAGCAAGCTGAAATCACCACCCAAGTTATCATCCTGGAACCAAAATGCCCAATAAACACTATTTCATAAGCCCTGCTCTTCCCTCTTTATTTTACTGAGGAGAAAGCAAATTGCTTTTTTAGCAAGCTATGAGTGTCAGTGCTGAGAGAACACAGGAATGGATTAAATCCATGGTCCTTCTATCCCAGGATGTTAATCTCTGGGGATGGGCAGCAGTCTGTGTTCCTTTCTGCACTCTCCCTGCATCTGGCAATTCACAGTGCAGGGAGCCACAGGTTACATCCAGAACTTTTTGTTTTCTATCTGCTCTCTGTTCAGTGTGAACTCGTCTCATCTTTTTGAACCTGCTTATGCTTTTGCCCCCCACAGTATCAAGTGGTAACAAGCATTACAATTTAATTAGCAGACATGATAGGAAACATATCTGACTCTATTCAGGTGCTTAAGCCAGTCTTTCCCAAACAGTGAACCAGACTGCTCTCTAAGAATGCAAAACGGATGAAGGACACATGAGAGGGGACAGAAAATTGCTTCAGATCTCACTGGCACATGTTCACTGCACTGAAAAGTGAGAGAGAGAGAGAGAAGGGAATAAGGACAATGCACTTTCCTGGCTTGAATCCAAAGACTGAGCTGAGAATAAATAATAATACATGTTTAATTATCCAACAGAAACACTCATAATTCCTATTAGCAAAAACTGTCCTGCTGCCTAAGTCAAGTCTCCTATCGTGGCCACCATGACCAACACAATACAGAACCTGATGTGCTCTGAAGAACATAAAAAATGGAGAAATGAGGATGTAAGTCTATCTGCTACTCACACAGAGAGAGAAAGATTCCTTGTTTCTCTGCTTCCTCCCCTTCCCAGCTATCACCTTACAGAAAATACCACAAGGATGTCGTATCTACAGCCACCCTTCACTCTAAGGGCTCCTCATTGCTTTCCAAGGCAGGAAATCTCAGGAAGAGTACAAGTTTTATGTTGAACAGATCCATACAACAGAGAATCCTCTTTACTGTGATGGTAAAAGTGGCCAAAACAGGAGGCAGGTTATCCAGCATGGAGGCAGAGCTCCAGGGAATGTGCAGCAGGAGGGAATCAGCCGCAGCTCGCCTCATTTCAACCCTGGATGCCAGTACATTCCTTGCTTCCCCAAGAGGGAACTTAACCTAACTTACCCTGAAAACACACTGAAGGGGAATCTCTCAGACAGATAAGAGGAATAAAAATCCTGCTCCAGCCTTCCAGTGATTGCAGGCTCCCTCACACCGGGAGTGTTCCATCCTCCCATAACTTTTAACTGCACTGGGTAGAGAATCTGGCTGGAAACATGCTCTGTGGCAGTGATTTGTTCTTACTGGTCATATCCCTTGACAGGAAAAAAAAAAAAAAGAACAAACAAAACAAAAAACAAAAAACAAACAAACAAAACAAACAAACAAAAACTAGAGCAGACTTTGCCTTGCCCTGATTTAGTGCTAGAGACTTGCCTAGGTAAGAAACCCACAGTTGTTTAAAAGTCACTGGCTCTCTTGTACTTCTTAATCCCAACCACAAGCTGAGTCTCTGCAGTTACTCATACCAACTCTGTATTGCTCCCCAGGTTCAGGTTCAGAAACTTTCAGGAATCACTTGCTAGCTGCATTTTTTCCCCAAACTGGACACTGTAGAGTACTATCCATCACTGGCAGCATCCTCCCTCTGGGACAAGCAGCATGCCTGGTTCCCAGCTCTCACAGCGGATCACCAAAATGTGCCAAATGCAGGTGTTGACATCAGCCTACTGGTACCTTGGTACCAGGCTGTCAGCCCAACAGGTGAAAATGCTGCTTAAGTGCAATACTTGCCTTTAGGAATTCACTCATACAGGTTTCTGTCATTTCCAAAGACAACAGACCATGGCAAATCCAGACCCATGTTCTTGAAGGTTGCAATCTGCTGAACTTGGTGATTCTTGTTGATCATGTCTTTATAAATGTCTCATCCTGGAGGCTGTCCTTTCTCTACTCTTCTCATGTTTTCCTTTCTCTCTCTCTAGCCAGAAATGATTTACATGTTTGTTTACTCTGAGCTACATGCATCTGAGTCATTCAGCAACCCTCTACCCACAACCATATTACAGCAAATTTAGAATTGGAATCTCAGTGAGTGAATATTATGCTGCTATCAGGATGAGAATGTGGGGCTAATTTCTGAGCCATATTCTGCCCAAGAAGGATTGACTTTTGCTACGAACATGTCAAAATTCTACAGTCTCATAATCCCCTGTGTTCTACATTTCTTCATAAAGGAGAAACTCCAGGCAAAGAAATTGCTCTACATTTACACCAATGTAACAATTAGTAGAATTTGGCTCATTTGGTACAAATTATACTACTGTACTTTTAGGAATAATCTTCTGTTTCTAACTAATTTTAGCCTCCATTGAATGCTCTTCCATCTGTTGTAGAAAAAAAATTATTTGCACATAACTATTGTGACTTTTCTCCTCTGAGGTATGTTTTTGAGAAATGTATCTTTCAAAAATACAAAGTAATCATATTATTAGCAAGACTCAGCTTAGGTGACAGTACCTTGTCTATTAAATCCAGAACATGAAAAGACCTCAGAATTGACATGGTTGCCTGAAGTAAATCTTTGCAAAAAAAGCAAGCTAATCAAAGAATTTTGAGTCTTGTATTACTTTAAATGTAATTTTGAGTAGAAACTATTCACAGATGCTACCAAAGCAGAAAGAGGTTAAAAAAAGTGTCTTTAAAAAAGTATATTACAAATGTATTACAAAACCAATGCGATTTCAATATGCTAGCATGAAAGCGATGCACATCAGAACAGAAATCACTCTCTCAGAAACCACGTAATAAAAATAAGGAATTCTATAACTGTTCTATGTATTTGCAAGATATATTAAAGCTGATCCGAAGTTAGTCTGAAGATCAATTCCTTTTCCATCTAGTTTCTTTTCACAACATACAAAAAAAAAAGCCAGCACCTTGACCTTTTTCTTTACTTTTAAAGCTAGAAATGGACACTGAAGCAGTATCTGAGACATAGCTCTTGCCTGGAAAGACTTGCTCCTAGCTATTGATCAATATCTTGCTCCTAGATACTGATCGTTGCTGTATCTCAGAGTGAAAGTACAAGCAGGTGGAACAGCAAACCCATGCCACAGAGACCAGTGGACTCACAGGGGGCCAGTGGGATGTAATGGTCAGGGGAAGTGCTTTCATGTCTTCATCCACCACTTCCAGCTTAGAGGGTCTGGGACTGACGTGTTTCTTCAGATGATAATTACTGCCAAATTATGTGCAGAGAAACTTGGAGTAAATATTCATGGACTGAACAAAGAGTGACACTTCTGATAACACCCAAATGTGATGTGGTTTTTTTTCTTTTCTTGAGAAACACCACTAGATTTCTTTACAAGTGAGTATTACTCAAGAAAACAGTTCCTTTAGTTTGCTTTGGAGCACTCTGAACAGACAGTTGGCTACAGTTCCAATAAACTGCTTAAATATATCGCTTTGACTTCTGAAAAGCATTTTTAAAGTAGCAAACCTCTCTGGCTGAAAAGTATTTTCAAGAATTTCTGAGTAGCTTCATGCAGCCCTGGGAACCAGTGAACCAAGGTATGCCACAATTAAGAAGACACCAACAACTGAAGAAGGCTGAGACTTGCCCAGGATCAGGCAGAAGGTCCACAGAACATAATAACCCTCTGCAGCTGTCCCACAGGGACATGCACAAACACAGGTGCACCACAACCATAAAGACAATTCTCTTTCCAAAACTATTCCCTTCCATCTTTGATCCTTGTGGGTCCCTTCGTATTCAGGTTATTCTATGATCCTATGATCTCCTCTTGCATTCTGCACAGGTCACTGCATTACGTAAGCTTACTGGCAAGGAAATGCACAAGACACAAAACTTACAGTTTCCATCTGACCAGCAGAAAGATGACATATTTTTTACTATACAGTGGGAAAGTTAAGAAGTGATCAAACAGACTGGGAGTTAAAAGAGACATTGCACAATAATGCAAGACTTCATACGTGACAGTTCAAACATGTGCCGAGAGCAGGGAAAATGTAATGGGAGATTTGCAAATTACCATATTCATAACCATGACTAACGAATCTGTTATTAGTGTCACCAAAAACATCACATAAGCAGAATATTTTTATACCAAAGAGACCACTGATGTCACAGCTCTATAGTAAACAAATGAACTTATGAAGAGGCTCAATAATAATCCCTGCCTTTTTTTTTCCCCCCCCCAGTCTGGGGAAATTTGGTAAACTATAAACTGCAAGATGCCTGGTAGTTCAAAGAGGAGTCGATGAAAGAGGCAATTTTTTCTGCACCCCTCGGGTACAACTGGCATCTTTCCTATGCTGGAGGCTCGTGGGTCACTCAAACATCAACTCAAGAGATGCACGAATTAATAGCAACTTACATCGGTGTTTAACGCGTGCTGTGAGGGTGCAGGTGGCTGGTACGTGCTGTCATTTAGGGCCAGGGCTGCGCAAATCCAGCACCGGCCCTGGGAATGCGAGTCCTGGCGCTGCCGGCAACTCCCGTGAGAGAGTGCGGCCGCGCATTCCGCCGAGTCCCGCATCCATCCCTGCTCCGCATCCCGCCCGCTCGGTCCCGCATCCATCCTTGCTCCGCACCCCGCCCGCTCGGTCCCGTATCCATCCCTGCTCCGCATCCCGCCCGCTCGGTCCCGCATCCATCCCTGCTCCGCATCCCGCCCGCTCGGTCCCGCATCCATCCCTGCTCCGCATCCCGCCCGCTCGGTCCCGCATCCATCCCTGCTCCGCATCCCGCCCGCTCGGTCCCGCATCCATCCCTGCTCCGCATCCCGCCCGCTCGGTCCCGCATCCATCCCTGCTCCGCATCCCGCCCGCTCGGTCCCGCATCCATCCCTGCTCCGCATCCCGCCCGCTCGGTCCCGCATCCATCCCTGCTCCGCATCCCGCCCGCTCGGTCCCGCATCCATCCCTGCTCCGCATCCCGCCCGCTCGGTCCCGCATCCATCCCTGCTCCGCATCCCGCCCGCTCGGTCCCGCATCCATCCCTGCTCCGCATCCCGCCCGCTCGGTCCCGCATCCATCCCTGCTCCGCATCCCGCCCGCTCGGTCCCGCATCCATCCCTGCTCCGCATCCCGCCCGCTCGGTCCCGCATCCATCCCTGCTCCGCATCCCGCCCG